>ML795768.1:69341-89858 GCA_009831015.1 Picea engelmannii
TCTTATTCAACAGGTCTGCTCTATATCATATTTTCTGTCATTCTGCTCTGCTTCTGTTATGTCTATCATGTTGCTCTTCTTCTGTTCTCGCTCTGCACAATTCCTTTATTTCTTGCTATGCCTCTGCTCATCTGCTTTTTCTTCCTGTTTACTCATTTTTCATTCAGAACGACCAACCAGATTCAGTCTCGCTCATTTTCTTTTATACAAACTACCTTGACGATTCCACTTCCCCTTCCAATCGGTAATACAAGGACATCTGTCTTGGCAAATGAAACGCTAACGCCTTTGTCATCATCAGTCCGTTTCTCTTAACTGATTCATAACTGAAGCGTGAATGGTGAGGAAGTACAACAACCCTCCGATCAATACTTGACCCAACGGTCCATATCTAATCGGGATTTCACTCATCGCGATTTCGACATTTGCGATGTCAAAATTCACAAGTCCTCCGGACTCGCGATTCTCCGATTCCCAATGGCTCCTTTCATACGCTAGCCCTCCTAAGCTTAGCTCTCGGTTAACGTGATCGTCACTCCGTGACCACATCCTTATCTTTGACAGCTGGCCTCCACTACGCCACTGTCCTCCTTCGTTGTTGTGCTGACATCTGGCCCCCACTCATCGGGGTTTCGCGGATCGCGATTCTGAATTGCACAAAACTCTTGTCAACGAGATCCCCGATTTCCCGATGAACAAAATGCCAACGGCGCCTTGATCTTCGACACCTGTCCCTCAGATGGACGGTCCGGATCCCTTTGGGATTTCGAGACTTTTGATATCAAGTGACTTTGTCATTTCAAAGTCCCGATCGCTGATGCCTCTGCTGACATCACACGTTGTTTGACACGTGTTAGATCCTGCCACGTGTCACTTTGATTCGTGACTTACATGTGCCTGAAGTGTTGAATCTGCCTGCCACCTGTCATTCCCTGGTTGTGCCACGTGTCCCTTGCTGACGTGGTCTGCTGTCGTGAGTTGGATCAACGGTTCAGATCACTTCTTATCCTACGGCTGTGATTACATCGCGAAATCGCATATCGCGATTTCAGGGTTTTCGTTGTCATTGTTCACGAGACTCGTGAAACTCCGATTCCCGATTCTCCGATGAGAAAAATCAACGGTCCATCTCTCAAGCTTGCTTTAATGGCTGCGATCAACTCGTGAAATCGCATATCGCGATTTCGGGGTTTTCGATGTCAAGTGAATTGGACAGTTCAAAGTCCTGATCCCCGAATCTCCGATGACTTATCTCCCTCACAACTTCTGCATATCTGACGGTTGTCGGCCTTTCGAGAAATTTGAATGGGATCCACCGGTCACTGGATCGCTGTCTTCCTTCTTCTCTGCAAACTCTTGCTGTGCGTGTTTTCTTCAATGCTGTTCCTCCTGAGCTTTTTACGTCTGAATCCCCAAGGGGTTTTATCCTTCATATCCTGCCATCTCTGTTGTTTCCATTAATGACAACAACCATCAACATGCATTCGTTGCTTGTTCAATATTTGCCAACAATCTTACCCTCCACCACAATTTGGTATAGGTTTTCATCCACTTCACTTTTGGTGAAGCCCAATCCGGTGAAATAGCTGTCTATCCGAGTGTACCAAGCACGGGGTTCTTGCTTCAACCCATACAATGCTCTCTTGAGTCTGCACACATGTGACTCTCTGTCAAAGGTCTCAAAACATTCTGGTTGTTCAATGTACACTTCTTCCTCAATGATCCCATTGAGGAACACAATTTTTACATCCATCTGATGAATGCGCCAGCCCATCTGCGCTGAGAGTGCAAGGATGGATCTTATGGAAGAGTACCTTGCGACAGGTGCAAAGGTCTCATCATAATCTATCCCCTCAATCTGTGAGAAGCCCCAGGCCACAAACCTGGCCTTGTATTTCTTCACACTCCCATCAGTGGCTTGCTTTACCTTGTAGATCCATCTCGAACCTACCACTGATTTATCAATCGGTCTTGGGACAATTTCTCATGCACTGTTTTTGACAATGGAGTCATACTCCTCTACCATAAAATCAACCCAAGTGGGGTCCTGCACTGCTTCCTAAAAGGAATATGGTTCAGTCACAATACATTTTCTCATGAGAGCCATGTATCCAGTAAATCGATCAGGAGACTGTCTCTGTCTGCGCTGTGAAGTAGGGGCTCCTACATTCTGTGCAACATCTAGTCTCAATCTATCATCTTCCGTGGTGCGCTTTCTGTCATTTCTTATGGATGGCTCTGCTTGAGTGGTTTCCTCCACTCCATGAATCTCCTCATGTGGCTGGTCCACATCTTGAGACTCATCTTTGGGAATCAACAACTCCTCTTCTGCATGCAAGTCTAGCTCCCTCTCAAGCGACAACCACATGGCTTTCCCCTCATCGAATTTTATATGTCGTCGCATAACAGTCATCTTACTTTTCGGAAAATACACACGATAATTATGGGGTGTTTCTGTGTACCCCACAAATATCCCAACTTCAACAGTTGGTTCCAGCTTCTTCTTGGAATCCTTGGTCACATGCACATAAACATATGAACCAAAAATTTTAAAATGAGAAACATCAGGTTTCTTACCAGTAAAAGATTCTTCAGGTGTACTCATGCCAAGTACTCTATGAGGACAACGGTTCTGCACATAAACCGCAGTATTTCATGCTTCTGCCCACAAATGCATTGGTAGGCCCTGATCATGCAACATCGCTCGTGCTGCACCCACGATCGTTTTGTTATTTCTCTCCGCGACCCCATTTTGCTGTGGGTTATGAGGCGCTATGAGTTCTCTTTGAATTCCTTCTCTGTTGTAGAAGTCTTTGAATTCGTTAGAGATGTATTCTCCGCCATTATCGCTCCTTAGAGCCTTCACTTATTTCCCCGACTCTTTCTCCACCAATGCTTTAAACTCACAGAAGTTTGAGAATGTTTGATCCTTCTTCTGCATGAAGAATATCCATCATTTACAAGAAAAGTCATCAACAAAAATAACATAATACCTATGTTTTGCTATTGAATCAACCGAGAATGGTCCACACACGTCCATGTGAATTCTCTCCAGGATCACCGAAGCACAGTTCTCCTTTTCATGAAAGCTGGACTTTACATACGTCCCCAGGGTGCACCCCTTGCACTGATCTAACTGAGCAAGTGTTCCCCTTGGAAGTCCAATAGATATCTGCTGCATGATCTTCAAGGCTCCATGATGAAGATGGCCCAATCTCCTGTGCCATAATTATCCCTCATCCCGGCTCACCACTTTTTCTGCCTTGCCTATCATGTCATTGCAACCATCTACCTCCAACATGTAGATATTCTTAGCTCAAATCCCTATCTTCTTGACTTGACCTATTGCTTTATGTCGCAGGTAGGCTTTACCACTGGTAAAAACAACATCATAGCCTTTGTCCTCCAACATTGCGACTGAGACCAAGTTTTTCTTCAGACCTGGAACATGCATAACATTTTTCAATTGAAATGGCTTATCTGATTCCTTGTGAAAGGTAATGGTACCAATACCAGTTGCACTATATCGTCCATCATCGCCCATCTCTATATGCATTCTGAGATCTTTCTCCTCCAAGTCAATGAAAGACTCTTTATCTCCCGTCATGTGGAATGAAGCACCACTATCAAAATACCACACCGATCCCGATGCACTTGAAGCCATGCATGCGATCAAAGAGAAGTCAAGCTCAAATTATGAGACAAGAGCTTCACCAGTTGCAGCTCCAACAACCGTCTTGTTCTTCTTCTTCCGTGGACAGTTAGTAGCGATATCCCCACGTTCGTGACAGTGAAAACACTTCACTTTGGACAAATCCAGCTTCTTGACTTTAGACTCTGATTTTGATTGGAATTTCTTCCCTTTCCCTTTCCTTGCCTTGGCAGTCAAAGCACAATCCTCTTCATTATCACGCTTTGATGAAGATCCATTTATGGTGTTCTGCCTAAACTCCTCTTGCACCAGATCCGACCATAGTCGTTCCCAATCCAACAATTTTTCCCTTCCATTGACAAAGTATTGATAACTGTGCCAAATATTAGGAAGCCCTAGGAGCGCCAAACTCACAAAATCATCAGCATCAACTGTTATTCCCACACTTCCAAGGTCATCCCGACATTGGAAAAACTTCATGAGATATTTTGGAATGGTGTCGCCTTTCTCCATCTTGATCTTCCTGAGTTTATCTTTGAGCGCCAATTTCCTATGGTCGCTACTGTTTTGGAACAGATCTATCAAAACCTTCCACATTGCATATGGTGTGGTTTTCCCATGGAGACTTGAGACAATGTGGTCTCGTACTCCCTCCAATAGAATCCTCCTCGCCTTCGCCACTTTCTTTTGCCATGCATCAAGATTTGCAGTGTCTGTCGCATTCGGCTTAGGAACATCGTTGTCAATGTAGCCCTTCAAGCCATTGTCTTCGAGCATTGCTTCCATCCTGTCCTTCCAAGCAATATAGTTAGAGTTTCCCTCGAGTGCATACTCCAACCTCAAGCCATTGAAAGACATTTTTGATATTGAATCAAGTGTCGCACCAAGAAAATCTTGCAAATTTGAATGTTATCCAACCCAAAAATCAACTCCTGCAATCCCTCTTCCCTAGGAGGTTTGCACCCCACCTGAGAGTAGCCTGAGGGAAGTTCGCACCCTGCCTGTGTGTAGCCTACGAACTTTCCTGGGAAGTTCGCACCCTACTCCACTGTAGGGTGAGGGAAGTTCGCACCCTGCTTCACTGTAGCCTGCGAGAATGCCAATGAAGTTCGCACCCTGCCTTTGTCTAGGGTGCGAGAATTATTGTTCCTGAAAATGATGGTAGTTTTTAGTACTAGGGTTCACACCCTGCTAGAGACGGGACCTGCGAGAATGAAATAATGTTTGCACCTCACTTCGTGGCCTCCGTGGCTCTGATACCATGTAGAAATTTTGATAAGCTTAATGTATTCCTGCGATTCTCCTTATCTAACAATGTACGCCACTGTTAAATACATAATCGCTTCTACTATTATTCTTGCAAAAAATTAAACCACGATCACAACCACAATCACAAAGTGAAATATCAATAACACATAACACAAAAGTTTTACCGAGAAAGCGTAAAGCTAAAAACCCCACTATCATATATTATGTATATCATGAATCATGAAACAATCTCATACAAAACTCTAATCCAAGATCTCTCAGTACAATACAATCGTCTCACACTGTCATACACAAATCAACAAATACATGTGCCAATTTTTGTGTCCAAACAACTTGCCTCCTCTGCACAATCTCTACAATTCGAATTCTCACAATGATCGAATTGCCTAGTTTGCACATGCTCATAAGCATATCCACTGCATGTGTGATAAAATCACAACTGATAGCCAAACTGTCCCTTTCACCTGTTATCTCAACTAGGTCTCCACCGGATCAGACATGCATGTAGTTAACCGTGGTGAATCTTCAGTTGCATGCGAGTTCATTGATTTACTGAACTCTCACTAGTGCATGTTTAGTTACAACTAGTACAACTGATCTTAACTCACTTAACTACACTTATAGTTCCGTTACAAATCCAACTCACTCAGTTATGAATGAAATAATAGATTAATATTTATTGTCCAATTTATTTAAGGGAAAAAATAAATTAGACACATGTTTCTTGTTGACTTTTCAACAAAAGTTTCAGTTAAATAGGTCAAAAGTCAAAGCAGGGATGCCATGTGGAATGTCCATACAACTAAAAGATGACGTCATGCTGACATCAATAGGATTATGTGGCAACATGAGAGATTTCCACGTGTCACTCATTTTTTTCATTTTCAAGGGTCCATGTGGACCAATAAAAAAAGTGTTACGTGTCATTTGTATGGATGACGTGGTAGGTATAGGTGGCAGGTGACTGGATACTGACATGGAAAGTACAATTGGCAGGTAACTGGGTAGTGACATGGCAGGGTGCTGACGCAGGTAGACAAGTGGACCAATCAAAGAGTGTCATGTGGCACTCTCCGATTGGCCAAATTTGGTTAAGGGAGAACAAAATTTGTTGGGGGGTTGAAGGGAATATAACCCTCAACCTCCCATGGAATCGGGGAATATTCCACAGTCTTAACTTTATGCCTCCTACCACTATGCCATATGGTTGGTTTGTTAAATTAAACAAACAAATATTGTTTAATATTAATTCAATGCAGCCCGAGGATAAAGGGGCTCGGTTAGGCCGATTTTAGCCTATTTAAACGTAGCTCTAGACCAAGGAAAGACATGGATTTTCATTCCATATTGGAGCATGTTTCATAGGATTTCGTTCCAAGTTCAAATTTTCTTTGATTTACGTGCAAGAGGTGTTCTTTTTTCTGATTTACCTTGTTTCATGTGCCAAAGGGTTCTTTGAGGAAAGTATATGAATATTATACTCATTTTTCTCAAAATTTCAAGAGGAGTCTGATGGTGAAGTCTATTTTATGTAAAAATAATATGTATGAAAAGTATTAGTCCATTTTTTCATGTATGAGACCCATAATCTCGTTATGCGTGTAAAAAGGGATTTTTCGGCACCTATTCAAAACATAGTCAAGTTTATACTCATTTTTCTTAGAGTTTCAATGGGAATTCATTGGTAACCTTTGTTTCTGGGATTGAGCATCAAAATGGAAGGGTGTCCTAAAAAATGTGGTATATGTAATTTCATTTTATTGTAATTTTTGCATTTGAGCATTAATTGAGCGATCTCACTGATTGAAAAGGGACCCGGAGACATAGCCCAAGATGGGCAAACTCCTTTAACAAATTGTTTATGTGCCATTTGAAGTGTTATTGAGCTTATTTTACTTCATTTCAACATTTTTTTTTTCGCAATTTATTCATCAATGTTATTGAAGTTTATGGATAAGTAAGACATTCACATGTTATTTGCAAATAGTCAAGTCGATCTTTAATTTCCCAAATCTGGTCGGATGTTTATGTGTATTTATGAACTAACTGACATCTAAGATTTTTGGGCTGCATTGTATTAGATTTTTGTTGATATTTCGAGTCAAGTTGGTATTAGAACTCATTTGGTATTTTCATATCACCACACCATGGGTGATTGGGCGCCTTACTTACCAACTGTGTGCACTTCTTTAGATTAAAAAAAATAATGGTGTGTTTTAATTGTTGGTTGTGCTTTTAGATTTAAAAAAAATAATGGCGTGTTTTTAATTGTTGACTGTGCATTTAGCTGGTGCGTTAGATTTATATTTATTTATATTTAAAAAATAATGGTGTGTTTTAATTATTGGTTGTGCATGTCGTTTTTACATGCTGGTTATGCAGCATTTTTACTTGCATGTCGTCGCCTATCGGTTGTTGAGCGTCGTTAGCAGGTGGAGTGTGAGTTAGTAGTTGGAGCACCCTGAGTTTTTAATTGTGGATGTTGCACATTTTATTTACCTTGAAATTATACATATTCAAGTGTACATATCAAACCTAGGTTTAGATACAAAGTTTACATTGTTTTTGCTTTGTTTAAATAGGCAATTTTATTTTATTTTGCAGTTCGCTTACTTTTGTATTCTTTCTTCTATAACAATGTCCAAGTACTTAACGATGGTTGTTTCCTCTCGTCTCTGCAAGGTTGGATGGATATGCAATAATTTCACTAGCTCGTTATTTCTTAGTTCATTAACTCGCTATCTGTGGGAACCCTAGTTGAAATCTCATATCGACGTTCATCAACCACAAGTTATGTGGCTGCGCTAGTTTGTCATAAAACAAATCAATGAAAGTGTCCATCAATAGTTAGAAGTTTCCATTTTGATAATTTCATGAACATTAACTTCTTTAATGAACAAAGGAGCAGAAGAAAGAATTTTGAACAACAACATAGCAACGCTTATTGACCATACTTCTCAAACTACCTAAATTACAAATGAAATATGTGTCTTTTAATTACTGAATTCCTCAAGGAAAGAGGGATCGTGAAGCAAACCACATATGGAAAAAAAAGAATGAATTACCAAAATCCATCTCAACAAATATTCATAACATCAAAACAAATTATACTAAAAACAACAAATGATGGTACTCTCCTACAATATAACGCATCAAATGTATGAAAACCAAAGTATACCATTCATTCTTTGAACTACTTTGTAGCAAAGAATAAGTTGGACCAAGCAAAACCCAACAAATTCTGTAAATGTGTCCTATTATCGTACAATTTTGTATCTCAGTTGAAAGCCTTCACAAGGTACAAAGAGTGTGGAACATGGAAGTGTTGTCACTATCACCTAGACACATACTTCCCTCGTTTTATTGAAAGACAAATCCAACATAAGGGAGGCTTCCCTAGTAGGACCTAAGGTTCTTAAGGAAAGACATAGTCAAGTCTAAGGTCGCCTATATTACTACCCAAATTACCACCAACATATTATGATATATGAGTTATAAATTAGATGTTTACTGAAAGTAAATTTCAAAATTAGTGTTTGCTCACTTTAGGGTTGTTTTAAAGGAATTACTAAGTGATTATCCAATGAAAAATTATTCCAAAAGAGTCAAAATAAAATTACTAAAGGCTATCTTAAAATTTGTATCAAAGATACAAAATTATAACAGTAAATGAGTTATAATAGAAATAGAATTCAACTTGTTAAACATATTATAAAGAAGTGAAATTTAGGTGTAAAAAATAAATAAAACTAGGGTTTATAAAATTTGCCAATTTCTGAAAATTTAAGAGCATATAACAACAAAAAAGACCAAGACATCCAACACTAAAATGGTTGTAATACAAACCAACTAGGGCAATTTTCCAATAAAAATGATTTTTAGGTTAAAAAATACAAGGGAAATCCTAGACGTCTAGGGTTTTGATGGCTTACAATTAAGTACTAGCTATTAAAACTCTATATTTACCCTAAAACAAAAGTAAAATTTGAAATTATGAGTTTAATAATGACTAGATATGAAAAAGACTATTGCGTACTATTTTTTGGGGGGCATATGTAGTCAACTAAGGGCTCCTTTGAGAAAGTGTAAGTGAAACTAGAATGATAATTAGGGTTGTCCACTACAAATCCTAATGAATCCAGCTAGTTCCTTACAAGCTTAAAGAAAATTCAAGGGGAATATACTCCACTAGTAATCTTCCAAAGGGTTTGAAGAAGGGACTTGTTCAAGAAAATAGAAAGAGAATGCACCACCAACATTTGAGAAGCACAACTACACTTACAATCATTCATAAACAAATCCATAAATTTTAAGAGAGATCACTTACTCAAGAAATCAATTCAGCCAAAAAAACCCTAGATCTAAGAACATCCATGAAATTTCAAAGCATCCACAAAACATCATCCTCAAGAATGTGCTCTAGTAATCCATCCATAACAAAAATATTGAAGTCATAGTATACAAGTAGTGTTCTCCACGAGTTCTAATAATGAGTTACAAATGAGAGGTGCTTCTCTTTTTATAGGAATAGATCTAGAAACCCTCTCAATATAAAAGTAATGTTCTCCTAGTTTTTCACCTAAGAAAATATGAAATATCATTATCTATTTACAAACACTAGAGATATGGTAAAACATACATAAAATATGAGGTGGTTATGCCACCTATACAACAATATACATGATACATGAGAAAATGAGTCAAAATACCCCAAAGATGCTCCCCAAATCAAGTAAAATCTTCTCAATTTCCAAGTCATCCTCCTCAACATGTGGAATGACCTCATAATAGGTGGAACAACCTCCTTAAAAGCCTCAAATACCTCCTCCAATAATGTCCCATGAGTGGTCAAAAAGTCAACAATAATATTCTCAAGGTAGATTTTTAAAGCACCATAACTATGTCAATTTTTGATTGAATTTATACTATGGCGACATTTTTAAAATCTCATGGTCATTCTACATCTAATGGCATTGATCTAGCATAAATCTAGGCATTCTATCAAAATAAAATTTCTTCGGAAGCTAGTTACCCTCAAAATATGTGCTAAAATATCCTCAAGGTGTGCAACGACCTCCTCAACGTCCTCCAAGAAGCACATTTCTCTATGCAAGTCATCTCAACAATCCATGTAATATACAACATGCAAATAAAGGGTCAAGGGATCCAAAGTAGTCATCAACCCTGAGGCATGTACACAAATCCAATGCAACATAAAGAGTGAGTCATGTCAAATGTAAATGTCATTAGTTAGATCACATTAAATATCATATTCTAACTTCACAATAACTCATAGAATTCATAAAAATTTCCAAGTTTAGGTATGACGGGGGCATCATTAACCCCTATTACATGTGTCAAGACCCAAGAAGAGAAGTAGTTCTGAAGAAAACCAATCAAGGAGCATGTATAATGATAGATGGTATGGTTTGGTAGGAAACTTCATGAGTTGGATTTCACAACCATGTGAGTTTGTTTAAGATATTCATTCACATGAGTGTCTTTGAACTATGAGGGAGCATGTATACATTGAGTTACTCGTTCTTCGACACTGTGTCTTATTACCCCTTATTTTCATTTTTTCTTCATCTCACCCTTTTTGGCTTTTTATTTTCATTTTATTTCATTTATTCATTCTTTAGATATGCATTTCATTGCATAGGACTTGGGGTAATGGCCTCATAGTGAAGGGGCATTTCTCATGCTTTATTTGATTTGGTTTTTGACTTTTCTTTTCTTTTTTTAATTTTCTCTTGACCTTGAGCTTATATCTCTTTTAGAGTGAGGCTCTTCTCATGAGACTATGGGACATGAACCTTTTTTTGTGACATATGACAACCAACCCATGAGAAGGACAATGGAAATTGGGAAGGATGGAGAGTGTTAAGTATGGATTGGGATATAGACACACTACACCTTTCAACCCCCCCTAGTAGTACAACTCAACCCAAGAGTGACAACACTTATCTAGAAGATTTTGATGATCCAACAAGGTGAAACAAGGAAAAATGCACAAATTTAGAGCATCATGGTCCATTATATGACTAAACCAATGGTCACCACTTTCATGGCAAGTACATGAGACATTAACAACCAATATGAAGCAATGAAATAATGTACCACATGTATGTCAAGCACCATAATCATCAAATGTGAGTGAGATGAACAAATGCGGGAAGCATCTCTAGTCAACTATTTGTGGAGAACAATGGATATCATCTATGAAATTGTTGTCTATGATAAGAATCACACTTGAGAAAAATCTCCTCTAGTTACCCCTAGATGTCATGGGTAACATGTCCACAATTCAATTTTAAAAAGTGGTCATGTGGTGCCTACTTTCTAATCCGACACACACATGTTCTTATTTTCATCCATGTTGGCCACTTTGTGTGCATGTCTAACAAACTTCTTAGCCATCCACCACATGTTCTCACCAACCACAAATTAGAATCCCACAATACGATTTTCAATGAATCTCAAAATGGGCAGATTCCAATAGTTAACATTTATTTAGAGATTGCAGAGGCTCAAAGTCATGTCTGCCATGAAATTTGCAATGAAACACCAATGTTAGTGCAATTTACTAAATGGGTTTAATATTTGTGTTTGGGCTAATCAACTTCACGAATGTCATATATAGTTGTTGTCTAAACGTGAAGAGTTGGCACAGTCAAAGTTTTGTTCTTCCTTATGTATTCCTAATGTCAAAATCTATATTTTGAAATAATACAACACTAAATCCATGTATATTTGCATGGAAACAAGCATCCAAAGTAGCACATGTGAATTTGCTTACCTTATACTCAATTAAAAAACTAACAAGGGGTGTTGCAAAGAAACAAGTCCCTACATTTAAGTGAGAGTGACATAGAAAGGGAAAGAGTAATATTTGTATAGTGTTGAACTTATAATACAACTCACGTGTCTTTCATGTTTCACTAGCTTCACACTTATTAAATTACCAGTGCTTCATGATTAAGTTTTTTCGACAATCGTACAATTACTTATGTAAATGTGAGAAACATTAAGCACCATATAGTGAGCTAATCATTAGTCCATTTTCTTTTCATCCTATTCATTAGATGATAAATAATGTGTATCCAAGAGACAAGATGCATTAAAAGTAAGCCAATGATTGATTCATTGCATGGTGCTTAATGTTTCCCTACAAATGTTTCATTCCCAATCATGTAATTATTAACAAGAGACATTGCAAAGTAACAAGCCCCTAACTTTAAGTGAGAATGAGAATGATATAGAAAATGAAAGAATAGTATTTGTATAGTATTGAACTTAAATACAACTCAAATGTCTTGCTTACTTCAGTAGCTTCACACTTATTGAGTTACCTATGCTCCATGATTAAGCTCCTTAGACGATTGTGCAACTCAAATTTTCCTCCCCAATTGTTCTAATCAATGACAATTAAAAGCATTGGTGTGTGCAGGTGCTAGGAGGGGATATCACTACACATTTCAAAACTCATTAACAGATCTCAATGCTTGTTTTTTCTTATTCTCGTGTGCTTAATTAATGAATATTGTATCAGTATATATTCTCTATATTCTCTATTCAGTGTCTATATTATAGCTTTCCTTGTACAATGTTTGACGTGAAAGCAAATTAACTTCATTTATTGTAACTGTAGAGAGCCCTGAAGGGAGCTCTAGTATTAACTTTGTGTACTCTAAGTGCATATAGCCCTTCCTGTACTCTAAATGTATAAATAGATTTAGAGTGCTGAAAAACCCATGTAGCACTTCCATTATTCAAACTTAGCCACTCAAATACGAAGCTTCAACCATTCCCCACAAATTCTTGAAAAAAATCAAACAGAAAAATCACCAAAAAAAACAAAAAATAAAACATTTAGACTAATATAATTTATTCATAACTTGACTTGAGAAATAGAAATACACAAAAGAAAAACATGAAATGAAATTTTTTATTCATAGCTTGACTTCGTAGAGTAATAAAAATACATGAAACTAAAAGATGAAATGAAAGAGAGAAGTATGGATTAAAATTAGTGGCAAGAAATGATTCTTTACATGTTTTTTTTGGGAAGTTGTTTGTCATGTTTCCCTCATATATTTAGGGTGATAAAGACATTCATCCAAAAACCGTTGCTCTTCGTCGTATCTTTATTGGGTAAACATGGAAATTATGCTATCATTGAGGTTGAGGATGTGGAAGCATGTAGGAATTTTAAAACTAGACATCTATTAAATTTGACGGTTTTGATAATTCCAATGTTCGTTTTAATGATTACAAGAAATAATGTTGATAGTTATGAGGAAATTTTTATTAATGAGTAAATTAAATGTCCATCCATATGTATGAGTTACAAGAACAATAACAAGGAAGAAAACAAGGATCATATTATGACTTAGCAATCTCTGTATATATGTCTATGTAGCTTGGATTATATTATGACTTAGTTATCTCTACATATTTGTCTATGTAATTTACCTTGGGACCAGGGATCAAAATTGAAATTTTCATTATCCATCAAGAGTCCTCTAGTGCAGTTCATAGAAGGGCATAAAATTATTTCACATGCAAATGAAAATTAAAATAAAAAAATTATGAAATGAAAATTATTTCAGATTTTTTCAATTGGAGGGTAAGGAATTTTTTTTTATTATGTTGTGCTTGTCATTTATTTTTTTCTTTTATTTGTCATTTTCCCCTGTACCTTAGCAATAAAAAAATAATGTTCACATTTTCCCTTGTGCAGTTATTTTTTTGTTTGCTAGTGTGCAGGACTAGCATGTGGTCTAAGAAACCACCACCCATGGGCATCTAAGTCGCCAAAAGCACCCAAGGATCTCACCCAGATTGGGCCACACCAACGCTTAACATGGTTGTATTTTTTTGGGTGTCTCCTCCCAACTATAGAACCTTGATTGCCTTATAGAATGAAACCCTCAAAATCCAATGACGCTAATGAGATGTGCCATGTCAATTAAAAAACTGAATTGTTTTCATTTTTGTACAACACAATCCTATTTTCATGGAGCTCATGCATGCATATATATCCTATTTATTGAAGCTACAGGTTAGTAATGGAGATTGAGGATCAAATACTTTGATTGTGGTGTTGGCACAGGGGCAAACCCAGGGTTCAACGCTACAACAACACACCAACAAAACCCTAACTACCAACCCTTTTGGCAACACTTGTGAAGCAGATGAAGTCTCACCTGAGGTAGAGGCAGGGGTGGTTGCAAGACTCCAATGTCTGCAACCTTAGATGGGACATAGATCTATGATTACAACACCTTAAAAAATCACTTAGCAGTTACAGTTCGTTAATATTCATCCTTAGTTTACAGTGCAAATAAACCCTAACAATAGATCAACGCAGTATTTATACAGATCCAATAGATTCAAGTACTAAGCATACCAACATAGATCCGATCTAGCGTTTGTTCACATTATTCAGCACTAATCTACCATATTAGATCCTTCTAAGCATACATCAGTGCACTAAGCATTCAATCACATAGACATGAAAACAACCATAAAGCAGATAGCAACCACACCGCATGATATATGTGGTTCACCCCACCCTGGGGCTACGTCCACCAACTCTTCTTATTTATTTATTTCTATCAATCTTATACATGCACAGAGCCATGATATCTTACTCTGTAGAGGACATGAGATCTGCGCACCTCGCTAGATCCTCCTTCCCTGAATTACAGCACAAATCCCTCCACAGTCTCTTACAACTACTTGCACTTAGTTTTGCAAGTCTCACACAGTATGCACAAAGTAGTTAAAATTACCACTTGCACTTAGCAATTAACACTTAGCACTTAGCATCACATACTTGTCCCTCATTCGATCACATAGATCGAACTACTTCATGCATCGCCTAGATTTCTATTTATACATTACAAAATGGGCCTAAACATGGGTAAACCCATGGGCCAACATCCCCATTCCCGTTACATAAGCCAAAAACCCAAAAATCCCTAAAGAGGGGCCGAGATCTCGTGATCTCTGTTTCGACTTGCGCTTCGTCTTCGACAGCCTGTCGAAGTCCCAAAAGTAGGTCAAACATGACCAAGGATCCTCAAAACTTGGTCAAGGGCCAACAGGCCCCTAACACTCACCTGTGACTCATCCCGAGTCACTCTGGTCTGGGTAGTTGTGCTTCGACCTGTTGTTGCACCAAGGCCCTCCTTCTCGACAAACTCTTGGATGACTTCTTCGTTGACAGGTCCCTCTAAACACTGTTCGACTACAACGACTACTTGTTCCAACTCTGCTCCCAGGCCTTCAATCTCCTCAAACAGTTGGAAAGCTTCATCCTGGACTGGTTGGAGCCTTTGAGTCACTTCCATGACTTTGCTCTGAATGGTGTGGACCTGCTGTTGAGCAGTGCGTTGTTCTTGGGATCGCTTCATCCTTTCAAATGATGACAAGAGATTCAATTATGCCTGTACTATTGTTGCTTGCTACTTTGCCTCCTGGAGCTATGACTCCAGTACCTTCAGCTCAGTATCTTCAGTGAGTTACTCCTAATTCTTTGCACTGCGAGCACTTAGCTATTTTGATTCTAGAGCAAATGCTCCGATCCTCTCGATTTCTCTCTGGGTAGTGGATTTTCTTTGATCTCGCACGTCCTATGGGGTACTTGGCACTGTTCATAGCTCGAGGTTCGCAATTCTATGTTGAAGCTGTTGGATAGATCCCGCAAGTTGCTCTACCTGATGTTCCACTGGGGCTTCCTCCTTTTGCTCTAAGCCTGTCATAGAGCGAAGTTCTCTGCTGACTGCTTCTTTTACTCCCACCTGCTCTGCGAGCAACTACTCTTTCTCTTGTTGGATCTGTGCTTTCTCTTATTCAAACTTAGTTTGGAGGGCAACCTTCTCTTGCTGCGCAACTCGAGGTTTCTCTATGACTACTATTTGTACTTGCTTTAGGGCCTCTGTGGCCTGTTCAATTTCTTCCTGTGCGTGACGAAGGCGAGCTTCGGTCGCATCAGCTAGTCTGCGGAGTTGGGCAGGCTCATCTCCCAACTTATGTGCTTCTGATGGTGGGGGTGCAGTGGATACTATGCGACTGGATTGAAGGGCTTGTTGTACTGGCCATCAAATGAGTTAAAATTTCTTCGACTGACTTCTCCACAATGCTGATCTCGTCCAACATGCACGCTCCCAATCGAAAAAATCGGGTGGATGGATGAGTGCTCAAATATATAGAATCAGTGTCGATCTTACTAAGCCCAACGTGGTAGCAACGAGTTCTCTTGTTAGATTTGATACAATTTGAAAAAGTGTTGTCGGTGCAACAGTCGATGAACTAAGTAGACATGATGTAACAGATCTCTCCAACGGATAAGAAGTTTTCCATCAATGCAGTTCTGTTCATTGCGATGTAGTCCCAATGGTTCGATGGCGAGATTTCTGGTCATAAATATTGTTCTAACCGTTCTAGAATGTCGGTCCAATAGTTATAATGCTTCCAACGGTCATATCGCTTCACCATGGTGAAGTGCCATGGGGTGCTGTTCTGATATCCCGATGAAGTTCCAATTTTGCAAATCTTCATTCCGCGAAGTTCCCTCTGGGCCCTTCTGTAACTTTTCAATCTTTTCTCTCTTCTTACTGAGTTTTTGAGCCTTCTTCTCGGTGATCTTCGTCTCAATATTCCTCTTTCCATTCCGATTCTTGTCTTCTTTTGGCATAGCAACTTCACACTGTTGAGATTCTTTCATAGGATTAGAGAGTAATACTGCTTCTCTATCTGGGGTAGGTGCTCCTTTCTTCTGTGAATCTTCTTGTGTTCATTCAACTTCGACATCCAAGTTTCTGGTTTTAAATAGCTTCGATCTATTCTCATGTTCTTCAATCAAGTGTGTTATCCTCCTAGTCATGAAATATTTTAATTCCTGCTTTTTCTGTTCTAGGGCCTCTTCTTCTTTTCTTCTGGTCTGATCTTTCTCAATCCAGGTTTTTCCTAATAACATAGTAAATGGAGTGTTGTTCTCAATGAATCTAACAATCTCAAAATCTTCCTTTGTCGAAGCTCCATGAGCACTCATAGATACCTGGGTGAGTCTTCCACATAGGGTTATCCCAATGAAGGAATCATATTAGGATTTCCCAAAGCTTCCCAAGTTCTCTCTGTCATGATATTTACCTATGTTTCCTCATCCAGAACATAGTCTATGTCGAAGTCTCCTATTCTTGCTTATATGTATTCTTTTTCTTTGAATATCTCTGATAAGTTGATATCTCTGTGATCATTTAGGGTTTCTTTCATTTGCAGTAGTACAATCTCTGATTCTGTTTGGGGTTCTGCCATGGTCTTAGTTTCGTGACCTTCCTCAAGGTTTTCTTGTCTCATATTCATTCTCTCAAGCTTAGCAATCATTCTAGGGCATTCTAAAACTTCATGGTCCATATCTTTACAACAAAGAGAACTAGGTCTTCTTCTAGGGCATTCCTTAGCAAGATGTCTCGGTCTTCTGCAACTGTAACAAAGGGTTAATCCTGTTTTTTCTTAAATGATCCCTAGCCTTTCTTGTATTGCGCACTAACTTGCAAAAAATTCTTTCTAGGATCCTGCATCCATTTGTTAGTCCAAACATTCTTTCTATGCATAGGAATAACATATCTTTCATTATTTCTATCAGATCTACTCATATCAAACCTTCTTTCTTCTAGCTATGCCCTAGTTTTCAGACTAGGATAACATTTATCAAACATACCTAGATCCATACTCTTGAAACAAAAATTTTCACTAATCTTACTTTTAGGAAAGCACAAAGCTTCCAGATCTAAAACTTTTCACTATTCTTACCTTTAAAGCTTCTAGATCTAAAACTTTTCACTACTCTTACCTTTATTAGAGCACAAAGCTTCGAGATCTTACCTCTTTTCTTCGGATTTGACTTCTCTTCTTAGCACAAATCTTTACAGGTCAAGTAGAATACTGCGCACTAAGGCAACAAATCTATGCACAAAGCTTTCTTTCTTTCCTTCAGTTCCCATCAATCACAGTTTTAGGTCTCGACAACGGAACCATTTGTTGGCACAGGGGCAGAACCAGGGTTCAACACTACAACAACGCACCAAAAAAACCCTAACTACCGACCCTTTTGGCAACACCTGCGAAGTAGATGAAGTCTCACCCGAGGTAGAGGCAGGGGTGGTTGCAGGACTCCAGTGTCTGCAACCTTAGCTGGGACACGGATCTGTGCTTACAACACCTTAACAAAGCACTTAGCAGTTAGTGTTCGTTAATATTCATCCTTAGTTTACATCATAGCTAAACCCTAACAACATATCAACGCAGTGTTTATACAGATCCAATAGATTCAAGTACTAAGCATACCAACATAGATCAGATCTAGCATTTGTTCACATTATTCAACACTAAGCTACCATATTAGATCCTTCTAAGCATACATCAGTGTACTAAGCATTCAATCACATAGACAAGAGAACAACCATAAAACACATAGCAACCACAACAAAGGATATACGTGGTTCACCCCACCCTGGGGCTACGTCCACCAACTCTTCTTCTTTATTTCTTTCTGTCAATCTTCTTCATGCACAGAGCCATGATATCTTACTCCGCAGAGAACATGAGATCTGCGCACCTCGCTAGATCGTCCTTCCCTGAATTACAACACAAAGCCCTCCATAGTCTCTTACAACCGCTTGCACTTAACTCTACAAGTCTCACACAATACACACAAAGCAATTACAATTACCACTTGCACTTGCACTTAGCAATTAACACCTAGCACTTAACATCACATACTTGTCCCTCCTTCGATCACATAGATCGAACTACTTCCTACATCGCCTAGCTTTCTATTTATACATTACAAAATGGGACTAAACATGGGTAAAACCATGGGCCGACATCCCCATTCTTGTTACATAAGCCCAAAACCCAAAAAGCCCTAAAAAGGGGTCGAGATCCTGCGATCTCTGCTTCGACTTGTGCTCCGTCTTCGATAGCTTGTCGAAGTCCCAAAAGTAGGTCAAACATGACCAAGGATCCTCAAAACTTGGTCAAGGGCCAACATGAGGTGAATTCATTTTCTACTCGGGGAGGATGAACGATTCCAATTCGAACCAGACCCATCACCCATGCGTCTTTTGTGCACGCTACCCATGATTGGTAGTTACCCATCTTCTACAGATCTATCGAGCATCTTCTTGTGCACGATACATACTACCCATCTTCTACAGATTGGCCACGCCTTGTACTTACCCATCTTCTGCAGCCACACGTTTCTTGTGCACAGTACCCATTTTATTTATTTATCGATCATGTGTCTTCTTTCTTCTACCATAATGAGAGATGAGTGTAGTAGTAATACTTTATTTAATTGATTTCTAATATATGTATGTAGCCTAAGCATATTGATTTGTGTTGTAAATTGTAATATATGTTTATAAAAATAATGTAAGGAGGGATTGGTCAAAATTTGATTTGTTTAATTGATTTATATTGTTTAGACACTATTGAAATCTTTTTAAAGTTATTAAATGCAAATTTGAGACCAAATCACCTTAAAGCATTTTATTGTATTCTCATTCAAGTTAGATATGGAATCATTACACAACATGTCACTTATAGAAATTCAACCTGGGTGAGGAGGTTAACAACCAATCCTCCCAACCACCCGGGCTAGACCCAATTGACAACTTGTCCATAAATACCTATTAAAACAATATTTGATAACCATTTTTTTATTCATAAATTATTAAGTTCAAATCATTTGATATGTATTTTTTTAAATTAAATTATTCAAAATAACATAACTTTAAATTCTTAAGGCCAACTCGGTTGTTAAATTCTTGTACACTATTATTGCAATTATTGGCTAAGCACAATGTTCATTGTATAATTTGATTAAAATAATTAATTACAAGTAAATGAAAAATCTTTGACTTAAATAGCTAGTTGTTTAAGTATTTAGTTTTTTTTATTGCAATTATTGATTAAACACAATGTTCATTGTGTAATTTGATTAAAATAATTAATTATAAGTAAATGAATAATCTTTCACTTAAATAACTAATTATTTAAATATTTAGTTTTTTTTATAAATCTTGAAATGAATCACTCTTCTTTTAATAATTAAAATAAATTTCCATTAAGTAGTGTACATATAAATTATTAACTATTAAATGATGATATTTGGCTTTTTTACAAACCTTCTTGGATATTCTATTATATTTCCCTTAAAAAGAATCATGTGGACTTCCATCTAAAGTAACATGTCTTATTTTGACTTAAAATAGTTCCACAGATAGACGAGAGTTTGGCACAACACTATCTGAATGCCATGAATTTCCATTGAAACCCTAACCCTTTCTTAAACGTTGAATTGAATGTTTTGAGTTTGGCACTCTTGTCTTTGTGCACAATGGAATACCTTCCTTAGTAAATTTTGGTTCTACGCTTTAATTAATAAGCTTTACAATTCAAGTTACTCAAACAATTATTGATATAAAAGTATAATAACATTACCAAATTAAACAAACAATTATTGATATAAAAGTATAATAACATTACCATGGCAAAGATTGTTTGTAACTATTTGCATTATG
>ML795768.1:89958-132223 GCA_009831015.1 Picea engelmannii
TTTTTTGTGACATATGACAACCAACCCATGAGAAGGACAATGGAAATTGGGAAGGATGGAGAGTGTTAAGTATGGATTGGGATATAGACACACTACACCTTTCAACCCCCCCTAGTAGTACAACTCAACCCAAGAGTGACAACACTTATCTAGAAGATTTTGATGATCCAACAAGGTGAAACAAGGAAAAATGCACAAATTTAGAGCATCATGGTCCATTATATGACTAAACCAATGGTCACCACTTTCATGGCAAGTACATGAGACATTAACAACCAATATGAAGCAATGAAATAATGTACCACATGTATGTCAAGCACCATAATCATCAAATGTGAGTGAGATGAACAAATGCGGGAAGCATCTCTAGTCAACTATTTGTGGAGAACAATGGATATCATCTATGAAATTGTTGTCTATGATAAGAATCACACTTGAGAAAAATCTCCTCTAGTTACCCCTAGATGTCATGGGTAACATGTCCACAATTCAATTTTAAAAAGTGGTCATGTGGTGCCTACTTTCTAATCCGACACACACATGTTCTTATTTTCATCCATGTTGGCCACTTTGTGTGCATGTCTAACAAACTTCTTAGCCATCCACCACATGTTCTCACCAACCACAAATTAGAATCCCACAATACGATTTTCAATGAATCTCAAAATGGGCAGATTCCAATAGTTAACATTTATTTAGAGATTGCAGAGGCTCAAAGTCATGTCTGCCATGAAATTTGCAATGAAACACCAATGTTAGTGCAATTTACTAAATGGGTTTAATATTTGTGTTTGGGCTAATCAACTTCACGAATGTCATATATAGTTGTTGTCTAAACGTGAAGAGTTGGCACAGTCAAAGTTTTGTTCTTCCTTATGTATTCCTAATGTCAAAATCTATATTTTGAAATAATACAACACTAAATCCATGTATATTTGCATGGAAACAAGCATCCAAAGTAGCACATGTGAATTTGCTTACCTTATACTCAATTAAAAAACTAACAAGGGGTGTTGCAAAGAAACAAGTCCCTACATTTAAGTGAGAGTGACATAGAAAGGGAAAGAGTAATATTTGTATAGTGTTGAACTTATAATACAACTCACGTGTCTTTCATGTTTCACTAGCTTCACACTTATTAAATTACCAGTGCTTCATGATTAAGTTTTTTCGACAATCGTACAATTACTTATGTAAATGTGAGAAACATTAAGCACCATATAGTGAGCTAATCATTAGTCCATTTTCTTTTCATCCTATTCATTAGATGATAAATAATGTGTATCCAAGAGACAAGATGCATTAAAAGTAAGCCAATGATTGATTCATTGCATGGTGCTTAATGTTTCCCTACAAATGTTTCATTCCCAATCATGTAATTATTAACAAGAGACATTGCAAAGTAACAAGCCCCTAACTTTAAGTGAGAATGAGAATGATATAGAAAATGAAAGAATAGTATTTGTATAGTATTGAACTTAAATACAACTCAAATGTCTTGCTTACTTCAGTAGCTTCACACTTATTGAGTTACCTATGCTCCATGATTAAGCTCCTTAGACGATTGTGCAACTCAAATTTTCCTCCCCAATTGTTCTAATCAATGACAATTAAAAGCATTGGTGTGTGCAGGTGCTAGGAGGGGATATCACTACACATTTCAAAACTCATTAACAGATCTCAATGCTTGTTTTTTCTTATTCTCGTGTGCTTAATTAATGAATATTGTATCAGTATATATTCTCTATATTCTCTATTCAGTGTCTATATTATAGCTTTCCTTGTACAATGTTTGACGTGAAAGCAAATTAACTTCATTTATTGTAACTGTAGAGAGCCCTGAAGGGAGCTCTAGTATTAACTTTGTGTACTCTAAGTGCATATAGCCCTTCCTGTACTCTAAATGTATAAATAGATTTAGAGTGCTGAAAAACCCATGTAGCACTTCCATTATTCAAACTTAGCCACTCAAATACGAAGCTTCAACCATTCCCCACAAATTCTTGAAAAAAATCAAACAGAAAAATCACCAAAAAAAACAAAAAATAAAACATTTAGACTAATATAATTTATTCATAACTTGACTTGAGAAATAGAAATACACAAAAGAAAAACATGAAATGAAATTTTTTATTCATAGCTTGACTTCGTAGAGTAATAAAAATACATGAAACTAAAAGATGAAATGAAAGAGAGAAGTATGGATTAAAATTAGTGGCAAGAAATGATTCTTTACATGTTTTTTTTGGGAAGTTGTTTGTCATGTTTCCCTCATATATTTAGGGTGATAAAGACATTCATCCAAAAACCGTTGCTCTTCGTCGTATCTTTATTGGGTAAACATGGAAATTATGCTATCATTGAGGTTGAGGATGTGGAAGCATGTAGGAATTTTAAAACTAGACATCTATTAAATTTGACGGTTTTGATAATTCCAATGTTCGTTTTAATGATTACAAGAAATAATGTTGATAGTTATGAGGAAATTTTTATTAATGAGTAAATTAAATGTCCATCCATATGTATGAGTTACAAGAACAATAACAAGGAAGAAAACAAGGATCATATTATGACTTAGCAATCTCTGTATATATGTCTATGTAGCTTGGATTATATTATGACTTAGTTATCTCTACATATTTGTCTATGTAATTTACCTTGGGACCAGGGATCAAAATTGAAATTTTCATTATCCATCAAGAGTCCTCTAGTGCAGTTCATAGAAGGGCATAAAATTATTTCACATGCAAATGAAAATTAAAATAAAAAAATTATGAAATGAAAATTATTTCAGATTTTTTCAATTGGAGGGTAAGGAATTTTTTTTTATTATGTTGTGCTTGTCATTTATTTTTTTCTTTTATTTGTCATTTTCCCCTGTACCTTAGCAATAAAAAAATAATGTTCACATTTTCCCTTGTGCAGTTATTTTTTTGTTTGCTAGTGTGCAGGACTAGCATGTGGTCTAAGAAACCACCACCCATGGGCATCTAAGTCGCCAAAAGCACCCAAGGATCTCACCCAGATTGGGCCACACCAACGCTTAACATGGTTGTATTTTTTTGGGTGTCTCCTCCCAACTATAGAACCTTGATTGCCTTATAGAATGAAACCCTCAAAATCCAATGACGCTAATGAGATGTGCCATGTCAATTAAAAAACTGAATTGTTTTCATTTTTGTACAACACAATCCTATTTTCATGGAGCTCATGCATGCATATATATCCTATTTATTGAAGCTACAGGTTAGTAATGGAGATTGAGGATCAAATACTTTGATTGTGGTGTTGGCACAGGGGCAAACCCAGGGTTCAACGCTACAACAACACACCAACAAAACCCTAACTACCAACCCTTTTGGCAACACTTGTGAAGCAGATGAAGTCTCACCTGAGGTAGAGGCAGGGGTGGTTGCAAGACTCCAATGTCTGCAACCTTAGATGGGACATAGATCTATGATTACAACACCTTAAAAAATCACTTAGCAGTTACAGTTCGTTAATATTCATCCTTAGTTTACAGTGCAAATAAACCCTAACAATAGATCAACGCAGTATTTATACAGATCCAATAGATTCAAGTACTAAGCATACCAACATAGATCCGATCTAGCGTTTGTTCACATTATTCAGCACTAATCTACCATATTAGATCCTTCTAAGCATACATCAGTGCACTAAGCATTCAATCACATAGACATGAAAACAACCATAAAGCAGATAGCAACCACACCGCATGATATATGTGGTTCACCCCACCCTGGGGCTACGTCCACCAACTCTTCTTATTTATTTATTTCTATCAATCTTATACATGCACAGAGCCATGATATCTTACTCTGTAGAGGACATGAGATCTGCGCACCTCGCTAGATCCTCCTTCCCTGAATTACAGCACAAATCCCTCCACAGTCTCTTACAACTACTTGCACTTAGTTTTGCAAGTCTCACACAGTATGCACAAAGTAGTTAAAATTACCACTTGCACTTAGCAATTAACACTTAGCACTTAGCATCACATACTTGTCCCTCATTCGATCACATAGATCGAACTACTTCATGCATCGCCTAGATTTCTATTTATACATTACAAAATGGGCCTAAACATGGGTAAACCCATGGGCCAACATCCCCATTCCCGTTACATAAGCCAAAAACCCAAAAATCCCTAAAGAGGGGCCGAGATCTCGTGATCTCTGTTTCGACTTGCGCTTCGTCTTCGACAGCCTGTCGAAGTCCCAAAAGTAGGTCAAACATGACCAAGGATCCTCAAAACTTGGTCAAGGGCCAACAGGCCCCTAACACTCACCTGTGACTCATCCCGAGTCACTCTGGTCTGGGTAGTTGTGCTTCGACCTGTTGTTGCACCAAGGCCCTCCTTCTCGACAAACTCTTGGATGACTTCTTCGTTGACAGGTCCCTCTAAACACTGTTCGACTACAACGACTACTTGTTCCAACTCTGCTCCCAGGCCTTCAATCTCCTCAAACAGTTGGAAAGCTTCATCCTGGACTGGTTGGAGCCTTTGAGTCACTTCCATGACTTTGCTCTGAATGGTGTGGACCTGCTGTTGAGCAGTGCGTTGTTCTTGGGATCGCTTCATCCTTTCAAATGATGACAAGAGATTCAATTATGCCTGTACTATTGTTGCTTGCTACTTTGCCTCCTGGAGCTATGACTCCAGTACCTTCAGCTCAGTATCTTCAGTGAGTTACTCCTAATTCTTTGCACTGCGAGCACTTAGCTATTTTGATTCTAGAGCAAATGCTCCGATCCTCTCGATTTCTCTCTGGGTAGTGGATTTTCTTTGATCTCGCACGTCCTATGGGGTACTTGGCACTGTTCATAGCTCGAGGTTCGCAATTCTATGTTGAAGCTGTTGGATAGATCCCGCAAGTTGCTCTACCTGATGTTCCACTGGGGCTTCCTCCTTTTGCTCTAAGCCTGTCATAGAGCGAAGTTCTCTGCTGACTGCTTCTTTTACTCCCACCTGCTCTGCGAGCAACTACTCTTTCTCTTGTTGGATCTGTGCTTTCTCTTATTCAAACTTAGTTTGGAGGGCAACCTTCTCTTGCTGCGCAACTCGAGGTTTCTCTATGACTACTATTTGTACTTGCTTTAGGGCCTCTGTGGCCTGTTCAATTTCTTCCTGTGCGTGACGAAGGCGAGCTTCGGTCGCATCAGCTAGTCTGCGGAGTTGGGCAGGCTCATCTCCCAACTTATGTGCTTCTGATGGTGGGGGTGCAGTGGATACTATGCGACTGGATTGAAGGGCTTGTTGTACTGGCCATCAAATGAGTTAAAATTTCTTCGACTGACTTCTCCACAATGCTGATCTCGTCCAACATGCACGCTCCCAATCGAAAAAATCGGGTGGATGGATGAGTGCTCAAATATATAGAATCAGTGTCGATCTTACTAAGCCCAACGTGGTAGCAACGAGTTCTCTTGTTAGATTTGATACAATTTGAAAAAGTGTTGTCGGTGCAACAGTCGATGAACTAAGTAGACATGATGTAACAGATCTCTCCAACGGATAAGAAGTTTTCCATCAATGCAGTTCTGTTCATTGCGATGTAGTCCCAATGGTTCGATGGCGAGATTTCTGGTCATAAATATTGTTCTAACCGTTCTAGAATGTCGGTCCAATAGTTATAATGCTTCCAACGGTCATATCGCTTCACCATGGTGAAGTGCCATGGGGTGCTGTTCTGATATCCCGATGAAGTTCCAATTTTGCAAATCTTCATTCCGCGAAGTTCCCTCTGGGCCCTTCTGTAACTTTTCAATCTTTTCTCTCTTCTTACTGAGTTTTTGAGCCTTCTTCTCGGTGATCTTCGTCTCAATATTCCTCTTTCCATTCCGATTCTTGTCTTCTTTTGGCATAGCAACTTCACACTGTTGAGATTCTTTCATAGGATTAGAGAGTAATACTGCTTCTCTATCTGGGGTAGGTGCTCCTTTCTTCTGTGAATCTTCTTGTGTTCATTCAACTTCGACATCCAAGTTTCTGGTTTTAAATAGCTTCGATCTATTCTCATGTTCTTCAATCAAGTGTGTTATCCTCCTAGTCATGAAATATTTTAATTCCTGCTTTTTCTGTTCTAGGGCCTCTTCTTCTTTTCTTCTGGTCTGATCTTTCTCAATCCAGGTTTTTCCTAATAACATAGTAAATGGAGTGTTGTTCTCAATGAATCTAACAATCTCAAAATCTTCCTTTGTCGAAGCTCCATGAGCACTCATAGATACCTGGGTGAGTCTTCCACATAGGGTTATCCCAATGAAGGAATCATATTAGGATTTCCCAAAGCTTCCCAAGTTCTCTCTGTCATGATATTTACCTATGTTTCCTCATCCAGAACATAGTCTATGTCGAAGTCTCCTATTCTTGCTTATATGTATTCTTTTTCTTTGAATATCTCTGATAAGTTGATATCTCTGTGATCATTTAGGGTTTCTTTCATTTGCAGTAGTACAATCTCTGATTCTGTTTGGGGTTCTGCCATGGTCTTAGTTTCGTGACCTTCCTCAAGGTTTTCTTGTCTCATATTCATTCTCTCAAGCTTAGCAATCATTCTAGGGCATTCTAAAACTTCATGGTCCATATCTTTACAACAAAGAGAACTAGGTCTTCTTCTAGGGCATTCCTTAGCAAGATGTCTCGGTCTTCTGCAACTGTAACAAAGGGTTAATCCTGTTTTTTCTTAAATGATCCCTAGCCTTTCTTGTATTGCGCACTAACTTGCAAAAAATTCTTTCTAGGATCCTGCATCCATTTGTTAGTCCAAACATTCTTTCTATGCATAGGAATAACATATCTTTCATTATTTCTATCAGATCTACTCATATCAAACCTTCTTTCTTCTAGCTATGCCCTAGTTTTCAGACTAGGATAACATTTATCAAACATACCTAGATCCATACTCTTGAAACAAAAATTTTCACTAATCTTACTTTTAGGAAAGCACAAAGCTTCCAGATCTAAAACTTTTCACTATTCTTACCTTTAAAGCTTCTAGATCTAAAACTTTTCACTACTCTTACCTTTATTAGAGCACAAAGCTTCGAGATCTTACCTCTTTTCTTCGGATTTGACTTCTCTTCTTAGCACAAATCTTTACAGGTCAAGTAGAATACTGCGCACTAAGGCAACAAATCTATGCACAAAGCTTTCTTTCTTTCCTTCAGTTCCCATCAATCACAGTTTTAGGTCTCGACAACGGAACCATTTGTTGGCACAGGGGCAGAACCAGGGTTCAACACTACAACAACGCACCAAAAAAACCCTAACTACCGACCCTTTTGGCAACACCTGCGAAGTAGATGAAGTCTCACCCGAGGTAGAGGCAGGGGTGGTTGCAGGACTCCAGTGTCTGCAACCTTAGCTGGGACACGGATCTGTGCTTACAACACCTTAACAAAGCACTTAGCAGTTAGTGTTCGTTAATATTCATCCTTAGTTTACATCATAGCTAAACCCTAACAACATATCAACGCAGTGTTTATACAGATCCAATAGATTCAAGTACTAAGCATACCAACATAGATCAGATCTAGCATTTGTTCACATTATTCAACACTAAGCTACCATATTAGATCCTTCTAAGCATACATCAGTGTACTAAGCATTCAATCACATAGACAAGAGAACAACCATAAAACACATAGCAACCACAACAAAGGATATACGTGGTTCACCCCACCCTGGGGCTACGTCCACCAACTCTTCTTCTTTATTTCTTTCTGTCAATCTTCTTCATGCACAGAGCCATGATATCTTACTCCGCAGAGAACATGAGATCTGCGCACCTCGCTAGATCGTCCTTCCCTGAATTACAACACAAAGCCCTCCATAGTCTCTTACAACCGCTTGCACTTAACTCTACAAGTCTCACACAATACACACAAAGCAATTACAATTACCACTTGCACTTGCACTTAGCAATTAACACCTAGCACTTAACATCACATACTTGTCCCTCCTTCGATCACATAGATCGAACTACTTCCTACATCGCCTAGCTTTCTATTTATACATTACAAAATGGGACTAAACATGGGTAAAACCATGGGCCGACATCCCCATTCTTGTTACATAAGCCCAAAACCCAAAAAGCCCTAAAAAGGGGTCGAGATCCTGCGATCTCTGCTTCGACTTGTGCTCCGTCTTCGATAGCTTGTCGAAGTCCCAAAAGTAGGTCAAACATGACCAAGGATCCTCAAAACTTGGTCAAGGGCCAACATGAGGTGAATTCATTTTCTACTCGGGGAGGATGAACGATTCCAATTCGAACCAGACCCATCACCCATGCGTCTTTTGTGCACGCTACCCATGATTGGTAGTTACCCATCTTCTACAGATCTATCGAGCATCTTCTTGTGCACGATACATACTACCCATCTTCTACAGATTGGCCACGCCTTGTACTTACCCATCTTCTGCAGCCACACGTTTCTTGTGCACAGTACCCATTTTATTTATTTATCGATCATGTGTCTTCTTTCTTCTACCATAATGAGAGATGAGTGTAGTAGTAATACTTTATTTAATTGATTTCTAATATATGTATGTAGCCTAAGCATATTGATTTGTGTTGTAAATTGTAATATATGTTTATAAAAATAATGTAAGGAGGGATTGGTCAAAATTTGATTTGTTTAATTGATTTATATTGTTTAGACACTATTGAAATCTTTTTAAAGTTATTAAATGCAAATTTGAGACCAAATCACCTTAAAGCATTTTATTGTATTCTCATTCAAGTTAGATATGGAATCATTACACAACATGTCACTTATAGAAATTCAACCTGGGTGAGGAGGTTAACAACCAATCCTCCCAACCACCCGGGCTAGACCCAATTGACAACTTGTCCATAAATACCTATTAAAACAATATTTGATAACCATTTTTTTATTCATAAATTATTAAGTTCAAATCATTTGATATGTATTTTTTTAAATTAAATTATTCAAAATAACATAACTTTAAATTCTTAAGGCCAACTCGGTTGTTAAATTCTTGTACACTATTATTGCAATTATTGGCTAAGCACAATGTTCATTGTATAATTTGATTAAAATAATTAATTACAAGTAAATGAAAAATCTTTGACTTAAATAGCTAGTTGTTTAAGTATTTAGTTTTTTTTATTGCAATTATTGATTAAACACAATGTTCATTGTGTAATTTGATTAAAATAATTAATTATAAGTAAATGAATAATCTTTCACTTAAATAACTAATTATTTAAATATTTAGTTTTTTTTATAAATCTTGAAATGAATCACTCTTCTTTTAATAATTAAAATAAATTTCCATTAAGTAGTGTACATATAAATTATTAACTATTAAATGATGATATTTGGCTTTTTTACAAACCTTCTTGGATATTCTATTATATTTCCCTTAAAAAGAATCATGTGGACTTCCATCTAAAGTAACATGTCTTATTTTGACTTAAAATAGTTCCACAGATAGACGAGAGTTTGGCACAACACTATCTGAATGCCATGAATTTCCATTGAAACCCTAACCCTTTCTTAAACGTTGAATTGAATGTTTTGAGTTTGGCACTCTTGTCTTTGTGCACAATGGAATACCTTCCTTAGTAAATTTTGGTTCTACGCTTTAATTAATAAGCTTTACAATTCAAGTTACTCAAACAATTATTGATATAAAAGTATAATAACATTACCAAATTAAACAAACAATTATTGATATAAAAGTATAATAACATTACCATGGCAAAGATTGTTTGTAACTATTTGCATTATGATCCCAGATTTAATGTTGTGACTCTAGTTTTAACCACTACAAACATATAATAGTAGGAAAACTTTTAGTTGTCTAAGTATTAAAGATCTTCTAATTAAATTAAATTAACCTCAAGTAGTTCTATTCAATATTTATATAATGAAACATAGGTTAAAAACACTCTTAAAAAAAAGGAAGATGGAGGGACATGATGTCTCCATGTTCATATTCCTCTATAATTGTTATTTTTAATTTGATTTGCTCTTTAATGTCTTCTACTACTTTCAAATGGTAATGTCATTTTATGTTGTTACTTAGTACCAAACTATTATTTATTATTTTTTAGGAGGTAGGTACTAAGCACCTTTGTTCCTCATCTCATTTGTTGTATTATTAGTAAAGGAAGAAATTATAATTTTCTTTTCTCCTCATGATGTTAATTTTTATTAATTTTTTCACAAAAATAATTGAGAGGTTGTCATATGTTAACTTAAAGTTTTGATGGATGATATTATTTTATTTTAAATTGTGAAGGAATTGTTTAAACACTTATTAGTTTGTACTTGAAGATTTGACAAGGTGCAAGGGGTTGGTGGTTGATTTTCTATCCTTAGGGAGATGTAAGGCAGGTTTTCTTCAATGTCACCACATACCACCTTCAATTCTCACCTTCTAGTTCTATCTTATTTGCGTTGGCATTGAGTCCTTGCCATTTTCTTGGCTCATTCATCCTGTAGGTGATTTTTTTCATGTCGTTTTAGACTTTATCCTGTCACATTTTGAATTGTAGCTTGTTGGTCCCTACGACTATAGTTTTCACCCCATAGTTGTTTTTTCCTATTAATGACTCTGTCCATTGAACTTGAAGCCCTAGTTTTCATAGTGCTTTTATTTTGGGGGTTTAGCTCTAGGGATGAAATGTGTTTCATAATGTGAACTTAAAGGGTGGCTCTTGTAACGTCCCCCGTTTTAATCCTCACAAATTATAATGTAATTGTGCAAATTTGATTTAGGTTAGTGAGCCAATATGTTGGGTCGGAGATCCTATACTGATCTATATGGTTAGGGGCCAAGATATGTATTTTGTACATCAAAATAATTAATGAAAATAATAATTGTTGGTTGTGATATGAGTGGGATGTTAACAACGGGGGGATATGAGTCCATAAGAGAGGGGGATAAAGGGGGTTCCAATGGGTTACCCATTTATATTAATTTATCCATTTTCATATTAATGTTTATCCCCTTTGAAATATTTTAAGGTACTAAATGATATCATGCAGAGCATAAATACGATTGTTATAACAATTGCTTGAAGAAAGAGCAAAAGAGAGAGCACAATGACACACTTGATTCTAGAAATGATACCTTTATTATCTCAATAGCTAAGTTCACTTTCCTCCTCGAGGGGGAAACCTCCAACAGAACAGAGCTCAAGTAAAAAATGATTCTCAAGACAAAACTTTTCCATGATTTCTACCCCTATTTATACTATTTCTATCTTCCAGAGAACATTCTAGAGGAAGATCTTTCTAAAGGAAGAAACTTCTAGTAAGTCTTCTTACACTAGATGTGTTCACATTATTACATTGGCCTTATTTACTAATTTTGGCCTTTATTATATAGAAAAATATATTATTCTATCTACTTGAAGGCTTAGGGAGGTCTGGACCCTAACATGCCCTCCCCTTTAAAAAATAATCTTTGTTCTCAAGGTTCGAGATGGGGAACTTGTTACAGAATGGTAGTTGGCTCCCATGTGACATCCTTGGGTTGTGTATCCTTCCATTGTACTAAAATTGCCTTGATTGTGTGCTAATGGAGATGATGCTCTAGTTGGTCCAAGAATTCTTGGGGCTGCAACCAAATGGAGATTTATTCATCCAATTTAGGGACACTGGTTTGAATCTAACACTTGGTTCCAATCACTTTCTTTAAGCAGAAAACATGAAAAATGGATGGAGCTTAGAGTGATTGGGGAGAGATAACTTGTAATTTATAAGTCCCCCACACTTAAGGATTGTATAAGTGCCATAAAAATTTGGAGCAAGTTTCTGGTAATGGTCTATTTGAAGGATGTTTTCTTATAAGGTTGCAGACGAAGAAACACTTGGTCCCCTTCAACAAATTGGTGTTTTGAACAACCCTGATTGGCTTGTTTCTTCATGCAATTATGAGCCATGAACAAATTCTCTTTGAGAGTACACAGAATGGCAACTCGAGTTGTAAGGGTTTTGTTGATGTCTTGGACCTTGGAGACATCGATCATGTAGGATAATATAGAAGGTGGCTTTTGACTATAGACCACCTCAAAGGGAGTCATATGAGTAACACCATGGTAAGATGTGTTGTATCACCATTCGACGAGTGGTAACCATTGAACCCATTGAGATTGTCATCGGACGTGAAACACCTCAAATATGTTTCCAAACACTTGTTGATGGCTCTGATTTGACTAGTCAGTTCAGGGATGACAGGCCATGTTGAGATGTAATTGGGTGCCCTAGATGTTGAACAATTATTTCCAAAAGTTGCTGGTAAAAGTGGGATCACGATTGGATACAATAGAGTGGGGCATTCCATGAAGTTTGAATATATTTTCCATGAAAATTTGGGCCACGATGGATGTTGTGAATGGGCGTTGGAGGGCACAAAAATGAGCATATTTGGAAAGGTGATCGAATAAAACAATGATGATTGATTTATTGCCTTATTTCAGTAATCCAAAAATGAAGTCCATAGAAATACCAGAACATATAGCAAGTGGAATAGGGAGAGGTTGGAGTGTGAAAGGATTTTTTATGGTTTCCCCCTTATTGCATTGGAAAGTATCACATTCAACCACAAAAGTGCAGATGTCTTGTTTCATGCATTCCCAAAAAAATGAGTGTTTGATCCGTTCATATGTTTTGTGAAAACTCAAATGCCCTATTGTTGGTGAAGCATAAATTTCAAAGAGCATAGTGGATTTAATGTGAGATTGTTTACTCGAATACATGTGAAATTTATAGGGAACCTCCTCATTGTGACAACAATATCCCAAATATGCATGAGGATTTTGTTGCACTTGTTGGATTAGGAAAGAAAGTTTGGGATCTTGGAACAATTCTTGGCAAAGTGTCTTTAACCAATCTTATACAAGGAAGGAGAGTGAAAAGAGGGATCTATCATATTTCTGTGAAAGCGCATCAATAACCACATTTTATTTTCCCTTCTTTTAAATGATCTCATAATCATAGACAAACATTTTGGTCGACCACTTTTGTTACTTAGGGGATGAAACTCTTTGTTCCAAAAAATATTTGAGGCTACTATGATCAGTTTTAATTTGGAAGCATTGCCCCAACAAGGATGCCAAAGATCCACTACATGCAGAATAGCCAACATTTCCTTTTCAGATAGTTGTTTATTAGCAAAATCCAAAGGTCTTCCATCTTGCATGAGAAATTCCCTAATTCCTTTCCCAAAAGAATCACATTCCAAAATAAAAGTATTTGTGAAATCGAGCAGTTCCAGAACAAGATTTGTACACATAGCCTCTTTCAAGTCTTGGAAGGATTGTTCAGTTGCTGGAGTCCAACTGAAAGCATTATTTTTAAGGAGAGTAGTGAGGGGAGCTGCAATTTTTCCATAATTCTAAAAAAACTTATGATAATATCTCGTTAACCCAGGAAACCTCTCAAACTTTTAATAGTTTTAGGATGGGACCAATCCTTCATAGTTTTTATTTTCTTAGGATCCACATAGACGTCGAACAACCTCCTTGCCAACAATATGTCCTAGGTATTCTACTTCAAGAGCTTAAAAAGAACATTTAGACTGTTTGAGAAAGAGTTTGTGCTGAGACAATAAATGTAAGACTTGATCCACATGGGCTAGATGGGCTTGCCAAGTTTTACTATAAATGAAGTTATCATCAAAGAATACCAATTCAAATTAACGAATAAATGTGTAGAAGACATGATTCATGAGACTTTGGAAAGTAGAGGGTGCATTACATAGGTCGAAGGGCATGACTGAGAGCTCATAGTGGCCTTCATGAGTTCAAAAGGAAATTTTGGGAATCTTGACCTCTTTCATACGTATCTGGTGGTAGCCAAAACACATATCAAGTTTGGTAAAGAACTGAGCACCACTCAGTTCATCCAAAAGGTCATCAATGACAAGAATGATAAATTTATCTTTAATAGTAATTTTGTTGAGGACTCAAAAATCAGGGCACATGTTCCACGTACATTCTTTCTTGAGTACCATGATGGCATAAAAATAATAAGGGATGGTATTGGGATGGATAGAACCTACCTCTAGAAATTCCTGAACAATTTTCTCAATTTCATTTTTTTGGGAAAATGGAAGACGATAAGGGAGAACATTGGGAGGAAGACTACCACTGACAAGTGGGATGGAATGATCATGGGTGTCATGGGAAGTGGGGAGTCCTTGGGGGTTTTCAAAAACATATTGGTGTTTGGATAGGATATTATATATGTCAGGATGTACAATAGGTAAGGGGGTCTCAACTACTTGAATGGCATGGAATTGGGAGATAATGTTGAAATGACCTTTTCTGAGTAGTTTCTCCATTCAGTGTGAACAAATGATATTAAGGGAACTTGTCGTCATGACTTGGAACTGGTACTATTTTCCATCCTATTGGAAACTCATGGTTAATTCCTTGAATTCCATGGTGATGGGGCCCAGTGTTCATAACCATTCAACACCTATAACAATGTCACAACCTCCCATGACAATAGAAAACATGTGAGATTTCAAGTGATAATGACCAATTTTCATGCACACATTTTCACAACAACCCTTGGATTTCATGCAACCACCATTAACAATCATGATTTGAAAATTATTGAGTGCATGGATATAGCACAAGGTCTCTTGAGAAATTCGACAATGAATAAAATTATGGGTGTTTCCATTGTCGACTAGGATAATGACTTTTTGATGCTTGAGATAACCAATTAACTTAAGGGTTTGGGGAGTAGAGATACTAGTGAGGGAATTCAAATAAATAAGTTGTTCAACTTATGGTGGATCAGAGGGTGGGTTATGATCATCAGCTGGGGGAAGATCATAAGAATGGGAAACATTTTCATACTCTTCATAAACATCCTTAGAAATGACCATAATTTTTTTTTCCTTACACTTGTGCCTCGGGAAATATTTTTCATCACAGTTATAGAAAAGACTCTTAAGTTGGTGTTCAACCATTTCTTCCTTGGTTAATTTATGAATCTTAAGAGGAGGGGAAGGATTTGTGGGCCGCGATTAGAGAATAAAGGAGGTCTTTGTGATTTGGGAAGTGTTATGAACATATATAACATAAATAAATATAAAATATAATAATAATAATAATTAATTAATGAAAATATGTGTCTTATCAAAGAGACATGACCATTAAGGAAAGGGAACTATTCATATTCATATTCTCATATACAATTTTTTAACATAGTTATCCACATGGATTTCTACATTGTATTCTATATATTTTGGATACTTAATTGGTGAGCCAAATTTGGTTGTCACAAGAAGAAATTACTTGTTGTGCTTCCTTGGCCTTGTGAGTAGCTGCAACCCAAGTATGGGGGCAAGCCATTAGGAGATGAGCTCGGATGTCATCCTTAAGGACACTAATAAAGAACTCAAAGAAGAAGGTACTAGACATGCCTTTCGTTCAGAAAGCGAATTTCTCAAAAGAAACGATGTATTCTTTCATTGTACCAGACTATTTAATATTGGTAAAATATCCCAAATGATGTGTGTCAGTGTCAACTCATTCATAAAATCTTGTAGCAAATCGGGTCCAAGAAATACACTCTCGATGTGAATTTTTATGCCATTTACACCATTTCCAACATTCAAGATCCAAATAAAGGACATCGATATGAAGTTTGGTCAAATCATTAGTAATTCCATGCAAGGAGAAATAATGTCCCATTTGAATCCATGGAAAAAAGGGTTATGAGTGAGGGGTACTACTATGATCAATGAAAAGAGAGGAATTCAATGGGATAGGTCCCAAATAAGGGTGTCAGTGGGACCACTATACTTTTTTTTTGTACTCCTGCACAATTATACTCTTGTCTGAATAATACTACAGTGACATAATGCCCATTTTTTTAATAGTTGAAATTGTGTAGTAATTTCGCAACCTGGAAGTAGGAAGCAGGGTTTCACTGCAAAATTTATGTAACATCCCCACTATAATCCCCAGTTTAATTAATGCTTATGTAGACATATTGTGTGGCTACTACCAAAGCGATGTAATATGTGAATTGTATTTCAATGTTTTAATAATAAAATGTGATGCCAATTGCTAAGGGGACATGGACAAGAAACGGGGGTTGAATTAATCCACAAGAGGGGGGAGTGTCTAGGATAATGGCCAAGAGGGGTTCAAGGGGGAAACTACCCATGTATATTTATTTAACCCATTTTCCTAAATATGTTATTTGTATATGAACCTTCCCATTTATGATCGAGTGTTACCAAAGCTAATCATTGAAAACATGTAAGAGGGTGGGTGTGAGTGGTCACATCCCAAAGTTATTGGGAACATGGGGGTTGAGTAAAATCAACTTGGGGAAGAGTGTGAGTCAAGAAAGGAAATTCAAAGAGAGGAAATTTGTATGGGTTGGGGACAACAGTTCTAGTTAGTCTAGTTTTGTGCATGAGAGGAGGAGAGAAAGAAACAGAGTTGGAAGTTGCTGCAACCATGGAGGGAAAATTCTAGAGAACGTTGGAGCATAATTGGAGCGAATTGGAGATGGAAAATTGAAAAGCCAGGTTTTCATGCCTGAAGAGTGAACTCCTATGTGATTTGCACTGAAACAACAAGTGGTTATTATTTGTTTGCTGATAGTTTTCCTAGCAACATTTCCCCTTAAGTTCCCAGCTGAGAGATTTCTAGCTGCATGTCCCAGAGAGGCCTTGATAAATAAATGGGACGCCCAAGGGACTGAGATCGTTGAAAGGGTACATTCCTTGGGTTAGACAACTCAAGAGGAATAGAGTTGGTGGAAAATCGGGATAGTTGTAGGAAAATATCAGTTGGGTTGAAAATTTTATGAGCTATGAGTGGATTGTGAGAGACCACCCTCTTTTGTGGATTGTTAGCCTCATCTCGGGAGTGACTTCCTGTTGATATTTGGAACAATCGGTCTATGGTTGGGTGGAACATCCATCCCAAGAAGCTAGTTGCACAACTTTTGTGAAAAGATAAGTGTTTATCTTGTTGTTATGTTAAATTATGTGTTTAATTGTTGTGCATGAACTCTGTGTATTTAGAGGTGATTTATATGTTGTTGTAATGAGTTGTTTAGCTGCATTTCATGTTGATTATTAGCATGTTGTATATGCTTCTATTTTGTGGTTCTGGAAAATAACTAAATTTATTTTAATTCGTAGATGTAAGATACAAGAAATCAACTCGTTGTAAATGAATTATTTAGATAGCAGAAATTTCATTTTTAAGAGTATTATGCACTGTAATGTCCCTTGGTTGGGCTAGGGGATGTTACATTATGGTATCGGAGATTTTGGTTCAAACACTGGGCTTGTATGGGCCAATATGGATGCGAATTCATGAAATTCGTTGTTGTAGATTTTTTCTGTGACCGATTTGGGGGGGAAATGATATTTTAGAGAGAAATCCCCAATTCCGTGAGAGAAATTGGAGTTTTAATGAATTTGGACGGTTTGAGAGGGTTAATGGAGTAGAGCGGTGAAGTTGCAGATCGAAATTTGACCTGGAATGGTCAAACTTCGAGTTTTTAATGGTCGACTGTAGAGTTACAAGCAGTTTGGAGAGTCGATGGCTAAGATCGTGTTTGATCTCATGATTGGCGACCAAGATTCATCATGATAAATTAAAAAAAAAAATCCCAAGGATTCGACCATTTGGATGGTTTATGGGATCAATGACCAAGGTTAAATTAGGGGTTGTGAAATAGGGATAATCCTTCTGGGCTTTGGGACTTCGAAGGTCCAGAACTCCGAGATGTTATAACTTCACAACACTCTAATCCTATTGAAGGCAACCTACTGACACGGTTACTAGAAAGTTTGACCAACAAATGGTGGTTTCTTATTTGTTGTCATGGACTCTGCCTTATCGTTAAACCCTGACCATCTTTTTAGTCATGAAGTAACACGCGTCATAGATCTAAGGATCTTCGGAATCCTTCTTGACCATTGGATATACACTACGGTCACATTTCGACATTGACTCACTCCGAGAGTGAAAAGGCGTTACATGGTCAGAAATCCCCGAATGTCGAAGTCACGAAGTGACGTGGGTCATAGATATAAGGATCCTATGGGACCCTTCTCGACTGTTAGATCGAGTATAGCGGTAGGATAGGGTAATCAATACCTTTAACTGATAGCAAGCAATCATCCCTTCTTTATGACCTTTCCGGTAGGTAAACCTTCAGGACTTAAATGGGTTAAGACCCGTAAAGGATGCGAAGTCATGAAGTTACACGAGCCATATATCTAGGGATCCTTTGGGACCCTTCCTAACTGTCAGATGCAAGTTACAGTTATTATACGTTGACCCTCTATGGGCACGAAAGAGTTTGGAACGGTCGGAAACCCTAAACGTTGAAATCCCGAACCAACGCGAGTCATTGATCTAGGGATCCTTCTGAATCTTTCTCAACCGTTAGATTGGGTACAGTGGAAGGATAGAGTAAGCGATACTATTAATAGTCAGACCGAGGGGAATAATTTGGGAGAAATGTGGACCGTAGATCGAGGATACATTGGGATATTCTCTCAACCATTCGATCTACTAGTGGAAGGATAGCGTAAACACTTCGACGAAGTCTTACTCCGGGAGACGTAAGTTACAAGGGGTAAGAATATTCTGAAGGTAGGAGTACATGGCGAGGAATTCCAAAAATTCAAAACTCTAGGACTCTGGGATATTTGACATGTTGGTGCACATGCTAAATGTCGAAGCCCCAAAAGCCAAAGGTCGGGGTACATGACGAGGAATTCTAGAACTTCGGGACTTCAGAAATCCAGAACTCTGGGACTCCAGGAGATTTAAGGGTATAGGAGGATGTGTTAAATGCCGAAGCGTTGAAGCACCGAAATTTCCCTCGTCGAATTTTCCAGCTTCGATAGATTGTGAAGTAAAGAACAACCCCAGTCATCCATCACAACTAATTATTAACCTAGAGTCGATGATCATCAAGGCTTGGAGATGACCAAGATTCGTCGGAGTTGTGGAAAGTGTTGATCAAACCATACATCAAAGACATAGATCAACAGAGGATAGAGAAAGAACATTTGAAGTTGTAAGGGCGTTAATCATCAAGAGGTCATGTGCTTTGATCATGACCATCAGATAGCTCAGCTACGTGTCGGCATAGGATATACACGCACAATGAGGAAGGAGTTAACAAGTGGTCATGTTGGAACACATGAACCGTATATATAGATGATTTATTAAGTTGTGAATGTTGATGAAAACAATCGAGGAGTGCGAATTTAGTGTAGGACCCTTGCCAAGTCTAAACCTTGTGTTATGTGCAGAAAAATATAAAATGTTGGATCTAAGGGTGGATCGATCCCCACCATAGATTTTGGAGCGAGAGGAGAATTCGGTACTCCGGGGCTCTAGAGATGTTGTAGGCCTGTACAAGAATGACGAAGGGACATAAGGAACGGTATTTGCGAAGACCAGGAGATATTCAATGCAACTCACAAGAACATCATCATCATGGGATGATAACCCAGGTCACGACTGTGCCATGTCATATGGCGTAAGAGAGGTGAAGCTAAGTGGATTCCACATGGTGAAGGGGATGGCCATTGGCCAAAGACTCCCTGAAAAACTTTGAAAGGCTATAAATTTCAAACCAGAGCTAGGATTTGAGTAAACAAATAGTCATTGGGAAGTTGTTTTGAGGAGGAATGCATCAATCAAATCAAAATTTTGAATTGGTTCAATATGTCCTTCATAAATCGATGAAGAAATAACATGTATTATATATGGTGAAATGTATTATGCTATGCATATTTTTGACAGTAATTATTTTATGCACATCGCTTGCAGAATTAGAGGTACAGAAAGAAACTTTAGTTCTTATATGAGGAATGAAGTCATGGAAGATGCTCAAGGATCTTATAGCCATGAGGAAGAGATCAGAGGTCTTCATTTCAGCATGGGGAATGTTGAGATAGATTCAAATGGAAGAATATATAGGCAAGATTCTGTCACTATGAGAAGCATGCATTGGGAAGTGCATATCTATAGGGATGATAATGAAAGGATTATGAAGGCTCAGGAAGAGATACTTCATAGCTTGAACATGTTTCATAAGCAAGTTAACAAAGATTCTGGCACTAAGAAAGTATCTAGTTCTAGACAAGTATCGTCATCTAGACCCCATATCAAAATGGATGATTATGTGAATGATAGGCAGTCAAGAAGAATGAGTAGGAACCATCGTTCTCCAAGGTAGTCCACTAGAATAATTCATGCAAGCTCAGGGCTAGAGAGTAGCCCAAGTGTGTCTCATGTCCAGAGGAAAAGAAGAAGGTCGGAGGAAGAAATATTGCAAGGTGAACTCAAGGAAATAAAACCACCTACTTCCAATGGTGAGCATATGAAAGGAGAAGAGGCAAAGGCATGGCTGTTGGAAATGAATAAATATTTCTAGCTGCATGATTACCCATCCCGGGTAGAAGATAGAATTTCCACCTACCACTTGCAAGGAAAGACAACCATGTGGTGGGATCAACTAAAGCAAGCCAAGAACCTTGATGATTAGAAAAGGATCTCATGGAGGAAGTTCAAAGGATATTTCCAAGAGAAATATTTGTCCAAGCATTACTATGAGAGAAAGATGAAAGAGTTCTTTGAACTCAAGTTGGGAACCATGACAATGGAGCAATATGAGAAGCGGTTCTTTGAATTGTTGAAGTATGTTGACTTCATCAAGGATGAGAAGGTTAAAATCCAAAGGTTTATAAGTGGGTTACCCTCCTTATATAGTGACAAGATTCAATATGATAAACCCAAGACCTTGGAAGAAACCATAAGGAGAGCAAGGCACCTTTACGAGCAAAGAAAAGGAAGGCCATTTTTCCAAAAGGCTTGGAATGGAAAGATGAAAGGGAAAAATGATCAAAGGAAGAAAGGTTTTAAGCCACCCTTTTTCAGAAATAACTTCTAAGCAAATCAAAAAGGCCAAGCAACCCAAAATGAGCAAAATAATGTAGATTCGTTTGGGAAAAGTCCAAGGAAGAAACATGTTCAATGTTGGGGATGAAAGGGGAATAACTTATATAGGGACTTCCCTCATAAAGGAGAAAGAATGAGGACTGTTCACAACATTGAGGAGGATGAAACAGTGGAAGACATTGGAGGAAGCATGCCAAGGATTTATGTAGCCTTGGAAAACAGGCAGGCAAAATATCAATCCCCCATGATTGAAGCAGAAGGTAAGATTAACGATCCCATAGCAATTTTAATTGATTTCGGAGCTAGCCATAGTTACATAAATGCTAACATTGTTGAACTATTTCACTTGCAAAGAAGTAAGCATAATAAATCTTGGTTAGTCCAGCTAGCCACGAGGGCTAAGAGAAAGATCAATGAGTTGGTTAAATATTGTCGAATAGACATGAATGGATTGAACACAAAGGTATATGTAAACATCATATTGTTGGGTTCATATGACTGTCTAATTGGAATGGATTGGTTGGAGAAACATCATGATGTCCTAGATGGTTACAACAAGACAATCACATGTCTTGATGAGGAAGGGAAACAAAGAAAGATTAAAGGCATTCCAAGAGTTGTAGTTGTTAGAGAGATTTTAGTTATGTAGTTGAAGAAGAGCTCCAAGAAGGGATGTCAGATGTTTGCAACCCATATGGAGGAGGCAACCAAAGATAAAGTGGCAAGCATTGAAGACCATCCAGTCTTGAGGAATTTTGAATTTTTTTTAGAGAAATTCCAGGATTTCCACCCAAGAGAGACATTGATTTCTCTATTGATTCAGTGCCAGGAGCTACCCCAATGTCTAAGACACCATACAAGATGGGTACACCATAATTGAAGGAGTTACATATGTGGCTTGAAGAGTTGTTAAAAAATGGGTATATACGCTCAAGTGTGTCACCTTGGGGAGCCCCAATTCTTTTTGTGAAGAAGAAAGATGGAACCTTAAGGCTATGTATTGATTTCAGGCAACTTAATAAGGTTCTCATAAATAATACTTATCCTTTTCCCAGAATTGATGATTTGTTTGATCAACTAAAATGTGAAAGAATATTTTCAAAGATTGACTTAAGATCAGCATATCATCAAGTAAGGATAAAGGAAGAAGACATCAACAAGAAAACATTCAAAATAAGATATGGGAATTATGAATTCACGGTAGTGCCATTTGGGATATCAAATGCCCCGACAATTTTTATGTGTCCGATGAATGGAGTGTTCAGGGAGTACCTAGACAAGTTTTTGATTGCGTTCTTAGATGATATACTCATCTATTCTAAATCAGAAGAGGAACATGAGCAAAATTTAAGAATTGTGTTTCATGTTTTAAGAGAGAACATATTATATGCTAAGCTAAGTAAGTGCATCTTTTATCAACAACAGGGATAGAAGTTGATCCTGAGAAGATAGAGGCCATTAGAGGATGGCCAACTCCAAATAATGTGATAGAGTTCGTATCATTCATGGGTCTTGTCGGTTATTACTAAAGATTGCAAGACCAATCACTTCTTTGCAAAAGAAGGGAGTGAAGTTCGAATAGACTTCCAAGTGTAAAGAGAGTTTTCAACAGTTGCAAGGAATATTGACAAGTGTGCCAAGATTTTGTTGTGTGCACTGATGCATGTAAGGAAGGACTCTGTGGATTTCTTAGTCAAAGGGGCCATGTGGTATGCTATGAGTTCAAAAAATTAAAAGAGCATGAGAGGAATTACACTACATGTGACTTGGAGTTAGAAATGATTGTGCATGCATTAAAAATGTGGAGGCATTACCTTATGCGTAAGAAATTTTAGCTAAGGACATACCATTGTGGTATGAAGCATTTGTTTGGACAACCAACACTAAATGCTAGGAAAACTAGATGGCTAGAATTTTTGAGTGAATATAACTTTGAAATTAAGCATATAAAGGGAAAGGAAAATCAATTGCATTTATGCACTTAACAAGAGAGCTCATGAAGTGCACATTGCAGCCATTAGCATCTACGAGACATATCTGAAAGAAAAATTGTTGCAACAGCGAATTCAGATCAGAATTATTTAAAAATAAAAGAGACATTGGAGCAAGGTAATTCTCAGTAGAAATTTAATTATTATGAGCTGAATGAAGATGGAATTCTCATGTACAAAGGTAAGGTGTATGTGATGAATTCCGAGGAGATGAAAAATGAAGTGCTGAAGGAGATGCACAATATGCCATATGTTGGGCACCCGGGATATTAGAAAACAATTGCAGCAGTAAGAAGCCAATATTTTTGGCCAGGAATGAAGAAAGAAGTGGCTAATTACATAGCCAAATGTCTAGAATGCAAAAAGGTAAAGACAAAACATAGACACCTAGTAGGTTTTCTACATCCATTTCCCATTCCAAAATGGAAGTGGGAAGTAGTTACAGTTGATTTTATTACTAAGCTTCCTGGAATAGTGAAGCACCATGATTCCATCATGGTGGTGGTGGATAAGTTGACTAAAGAAAAACATTTCATTCCAATAAAGACTACACACAAGCGAACAAATATTTCATAAATTTATATGAGATAAGTTTTTAGGCTACATGGAGTGTCTAAGGCAATAGTTTTAGATAGAGATCCAAATTTTACTTCCAATTTTTGGAAGGGTTTGTTCAAGGGCTTTGGGAAAAATTTAAATCTTAGTGCAACATATCATCCAGAGTCAGATGGGAAAACAAAAAGGACCAACATGATAATTTAGGACATACTTAGAATGTATGTGATGGATCAACCATCAAAGTGGGAATATTATATTCATTTAGTTGAATTTTCCTACAACAATGGGTATCAGGCATCATTGAAAATGAGTCAATTTGAGGCATTGTATGGAAGAAAATGTAACACACCAGTGAGTTGGGATAATCTAGTAGACAAAGAAGTTGTTGGGACATAATTGTTAAAAGAAATGGAAGATCAAATGGCAAAGATAATGCAGAATTTGAAGGATGCCCATGATAGGAAGAAAATTTGTGCATACAGGAACATATTTTTTAGATATTTTATAGTGGGATGATATGAAAATAGTGGAATGAATTGTATTTCTATGAAAGCACCATCTACTCCATTAAAATAAACTTCAAGACCTTGCTCAATGTCTTAGTTGTGCAAGAGAAATTATGTGTCAAGTTTAGGCTTCTTTTATGTGTTTATGTGTGAGGTTCTTTAAAAGGTTAAATGTTGTTTAAATAAATACAATAGAAACATAACATGCAGAAAAATATAACCAACAACTCACAACAATAAGAACGTGATAAAGGAGTTCACCCCCAACTGGGCTACATCTCCTTGAGCCTCCATCAATGGACTAGGCTCTCTGGGATTAGTTTGTCAAATATTCTTTTACAAGATGCTGCTCAACTCCAATGGATTTACTAACTGTACCATTGGGTTCAGAATACATAAAAACCCCAAAAATGACTAATAGAACTCTGAAAATGTACCATGGCTCATCCGGGCATGACCTCTTCTACATGTGGCCTTGAGCTTCCCTGAGCTTCCTTGTGGACAAAACACCTGTAAAAGTCCTCAAATGCCTCTGAAACCTGTCCCAATGTGTTCATAGCATACCAATTAGTAAAAAATGACTATTCAGTCACATAAAATAGACTTGGGCTCATCTGAGCATGACCTCCTTCAATGGTGGCCCTAAGCTCCCTAGAGCTCCTTGAAATTTCAAAGTAGCAAAACCTGCAATAGAAGTCTCCAAATTCCTTTGAAAAATATGCCAATGGATTCAGAACATCCAAAACCCCTAGCTGGGATTTTTTGGCACGTTCGTTGGCCAAAAGATGAAGAAGTTAGCCCTCCTACCATTTTCCTCCTTCAAGCTTGTGGTCTATGGTTCGCCAATTCGCACCTCATGTGTGAGTAACCTGGCTTCTGGGTGTTTGCCGTGCCTAAACCCAGCACACGTGCACATATCCAAAAAATGTGCCAATATTTCGCACCTTTAGCAAACTAAGCCCCTGAATCTCGGAGGTGTTGGGCGCATGGGGGCCATGTGGCCACACCCCAACGCAAATTAGGCACCCGTTGCCGCCGTTCAACATGCATGTGACAAGTGGCTAGGCGCATGGCTAGGGAACGTTTGAAAAATGCGCACACAAATGTGTAGTGGAGGTCATATGGGAAAGCGTATGTGAACGGGGGCTGGGGGCTAAGCCCCAGCCCGGACCCCTGCCGAACTACACAACATATAACTTTAAATAAAATTTAAACCGTGATATGGTAAGGAACATATGGCAGGCGCGCCGTTTGGGCAGCCTTTGCCAAAGATTTGACCATAGAGGGAGGTCTGGGGTTCATTCCCCATGGACTCCATAAAATTTTAGCATATCAAAATGGGGTGCCACGTGGCAGCCCATGCCTAGGCTACGTGGCACCGTACAACTCGCCCAAATAGTGCCACGTGTCTCAATGTCATTTGCTCAGCATTTATCAAATCAAAACTTGCCATGTAAGCATATGCCAAATCAGCATTGACACATCATATTCCATGTGTGATGCCGTACCCTTGCCACGTCAGCATGTACGGACTATACAAACTGTACAATCAACATTTTTTACTTGTTTGGCAAATCGAACAGAACACGATATCTCACTCATCCGATATCCGTTGGACCCCGTTCGAAGTGCGTTGGGTTCGTGACAATGAGGCCTACGTACCCATTTGTTTTGAAGTGATTCTGAACACTTTAATTTTTGGGCTAAATTTTGACCCCTGGTCCAGATTCTGATCACACCTTCCCACTGAAAGGCTTTTGGACTCACAAAAGCTGATGATTATCTGCCTGAGATTCAATACTCTTCTACTTCCAAGTTATATCAACTAATTCTACTTGAAAATTCTTTTTGGCAATCACCTGGATACCTTGACATGCCTTGCACTACAACTAGCTATGTCCCTCAACCACTGTTCTCTGGTTGGTGCCGACCCACTTTTCTCTTTGTGCTTGGAAGACTGATAGCCTTCCCACTGAGAATCAAGTCCCTCTTGTGAACTCTTTGGCGTCAACACAATCCTCTCTACAATGGGTTCAATTTTTTTTTTCCTGTGACATCTTGTTACAAACCAAGAAAACCATCAATCTTGAAAACAAACTTTATACAAGACTGAAAATGATGCCAACAAAGTCTTTTTTCTCTTCAAGCAAACAATCGCATCCTATACTTCATCAAAGTACATGGTGTTTTCCTTCATCTTAGTGTACTCAATATCGACTTACAAGCCGACAAATACCATCGACTAAACATAAGTTGAAAAACATGATCAACCTAACATAGTCATCAAGACAACATCGACACAAGTCGAGACTCATTTGAAACCCATCGACATTCCTAAAATGACAATTCGACATTCATGATACACAACCATGCTACATTCATGAGTCACTCATAGTGAAACTATCATAAAGTTCACTGTTTACACACATACAAAATCACATGCATGTGCATAGCTCTTCAACTCTCCTTCAGGTACAAACATACGTACATAAACCCAAAACATGTGGGTACATAAGAGCTGAAAATGAAAAAGATATATGGCTGCAACAAGTGAGTATCATACCCATCTTTTACATCCTCCCGGCGAAGTTGTGCAACAACAAGAATGCCTTCAAATGAATTGCATTCACATGCAAACTTGCACCATACAAGTTGTGATAAACTGCTGCAACTTGTCATACTTTCAGCATAAATGGATACATAAGGCTGAAAAGTGCATCTACAACAAAAAAATGCAAGCCTTACTTGCTCAAGAAATCTAACCATTTCTTACCAAGCCAATTCAATGGTGACTTTTTCTGCTGAAAATCCTCTTCTTGTGAATCATCTTGACTCACATCGATGATGGAATCTCCTCTTCCATTCTTGCCAGTCTCTTTATCCATATGATTCTCGTGTTGTGGATGAGTGGTTGGATGCAATGTCCAACATTGGTCAATGAGATGACCTCTTTTCTGGCAGTGAGTGCAAATCTTTTGCATCTTCTTTTCAAGTTTCCTTTGCTTAGAAAGTTTCCTGAATGTGGTCAATCTTTTCCAACTTCTTGAAACATGATGGTTATCTAAACCACAATATGTACATGGACTTTTTCTTCCATTTTTACATGCAAATTTACCATGCGTAACATAATCAAAAGCAACCGAATTATAGGTAGAAATATACCTTGAACATTCACCTTTATCGCCTTCTTGAGGAGGTGAATTTGAAGAGTTACTAGCTCTCTTTTGAAGACCAACAAAAATGTTCTTGTCCTCATGGCTGTCACAACTCTCTTGTTTCACACATTTGCATTCATCTTGAACACACACTTTGCATGCTTGAGGGATTGAACTTGCAACAAAAGTTCTTGAACATTCACCTTTATCGCTTTCTTGAGGAGGTGAATTTGAAGAGTAACCAGCTCTCCTTTGAAGACCAACAAAAATGTTCTTGTCCTCATGGCTGTCACAACTCTTTTGTTTCACACATGTGCATTCGTCTTGAACACAAACTTTGCATGCTTGAGGGATTGAACTTGCAACAAAAGTTGTTCTTGGAACTGTTTCCCTTGTCTCCTCAACTTTGGAATATGCTCCATCTTTCTTTTCATATCCAAGACCACAATACTTGGGCCTCTCCTAAAAAACAATAGGCTTAACAATGCCTTGTGCATGCTTGCCTAACCCTCTACCTTCATAGCCCATTTTTAACAATAACTTGGACCCTATTCCTCTAGTGTGATTTTCAAAAACACCAAAGCATTCATCTTGAGAGGAATTTGAATAAAAACCAACATTACATACCTCATGTTCATGCATGTACTTGGTAAGGGTTTCCTTTGCCTCATGGAGTTGAGTCTCCATCTCATGCAACTTTTCAAGATGTTGGTGCTTCTCCTCCTTCATGGCCATCAACTACTCTTGAAGGACAATGCTCTCCTTTCTATCTTCCCACATCTCTTTCACCACATCTCTCATGGTTAGAAACTCTTCCAACATCTCTTTGTCAAAGAACTTGGCTAATGAAGGTGTATGAGAACTCTTACTGTTTGAATCTTACTCCATCTTTGCAAGATATCAAACTTCAACACAAAACTTGCACAATAATACCAACAGCTAAATCTCTAGCTATCAATGACAATCACATGAGCAAAACCTATTCTTTGATACCACCTGATCTGAAAATAGGGGGCTGACTTGCTTTTCTATGCAAGCACCATCTACTCCATTAAAATAAACTTTAGGACCGTGCTCAATGTCTTAGTTGTGCAAGAGAAATTATGTGTCAAGTTTAGGCTTCTTTTATGTGTTTATGTGTGAGGTTCTTTAAAAGGTTAAATGTTGTTTAAATAAATACAATAGCAACATAACATGCAGCAAAATATAACCAACAACTCACAACAATAAGAACATGATAAAGGAGTTCACCCCCAACTGGGCTACATCTCCTTGAGCCTCCACCAATGGACTAGGCTCTCTAGGATTAGTTTGTCAAATATTCTTTTACAAGATGTTGATCAACTCCAATGGATTTACTGACTGTACCATTGGGTTCTGAATACATAAAAACCCCAAAAATGACTAATAGAACTCTGAAAACAGACCATGCCTCATCTGGGCATGACCTCTTCTCCATGTGGCCTTGAGCTTCCCTGAGCTTCCTTGTGGAAAAAACACCTGTAAAAGTCCTCAAATGCCTCTAAAACCTATCCCAATGTGTTCATAGCATAACAATTAGTCAAAAATGACTATTCAGTCACAGAAAATAGACTTGGGCTCATCTGAGCATGACCTCCTTCAATGGTGGTCCTAAGCTCCTTGGAGCTCCCTGAAACTTCAAAGTAGCAAAAACTACAATAGAAGTCTCCAAATTCCTTTGAAAATTGTGCCAATGGATTCAGAACATCCAAAAACCCCTAGCTGGTCTTTTTTGACACCTCATTTGGCCAAAAGATGAAGAAGTTAGGCCTCCTACCATTTTCCTCCTTCAAGCTTGTTGTATCCGGTTCGCCAATTCGCACCTCCTGTGTGAGTAACCTGGCTTCTGGGCATTTCCCATGCCTAAACCCAGCACACACGCACATATCCACAAAACACACAAATATGTCACACCATTAGTGAACTAAGTCCCCGAATCTCGGAGGTGTTGGGCGCATGGGGGCCATGTGGCCACGTCCCAACGCAAATTAGGCACCCGTTACCACCGTTCAATGTGCATGTGACAAGTGGCTAGGCACGTGGCTGGGGAACGTTTGAAAAACGCGCAAATGTGTAGTGGAGGTCATATGGGCAAGCGTATGTGAACGGGGGCTAAGCCTCAACTCGGACCCCCACCAAACTACACAACATATAACTTTAAATAAAATTTAAACCGTGATATGGTAAGGAACATATGGAAAGCGCGTAGGTTGGGCAACCTTTGCCAAAGCTTTGAACATAGAGGAAGGTCCGGGGTTCAATCCCCACGGACTCCATAAAATTTTAGCATATCAAAACGGGGTGCCATGTGGCAGTCCATGCCTGGGCCACGTGTCTCAATGTCATTCGATCAACATTTATCAAATCAAAACTTTCCACGTCAGCATATGCCAACTCAGCATTGACACATCATCTGCCATGTGTGAGTCCATACCCCTTCCACGTCATCATGTACGGACTGTATAGTCAACATTTTTTACCTGTTTGACAAATTGAACAGAATGCGATATCTCACTCACCCGATGTCTGTTTGACCCCGTTTGAAGTGCGTTGGGTTCATGACGACGAGGCCTATGTACCCATTCATTTTGAAGCCATTCTGAACACTTTCATTTTTGGGCTAAATTCTGACCCCTGGTCCAGATTCTGATCATGGGAGAACATGTGTTTTTGAAAGTTAAGCCAAAGAGAAGCTCGCTAAGATCAGGAAGTTGCCCAAAGTTGGCAGCAAGATATTGTGGGCCTTTTGAAATATTAGAAAAGATAGGGCCAATTGCATACATGTTATATTTTATTGCATCCATGAGAGTGCAGAATGCTTCATTGTTAAAGAAATATGTGCATGATCCTAACCACGTCATTGATTGGAATGTGATCCAGGTGGAGCACGAAGGGGATTTCCGAGTGGAATGGGTACGCATCCTAGACCGGAAAGTCAAGGTTCTTAGGAAAAATTCCATAGGGTTGGTAAAGGTTCAATGGACCTGCTACGGTCCTGAAGATGATACATGGGAGCATGAAGAAAATATGTGGGTAAAATACTCGTAACGTTTTGACAATTTTTAAGAAAAAATAATGCAAGACTCCATTTTGAGCAGCTAAAATTCTGAAACCACTTCTTCGAGTACTGGCCAACTGCATTGGGGACATTGATAAAATAATGGCTCATTCATTAGGCTATTCTTGATAAACGGATGGTGCATCCCTTGGGTTATCCCTGATAAACAAATGGTGCCTTCCTTGGGTCGACGAGTTGAGAGGAACATGAGATTTTGGTTGGAGCTGTTGCTGGAGTTGTTCAAATTGCAGAATTTTGTTTTCTAAGTATTGTAATGTAAATTTGCATATATGTAAATCGGTATAGAGTGCACCGAGGATGGCTCACAATTGTAGGAGAGGGGGAATGTAACATCCCCACTATAATCCCAAGTTTAATTAATGCTTATGTAGACATATTTTGTGGCTACTTCCAAAGCGATGTAATATGCGAATTGTATTTCGATGTTTTAATAATAAAATGTGACGCCAACTGCTAAGGGGACATGTACAAGAGATGGGGGTTGAATTAATCCACAAGAGGGGGAAGTGTCTAGGATAATGGCCAAGAGGGGTCTAGGGGGGGAATTACCCATGTATATTGATTTAACCCTTTTCTCTAAATCTGCTATTTGTATATGAACCTTCCGATTTCTGATTGAGTGTTCCCAAAGCCAATTATTGAGTACATGTAAGAGGGTGGGTGTGAGTGGTCACATCCCAAAGTTATTGGGCACATGGGGTTGAGTAAAATCAGCTTGGGGAAGAGTGTGAGTCAAGAAATGCAAGCCAAAGAGAGGAAATATGTATGGGTTGGGGACATCAGTTCTAGTTAGTCAAGTTTTGTGCATGTGAGGAAGAGGAGAGCAATAAATAGAGATGAAAGTTGTTATAGCCATGGAGGCCGAACTCTAGAGCAAGCTAGAGCATAATTGGAGATGGAAAACTGAAGAGACAAGTTGTCAGTCTTGGAGAGTGAAATCCTGTGTGAGTTTCACTGAAACAACAAGTGGTTTTTGTTGGTTTGTTGATAGTTTTCCTAGCAACATTTTCCCTTGAGTTCCCAGCTGAGAGATTCCTAGTTTCATGTGCCATAGAGACCCTGATAAACGAATGGGATGCTTGAGGGATTGATATCGGTGAAGGTGTACATTTCTTGGGTGGACAGGTCAAGAGGAAGAGAGCTAGTAGAAAATTGGGATAGCTATAGGAAAATATTAGTTGGGTTGAGAGTTTTATGAGCTATGAGTGGACTGTGAGAGACCACCCTCTTTTTTGGATTGATATCCTTAGGTCAGGGGTGAATGGATGTTGAGATTTGGAAAAATCAGTCTATGGTTGGGTGGAATGTCTGTATCAAGTAGTTGGTTGCACAACTATTGTAAAAAGATAACTGTTTATCTTGTTGTTATGTTAAATTATGTGTTTAATTGTTGTGCATGAAGTCTGTGTATTTGGAGGTGATTTATATGATGTTGTAATGAGTTGTTTAGCTGCATTTCATGTTGATTATTATCATGTTGTAGATGATTCTATTTTGTGGTTCTAGACAGTAGGTAAATATGTTTTAATTTGTAGTTGTAAGCTACATGAAATCAACTAGATGTAAATGAATTATTTAGTTAGCAAAAAATTCATTTTTAAGAGTATTCTGCACCGTAATGTCCCTCGGTTGGGATGGGGGACATTACAATTTCCACTTTATTTTTTCTCTCTTCTGTTAGGGTTTTGAGGGTTCCAATGGACAAGGGTTTTCCCTGTTCTATCACTCTCTGATATAATGGCGGGGTACAACAATATTTCTCGGCCCAATATCTGAGGGATCCAACTAAGGAGGCTTGATTGTACCCTTATCTGCACTACCCAATTACCCAAGTATGCAAGAGTAGTCTTCCTGAGTGTTATTCTCGGTGCCACTTTAGCAGCCAAGCGATTTATTGGATGATCTATGGCTGATTTCAGGAGACCTATGGGACTCCCTATATACCCATGGGTATGTGGGAGTGAATGGTCATGTATAGGTGTTGTTGTATCTAGTAGTTGGTTGCACAACTATTGTGAAAAGATAAGTGTTTATCTTGTTGTTATGTTAAATTATGTGTTTAATTGTTGTGCATGAACTCTTTGTATTTGGAGGTGATTTATATGATGTTGTAATGAGTTGTTTAGCTACATTTCATTTTGATTATTAACATGTTGTAGATGCTTCTATTTTGTGGTTCTAGACAATAGCTAAATATGTTTTAATTCATAGTTGTAAGCTACATGAAATCAACTAGCCGTAAATGAATTATTTAGTTTGCAAAAAATTTCATTTTTAAGAGTATTCTGCACTGTAATCTCCCTCGGTTGGGATGGGGGACATTACAGTTTCCACTCTATTTTTTCTCTCTTCTGTTAGGGTTTTGAGGGTTCCAATGGACAAGGGTTTTCCCTGTGCTATCGCTCTCTGATATAATGGTAGGGTTCAACAATATTTCTCAGCCCAATATCTGAGGGATACAAGTAAGGAGGCTTGATTGTACCCTTATCTGCACTACCTAATTACCCAAGTATGTAAGAGTAGTCTCCCCGAGTGCTATTCTCGGTGCCACTTTAGCAGCCAAGCGATTTATTGGATGATCTATGGTTGATTTCAGGAGACCTATAGGACTCCCTATATACCCATGGGTATGTGGGAGTGAATGACCATGTATAGGTGTTGTTGTATCAAGTAGTTGGTTGCACAACTATTGTGAAAAGATAAGTGTTTATCTTGTTGTTATGTTAAATTATGTGTTTAATTGTTGTGCATGAACTCTGTGTATTTGGAGGTGATTTATATGATGTTGTAATGAGTTGTTTAGCTGCATTTTATTTTGATGATTAACATGTTGTAGATGCTTCTATTTAGTGGTTCTAGACAATAGCTAAATATGTTTTAATTCATAGTTGTAAGCTACATGAAATCAATTAGCTGTAAATGAATTATTTAGTTAGCAAAAATTTCATTTTTAAGAGTACTCTATTTTTTCTCTCTTCTGTTAGGGTTTTGAGGGTTCCTATGGACAAGCGTTTTCCCTGTGCTATCACTCTCTGATATAATGGCGGGGTTCAACAGTATTTCTCGGCCCAATATCCGAGGGCTCCAACTAAGGAGGCTTGATTGTACCCTTATCTGCACTACCCAATTACCCAAGTATGTAAGAGTAGTCTTCCTGAGTGCTATTCTCGGTGCCACTTTAGTAGCCAAGTGATTTATTGGATGATCTATCGCTGATTTCAGGAGACCTATGGGACTCCCTATATACCCATGGGTGTGTGGGAGTGAATGGTCATGTATATGTGTTGTCTAGTGTGGAACTACTTGAAGGGGTAACAACAGGGGTAACAAAGGTTTCTAACAAGGTGAAATAATGTGTTTTGAGTAGCCATGTGAAATAGCCTATATTTACACATGTGTTATTTCCCAACCAAAGTCTTACATGTTGAATGACAAATCATTATGTTTAAAAGACACTGGTAGTAGACATCTCTAGCTTGCTTTTTTTTTTTTTTTTTTAAATCTGTAGAGGAAATTTCTTTGATACCACTTGTAAGGTACTAGATGTATTATGCAAAGAAAAAATATGATTGTTATAACAATTGTTAGTAGAATGATCAAAATAGAGAGAATAATGACACAATTTATTCCATAAATGATACCTTTATTATCTTGATAACCAAGTTCACTTTCCTGTTTGAGGGGGCAACCTCCAGTAGAGCATATCTCAAGTACAAAATGGTTCTCAAGACACAAATTTTCCATCCTTTCTACCCCTATTTATACTATTTTTATCTTCTGGAGAACATTCTAGATGAAGAACTTTCTAGAGTCAGAACCTTCTAGTAAGTCTTGTTACATTAGAAATGTTCACATTATTACCTAGGCCTTATTTACTAATGTCGACGCTTGTTACATAGAGAAATATATTATTCTATCTACTTGAGGGATTAGGGAGGTCAAGACCCTAACAAATATTAACAGATATATTAAATTGATGTAAGAGTGGTAGGTGGGAGATGTCAACTCACCAATTTATGACAACATGGGTTGAGTACAACCACTTTTTGGGAAATGTGAGAGCCAAGCTTGCATGAGAAGAAAAGGAAATTCGAGTGTATTTTTGGGAGTAGTTTTTACATGTTGATTTTATGGAGGAAAGAAGAGATTTGGGTGCTATGAAAGAGTAGTAGCCATGGTGCGTGTTAGAACAACCATGAAAGAGCTGATTTGTGTGCCCAAATTTGGGCTGTAATCTTGTAAGTGCATTTCCTGTTGAGTAAATGGCTCAAGAGCCTTAATAAGACTGATGTGAGAACTCCAAATTACAACTGATATTTCTTGGATTCCCTGAATGTGAGGTGTCCTAGCCAACCATGCACTGGATCATTGGAAGGAAATGGAAAGGCTTGAGGGAATGCGTGGCAGAGAAGGGGGATCACATTCATTGGGTTGTGCAGGTCGAGGGGAAGAGAGATAACAGATTGGAAATGTAGTGAGAGTTTGAAACTTGGGTTTTGGGCTGTTGTGTGTGGATAGTGGATAGCCAAGAGGGCCAAACCTCCTTTTGGAGTCATACTTTCAGCTCGGGGTGGCGTGTTGTTGAGAGAAATGGAACACAACACCTATGGATGAGAGGAACATCCCTTGTATGCAACCAATAAGTTATTCACAAAAAAATAAGTGTTTTGTGTGAATTCTTATGGTTAAATTCCATTGTGTAAATTTATATTTGAATGTTGTTGTGTTGCTTGAACAATTGTATTCACATTTTTATAATTGTTGTTAATTGCATGAGTAATTTAGCATGTTGTCTATTGTTAATTTTATTGTGTCAAAGAAAAAAAATTAATGGGTTTAGTAGGATTGCTATTTTACAATTGGTATCAAAGCTGAAGGTTGCAGTATAGGGCCTATAAGGGACCGTTAAAGAACCACATGTTGTTACCTGTGTGGATTTGGGCAGAATTTGAGTTTGCCTAGTAGAAGAAATATGGGTCAAAAACCCCTCAAAATTTAATTTTTGTGTTAGTATTTTTGGTGAAGAGGTTTATTCAAAAAGCTAAGTGATCAAATACAACTACTAAGTGGTCGAGTTTGTCCCAAGGAGGTGATTATGCAGTTTCATGGAAGTTGTGAATTTGTGAGTTTGCATTTTGGGGAAAATTTGGCTAAGTGTAGAAAAGTTATTTTTTCCCAATATAGTGTGTTTCGACAAAGAAAACACATTGTGCACCTAAATATCAGTGAGGAAAGGAGATCCCACGCTATAATGTTGATGAGGAAAGAAGATAGTGTGCTGAAACGTCAACGAGGAAAGAAGATCATGCACTGAAACGTTGGAGAGGAAAGAAGATCATGCACAGAAACGTCGGTGAGGAAATATGATCTGGGACCAAAACATCAACAAGGAAAGAAGATATTGTGTCAAAAATTCAGTGAAGAAAATATATTTTGGCACTGAAATGTCAACGAAGAAAGTTATTTTGGTGCGGAAACGTCCGTGAGGAAAAGTCTTTTGGGCGTTGAAACATCAATGAGGAGAAATATCTTTGATTGTCGATAAAGGGCATGTGTTGGTGTGAGAGAAATATATTTGATAATTGATAAAGGGAATGTATTGATGAGAGAGAAATATATTTGATCGTCGATAAAGGAGAAGAGAAGAGGAAAAAGGGAAGGAAAAAAATAGAAAAGTTTACAAAAAAACGTTTGGAGCCAAAACTTTGTTTTGGACATAACATGAAAATTTCAACACATATGTAGATGAAATTTAAAGGGTATGTTTATTTTGACGAGGGCTACAAGGGTGCCAATGAAAGCCACTAGTTAATTCTTCTTCAATTTTTTGAAAAATACAAATTAGTGTGTTTTGAAGATCAGGGTCATGATTAGTGACTGGGACCCAGATTAAGATGAAATTTTATAGATATATCATAAATCAGGCACGAGGATACCCAGTTGGGATTCTAGCAAAATTCAAAAGGGTTTGGAATGGAGATTCCAAAACAGGGCAAAATCCACTATTCCCGGGCACTTTTTGGGGATTCTGGAAATATTTATAGGAGGAAAAGAGACCTCAGATCAACAATCTAGAAGATTTTATTTATTCAACATTTTAACTACTCATAAATCTAGACAACTTTGTCTTGAGGGATTTTTTTTTCCGATTTTGCTCTGTTTGGGATATAACGCTTTTTCGCTAAAAATTCTAAGTCTGGAGAAAATGAAAAAGGACAAAGTATCTAAATTTAGATTTATACAGAAGTTGGATGGATCATCACATATTGAATCTAAGAGTTGATTTGTATTTAAAATTAGGAATAATATCAATGCTCGATATAAAAATTTTCCCAGTTCTCACTAGATTTCTTTCTACAAGAGGAAGAAATTAGCCTTTGAGATTTATGGTACCAATGAAACAGGTGCAAAAAGGGGTGAAACTGTTGATTTCAGAGAGCCATAAATTTCAAATAAAAAATAATAATAAGGTACAAGTACATCCATTGGAAATCTAATCTAAAGGACAACATGACAAAAGGATTGAATTCTCTGAGGAAGCATCTGGCTACTTTATAAAGTTGCAGGAAAAAGGGTAATTGGACTCTGTGAACCATGCAATTGCTCAATGTGCAAGTTTTCCAATTGATATTAGTTTTGGAAAAACATTTCCAGATGTTAGGGGTACATGCCAAAGGTGATTATTGGTTCAGAAAGAGTGTTGATACTTATGATAGTTCCTATGCATAGGTATAGAGGCACATTTGGAAATGCAACGACCTAGTAATGGAAAAGGGGTTGATCTTTAATAACATAATATCGTTGATGAGTAGGGGAAAACTCAAGAAAACAATGTTGTGTCAAGGTATTTTTAACAAGAACATCATATTTCCTATGAATAATATTGTGTGGTTTTGTTGCATATCATAACTCCAGGGTCCAATGGATAAGGAAGAAGGGTAGATCTTGAAGAGTTGGCTGAATCAATAAAGAGCTTGTGGAATGAAGTGAAGATACTGAAAATTTGATAAAGGGATCAGGAAGAGAAGAGCCAAAAACAATATTTAGATTCCATATAATTTGAATGAATTGAAAAGGAGAATCAACAGGGATTCTCACAAGGAACACGAATCCAACAGGCGAAGGATGACATCAATATGCATAGGAACGCAAGGTAGGCCTCCATAGAATTGAAGGTGGAAATGTGATGATGGATGTAAATCTTGCTACAAAGGAGAAAAAGGATCTCATGGGTGATGTGTGACTCACAGGATGGGTGATTCATTTCTATGTGCAAGCATGGGAATGACTAGAAAAGAATTGTGTCAGTTTCTTTTGTCTAAAAATATTCAAAGCAAGAAATCCATTTATGTTATCAAAGTGTGTAGTGGAAGCAAGATATAGGTAAAAGAAACTCAAAAGGGGGAATAATGAAGGTTCATTTCACTTAAAAGTGTCAATGGAGAAATGTAGGATTCCATTGTGAGCATATTGGTTTTGAGTGGATGAAACAAGGCTTCACAGGAAATCACTCAATGAAGTGAACAAAAGTGTTCAAAAATTGAGCAAAGCCAACTAGAGGTAATGGCAAGAGATGACATAGTGTTAATAGGTAAGCTGGTTGGAGGATACTACAATATCAAGGTGAAGGAATGATATATAGTACCACATTACAAGGCGCTGGAAGGTTAAATCAAGGAAAAATTGGGGAATAATTGCAAAAGTGGAAGCAGTTACCAATAGGGCATATTGGTTGGAACTGCCAAATGTCCAAGTGGGACTTGCCTGGAAAATGTCAAGATCAGGGAATAATAGTGCAAATATGAAAATAATGATACTGCACATGGCCACAAATATCTAGAGGGGTTCATGGATGACTACATGGAGTGCAAGAAGTTACACAGGTATGCACTGGAGTGCATAATGGAAGTGATGTGTGGTGCATATAATGAAGCTAGGATGCATATGAATTAGTAGGCATGACAATATTGAATTCTTAGTGCATATTGACATTCATTATTGCATGTAGGAATACTTGGACATGCATATGGAATACTCATAGACTAAGAGTAGTAAGTTTTTATATATGTGCAATAATGATGTCATGATAATTGAATATGACTAGTGATGGACTACGTATCCATGACAAATGTTTATAGCATGGTTGAAGAGGTTGATGGTGCTGACGTTGCATATGAAATCCATCTATACAAAGACAAATGAGGATGGTAATAATGTTGATCAAGAGGTTGGTGAAGGGATCTTGCGAGATTCTACAAATACGGTTGATCAGGTAGTACCAAGTAAATTGATAACAACCATGAAAGTATGCATTTGAGTTTCTTATGATGCATAAATGTTGAATGGAATTGAGGTAAGAGTTCTATTATCTAAATTTCAATATTTTGAATAAGGAATATTATGAGAATGACACTCTATTGGATGTGGTAAAGGAAAAGGGCCTTGAGTATACAAATGTTGATTAATGCTTGAATGCAATTATATGATATTTAATTGCATAGTATGTTATGTTGGTTATGAGATCATAAGCAAGTTAAGTCAGGAGACATACTCCTACTATAAAAACGAATGCCCATAGAGATAGCCATGTGTGAGGCCATGTTTTGGTTGAATATGGAATGGATATAGCACCATACAAGTGCTCAATGGTCTTCCCCTATATAACTGATGTTTGGACTGCAACCTCTTTGTCGACACTAAAGAGCACTAAAGGATTATATTCCTAGTCTTGTGTATGTGTCAAAGAGGAAGGTATCCAAATGATAAAACAAGTAAATGGGGAAGAGTTTGTATGATAGATCAAGGCATTGCATATATATTCCAAATGGCCATGGTGGAATACATGATGACATAGATATGTGGTATTCTGGAATCAATGCAAGAATGCATTGAGTAGATTTGGCCATGGGTATTGGTACATTGTTTTATTTCTAGTGTTCGATTGAATTATGAAAATATTGGTGTGTTGGTTATGCATAATCAATGATAGCTTAATTCCATTTAATATAAATAGTAGTTGGGAGTGATTGAATTGTCTGTAAGATACAATTCTGAGATCATTTTATGAGTTGTCATAAATGTTGCAATGAAAGTATAATGTGCATAAATACGAACAATTTGTTTGACTGAATGAAAGTTGAGAAAAAATGAAAGAAGAATGGTCTCAAGTATGGAAATGGTGTAATCCCATAAGGAAGACCAATGCCTGCTATTGCAAGAGCCAAACATTATGAGAATGAATCTCATATTGGAAAATTTGAATTTTCCCTACGAAACAGATTTGAAAATTAATATGTAAAATTGTTATGATGATATATCATGATGATTGTATGTGTGCATAGATGAGATAATGGATATTGAAGTTGGAAACCTCGGGAAGAAGGCTATTGTTCGGAAATTGGAACCCTATGATTTCCACCAGGTACAAATTTCTAGTGGGAGTCTAGTAGTAATTTGGTGTTCTCCTTGCATAAGAACACCTTGGAAAATGATGGATCACCCGAGGAGCTGTGTAGCAAAGAAGGGGATTCATGAGCCTAGAGAGTATGCATAGAAAGGAAGAGGTCAATTAGTAATTCATATGGCATGGTGGTCAGAATCATGAGGGTGTGTCTGAAAGAATAATGAGATGAATTCTTACCTTTGGAAGTTGTGTGAAGCACATGATAGCCATACAGATAAGAATTGTTTTATAGTTACAAACTTATTTTGAATACATGTTATATTTTGGATTTGAGAATCCTATGAATAAGATAATTGTTATATGATAATGGATATAACATGTATGTTTTCATGATGGATATATAAGAATATTTGAAGAAAGAATACATGAATTGAGTACTTGGAAAGAAGAGCACTAGAAGGAAATGGATCTTAGGGACAAAAGCATGGAACGAGTAAAGTCCAAGTGGACTTGTTGCATATCTAAAGAATCAAATTGGATTTGAAGGATGCAATCAAGGAGACACATATATGACTATTTGAAGGTTTGGATATTCCATTATCACAATGGGAGTTCCTGGAGTCACAACTATGATACTTCATGTATGACCTTGTGTTGGAGCCCTGGAGGGAAGTGGTATAGCCTAAGGGATTGTGGTGCAAAGAGATATTGTTGGTTGGAATTGTTGTGGGAATTGAAAAACTATGAAAGTTGTTGTAGATGGAGTTCATGGAGCCACATCTCTCAGACTTCCTAGTTGGTTTCTGTTGGAGCCCTACAGGGGAGTGGTACAACCTGAGGCACTGTAGAGAAGAGAAGGGGGTACACCTCCTTGGGTTATGTAGACTAAGGGGAATGAGATATTGTTGGTTAGAATTGTTGCAAGAGTTACTGAATTGTGAAATCATTATGTATGGTTTCGGGCCGGAGTGTCTATGTATGCATGTTTTGGGCTAGAAATCCTATGCGATATTAGGTCGAGAAGCCTATATGTTGAATGAAGGTTGGGGAGCCTAGAATTGTAATTTGTATGTACAATTTTATGGTGCTTTATACCTAGTGAAAAAATAAGGGGGAGGGGATGTAACATCCCTAATTTTAATCCCCACAAATTATATTGTAATTATGTAAATGTGATTTCGGTTAGTGAAACGATATGTTGGGTCAGAGAGCCTGTACTAATTTATATGGATGAGAGTCGAGATATGTATTTGTACATCAAAATAATTGATGAAAATAATAATCGTTGGCTATGATACGAGTATGATGGTAACAACGAGGGGCTACGATTCCACAACAGAGGGGGATAAAGGGGGGTTCAAGGCATTATCCATTTCTATTAATTCATTTATTTTCATATTAATGTTTATCCCCTTTTAAATATGAAAAGACATATTAAATTTGTTAAGAGTGGTACATAGGAAAGTTCAACTCACCAATTTATCATAGTATGGACTGAGTACAACCACTTTCTTGGAAATGTGAGAGTCAATCTTGCATCAGAAGAAAAGGAAATTCGAGTGTATTTTTGGGAATATTTTTCACATTTTGATTTTAGGGAATAAACAAGGGAGCTAGGTGATAGGAAAGAGAACTAGCCATGATGTGTGTTAGAACAACCATGAAAGGTTTGAGTTTTGTGCCCATATTTGGGCTATAATCCTATAAGAGCATTTCTTTTTTAGGAAATGGTTCAAGAGCCGTAATAAGGATGATATGAGTACTCCATATTACACCTGAGAGTTACTAGAGTCCCTAGTTATGAGGTTTCTTGTCCAACCATGTGCTAGAGCCATGGAGGGAAGTGGGAAGGCCTGAGGGACTACATGGAAGATAAGGCGGATCGCATTCCTTGGGTTATGAAGGTCAATGGGAAGAGAGTTGGTGGATTGGAAGGGTTGTGGGAGTTTGAAACTTGGGTTTTGGGCTACTGTGTGTGGAGAGAGGAAAACCAAGAGGGTCATACCTCATTGTGGATTCATAGCCTCATCTCAGGGGTGACCCATTGTTAAGATAAATGGAACAACAATGCATATGGATGGGAGGAATATCCCTTTACGCAACCAATCGGTTCTTCACAAATAGATAAGTGTTTTGTGTGATTTCTTATGGTTAAATTCCTCTATGTAAATTTATATTTGAATTTTGTTGTGTTTCTTGAACAATTGGATTCACAATTTTATAAATGTTGTTAATTGCATGAGTAATTTAACATGCTTCTATTGTTTCAAAGAAAAACATTTGATGGGTTTAGCAGGCTTGGCCTTTTACAATTCTATTGGGTATAAATGGTGTCACAATTGTGATTTTGAAATCCATGTTCATTCTTGAGGGTGTTGTTTTAGTCTAAGGAAAAGTACGTAAAGCCATCGATAGATCCTTACACAGATAAATACACATTACAACATCATATATAGAATCACATAGAGACACAAGTGCACATGCACAAGAAGTGGGATAACCATTCATTCATTTTATTAGATAGCTAAAACAATCTCTCTCTTTACATTACATAGACATATATATATATATATATATATATATATA
>ML795768.1:136919-158940 GCA_009831015.1 Picea engelmannii
CCATAGCCATATGTTATATGGTTATATAACCATATAACAAAGTTCCAAAGATTCGAGCGGTTTGACTATATATATTATATATAGTATAACAGATAACAAAAGGTGTGAGAATGTATGGTGGTTGGCGAGGCTTGAACCCCCAAATTACCATATAATATTACAACAACTTAATCAAAAATCTGTATGTGTGGGTTTGTTTATGAAAAAACCCGCCTTATAGTTAGTGCCTACCAAAAATTTCATATTTGGTTAAGGGCTTGGGTCCTATTTAATGGGTGCACAGCTCAAGGATTGTACACCCATTAATTTTTATGCAAAGGTTGTCTCATAATTCATGATCGAGGGTACCCGAATTATGAGACTACATCGTAAATCGTTCTAAATGGTACCTTGACCGATTTTCGAGAAATTTATACTCATTTTGCATGATTTTTTTCTAAGAATCCAACGGTGCACTCTGTTTGTGCATTTGGGAAACATATGAAAAGGTCATTGTAAAATGAAAGAATTTGAGCATTAATAAAATAAGGTCTCTATTGGAATTGTACCTGGAGAGGTAGCCCAAATTGGGTGAACTCTGTTTTTCCAACTTGTGTATGTGATTACATTATTGTTCGTTCATTTCAAGTTCAATTATTTGCAAGTCATTTTGTCATTAAAGTGGAATTGGTTAGATAAATTTTTCACATGTAATTTTCATACAATCAAGCGATCATTTTATTTCCAAGATCAATTAGATGATTTTTATGTATTGAAATATTAATAAGCATCTAATGAATTTTTGGATCAAGTTGGTATCAAAGCAGGTTTGACAAGTATTTTGCAGGTGGATGCTTACAAGAGCCAAACTCAAACTTGGTAAAGGAAAAATTGAAATTTATAAGTATGAGATTGGAAATATATCTTGAAGACATAAGATGGCTTCTAAAAAATGAGAAGAAGAAGATCATCCCATGAGTCATGAAGCTATCAAGGATACGCTTCAATCACTGAAAGGAACAATAGATGAGTTAGAACAAAGAATTCAAAACCCTGTAAACAAAGAATCTTTGGTAAAAAGAGGAGGAGTTGAAGGTTGTGGACCTTCAGAACCATCTTCACCATCCTTGTCGTCATCATCGGTTTCTTCTTAAGCGAGTAAATATTCTTCTCATTGAAAGAAGTCCTCTAATAAGTCTGAGAATAATCTTCCATTACTAAAATTGGATGTCAAGTTCGAATTATCGACTTATGATGGGGAATTGAATGCTAAGAAATTGGACAGTTGGATCAAGTAGATAGAGGTATATTGCAGGGTTCAAAATATCATGGATGAGGCTACAAAGATACAGTTAGCTACTCTTCATCTAAGTAGCATTGCCTTAATATGGCGGGAGAGTAAGATGCAAGTTGATCTTTTTCAAAAGGGTAAAGTAATATCTTCCTAGGATAATTTTACTAAGGCTATAAGGAAAAAACTATATCCACTGACACATATGCAAATGACAATGATCGAGTGGAAACACCTAAGATAGGTTAAAGGCCAGAATATTCAGGAATATACATAGGAATTCAAAAAGAAGGCATTATTACTAGGAATTCTATTGTATACTCATGAAACTCTTATGAAGTATATTAGTGGCATGCACTCATATATTCGTCACACTATTATAATGTTTATCCCTACTAACATTGATAAGGTGTCAGTACAAGCTACACATCTAGAGGCTAGTAAGGGTAAGCATGCGAGTGAATATAAGAAGCCATTCAAGTTAAAAAAGAAACTAAAAGGTAAATGGAAGAGTAAGAAATCATCCACAATGAAGAAAGATGAGGGAAGACCTACATGTTCCCACTGTAAGAAAAGGGGACATGAGGAGTGTTGGAAGTTGCATCAAGAATTACGACCAAGAAAATTCAAGGATAAAGGGAAGTAGAAGACCGTTGCATCAACTCATCAGGATATAGGGTCAGATTCAGGAGATGAATCCAAGATCATGTCCATAGTAAGCAAAGATATATCAGCTATCAATTCAAATTCTTCAGTTCAATCCGCCAAAATGGAAAATGATATTTATCAAAAGAAGAGAAGCGAGCGTTTTCATGTCAGAATTATATTTAACCATACTAAGGTAAATACTTTATTTGACAGTGGATATCAAGTTAACCTAATATGTGAAGAAATTGTTAAGAAGTTGGGATTGAAGATGACACCTCACAAAAAGCCATATCCATTAGGTTGGGTGTGTGACGATGCTAAGTTGCAGGTAAAAAAGAAGTGTAAGATCAGGTTTGAAATTACAACTAAGTTCTTTGATGAGGTCGAGTTAGATGTTTTGCCTCTTGACATTTGCGACATTGTCTTGGGTCCATATCTATTTGACAGGAAGGTTGTGTTCTATCGAGAAGAAAATAAATACCATCTTTTCAAGGATGGGGTTGAATATATTTTCAGGGCTCATCACATCAAAACTAATGTTTCTTTAGTGAGAACAGGGAAAATGAAGAGAATCGTGAGCGCGAGTAAATATTTTGTTCTTGTGATAGTGAAAAATAAGAAGAAGATACAATATATGATTTATGAGGTTGTGATCCAAATCATAAATAGGAGTTGATAAACATCATATCTAATTATGACGAGTTATTTTAGGAACCTACAGGTTTGTCTCCTAAAAGGGAGGTTGAACATGACATACATTTGTAGCACGATGTTCCTCTTCTAAACATTGGAATGTACATGTCATAAGTAATCAAGAATTTGAAAATAAAGAAGCAAGTTCAGGAGATGCTCGATAAAGGAATCATCAAAACAAGCTCCTCTATGTGTGGTTCTCCTATTGTTTTAGTTCCAAAGAAAGATGGCACATGGAGGATGTGTATTGATTTTTGAGCCCTCAACAAGATTACAGTAAAGAACGATTATCCTCTTCCCAGAATAGATGATCTATTGGATCAATTAAAGAATATTGTGTAATTCACTAAGTTGGACTTGAGAAGTGATTACCATCAGATCAAAATTGCAGAAGGTGACATATGGAAAATTGCTTTCAAGACCAAGCAAGCCTTATTCAAATGGTTTGTTATGCCTGTTCTAGATTTAGGAGAAGAATGAACTAATTAACAGACTAAATACGATAATCACAGAGATAGGAAGAATAACACAAATATCCAGTGAACAATATCTTCTATTAAATAATGAAATAGGTTGAAACTATAAAACTGTAGAACTAAAACTTGCTCGAATGGTGGTAGCTATCTCTGAGAAGAGATGTGGCTGCTATGCGCATCTATCTGAGAAGAATGGATTAAAATGAGGCTCCATAGGCCCTTTTCATATTACTCATGAATGCCAAAACCCTAGACATCCAAAAACCTAACCCTAGAAGGTGAAACGCCAAAAGTCATGTGGGCCCTATGGGTAAGTTGGTGTAATTTGGTACCTCAACTTCCTAGGGTCGTAACTTTTGCATACGACCTCTATTTTAGGTGCGTGTTAGCTCATTGAAAATTTCTTTCAGAGATCTACACATTCCTCCGTCAGAATCTGAATCCATCTCCAGTCTGACTATAGCGAGTCAAAAAAACAATTTTAGGGCCCCAAAACAGCATTGTAAGTACAACAAGATGTGCTGACATGAAAACATACAAAATAATTCAGTTGGATTAGGCGAGAGGCCACCCTTATCCACCCAGAGAATATTTTAGGCATCAGACAACCCCAGAAGTGTATAACTCACAATTAAAAAGTAGTACAAAAAGATGTGTTGAATAAAAAATAGACACGAGGAGCCAATTGGAATAGGTGGGTGGCCACCAATATCCACCTAGATCAATCCTCCCCCCTTAGGAAGCAATGGTCTCCATTGCATTAAGTTCCCCCATTAGGTGAGGAAACTTGTGCTGGATTTGGCCCCGGGTGAGCCACTTGCCTTGGTGTAGGAGTTTTCCTGCCTTGACAACCTAATAAAGCTGGATTCATTGCTGGCGAGTGCCCTTGACCTGTGTGTCCACTATCCGATCGGTGGATGTTTGTTCCATGCAATCAGGGCTTAGCTCTATTGGTGTCATTTTTTTGATGATCTTAGAGGTGTCCAATAATGGTGGAAAATATCGTTGAAGGAGGTCCACATTGAATACTAGACGCAGACCAAGGAAGGGTGGAGTGTTGAGATCAAAAGCATTTCTACCGACAACCTTGGTGATAGTGTACGACCCATAACGAAGTGGGCGAAGATTCCGATGGGGCTTGGTGAGACGTTCCTTCTGCAAATGTAACCAGACTTTTTCACCAACCTGAAACTAGTGTGGTACCCTGTGTTTATCATGGAGCTACTTGTAGGGATTATTTTAGGGGATAAATTTCGCTCATGGGATAATTTTCCATGGTTTTTCCAAAAACGAGATTCGTTATTTTAAAAATGATTCACCCAAATTCTATAGGATAAAATTATTTTACCTTAAAAATTGCCAAATTTTTATAAAAACTATATAAAATCCTTAGAAATTTGAATATTTTTACAAAAATATCACCAATCATTTATAGTTGGCATATGAAGGATTAGTAAGATTTGCCAAGGTTTCTACATTTTAAATTAAATTTCCATCCTTAAAATCATCCTTGGCTTCTTGTACTTAGCATTGGATTTCTGCAAAATCTCCTCGACCTGTTGGCGGATGTGTTGAATCCTCTCAATGAATCTGGTGGCTTTGTCGATCGCAGACTGATCAGGGGAAGAGTCTGTATGTGCGGTGGCAAGAGGAAGTGCAACATCAATGGGTCTGAAGGGTTGGAATCCCATACCCACCTGAAATGGGCTATGGCCAGTGGAACTATGGAGAGCCATGTTGTAACTGTGTTGGGCATATGGGAGACTCTCGCCCCATGTACGGGGATGCTTAGAATTGTACATGCACAAGATGTGCACAATCATCCAATTGACGACCTCGGTTTGGCCATCAGTTTGGGGGTGGAAAGAAGTGGAATTTGTGAGCTTGGTGTCCAACAAAGACCAGAGACTCGACCAAAATGTGTTGAGGAACCTGCTGTCTCGATCGAAAATGATGGTTTGTGGTATCCCAAAGTGAAACCAAACTCGTTCAAAGAAGATCTTGGCAATATCTACTGCTGTGACATTATTCTTATAGGCTGTGAGGATGGCCATCTTCGAAAACCGATCAACGACCACAAACACACAGTCATTTCCGTGCTTGGTGGATGAAAAACCAGACATGTAATCCATGGAGATGGATTCCCACGAATTCTCAGGAATAGGAAGAGGGGTGTATAATCCTTGCTTCTTAATGGCTGGTTTGGAAATGGCACAGGAAGTGCAAGATCTGATATACTTGTTGACATCTTGTCAAATTTTTGGCCAATAAAAATGTTTTTGAAGAATGGTCATTGTTTTCTCAACGCCAAAATGTTCTGCCACCCAACTGTAGTGGGCTTCCCAAATCATCTTTGCATGCTCTCTTGTAGGAACAAAGAGATAGCCTAGGTGGCATAAGATTTCATCCTGAATGTGAAAATTAGTGACAGTGGCATATGTACCCAAGAGTTGATATGTGGTGGCGAAGTCCGGATCTTGCTGGTAAAGTTGGGGCCACTCCGATGTTTCATGTCCATAGGAATGGAGCACGGTGGTGAGTGCATCCACAAGAGGCCAACTAAGGCATTCAACAACATGATTGGAGATACCTGTATTATACTTGATGTTGAGATGGAACTATTGCAAGTAGGTGGACCACTTTTGATGGCGGTCGTTCTGAAATTTCCCTTGTGTCTGTATCAACTGCAGAGGCTTGTGATCAGTGTGTATGATCGTCTCTTTCCCCAAAATGCAATGTTTCCATTAACGACAGGATTGGAAAATGGAATACATTTCCTTGTCATAGGTGGGATATTTCCAGACAGTATCAGAGAGTGTCTCACTATGGTATGCCACCAGATGCCCGTGCTAAGTGAGAACTATGCCCACAGCATAGTTAGATGCATCCGTCTCAATCTCGAATGGTTGTTGCAGATTGGGCAAGGAGAGTATTGGAGCTGAGCACAAACGATGTTTCATATCTTCGAATGCTCGTTGCTTCTCCTTCCCCCACATGAACTTGGCCCTAACCACCCTTGGTCACCTAGCTGAGGGCCCATGCAATATGGGAGAATCCCAACACGAACCGTCGGTAAAAATTGGTTAGTCCCAAGAATATCTAAAGCTCGGTCGGTGTGGTAAGGGCTGGCCAATAATAGATGACTTAGAAAGATAGATCTTAGCTGGCTTAACATGCACCCCATGCTCATCAACAATGTAGCCTAGTTATTGGACCCTATTCATGCCAAAAGAGCATTTTTCCAAGTTGGCATAAAGCTTGTGCTTCTGCAAAGCACTCAAAACATGTTGAATATGTCGCATGTGCTCCTCCCATGTTCTGTTGAAGATGAGGATGTCATCCAAATATAATACCACAAAGGAGTTGGTGAAGGATCTCGATACATTGTCCATCAACCTCATGAAAGTGGTCAGTGCATTTGTTAAGACAAAGGGCATGAATAGCCATTTGTAGAGACCTTCTTTAGACTTGAAGGTTGTATTCCAGACATCACTTGGTTCGATGGGAACCTGGTGGTATCCAGACTTCAGGTCAATCTTGCTGAAGAAATTTTCCCCCTTGAGTTGGTCAAGAATGTCTTCAATCCTGGGAATGGGGTAGTAGTTCCTGACTATGATTTTATTTAAGGCTCTGTAATCAATGCAGAGTCACCAAGTCCCGCCCTTCTTCTACACTAGTACAATCAGGCTTCCACAAGGGGAGAAGTTGGGTATGATGTGCCCCTTTTGAAGAAGCTCTTATATCTGATGCCTGATTTCGTCATTCTCCATCAACGAGCACCGATAGACTAGTCCATTGGGTAGAGGTGCACTAGGGGTCAGATCAATTGATGCTTGACTTGGCAGTGTGTGGGTACCCCTGTAGGTGAGATGAAGATGTCTCTGTATTCTTCCATGATCCCATCCACTTGTTTCTGCTGCAAAGAGAGGCGTTGTGTAGATACCAAGGATGTGGTGGCAACCTTTTGCTTACTGTGAGCATAGATCACAAAGAAGACGAACTTCCCGGTCTGTGAAATGACCTTACTGCATTACTTAGCAGAGATTAAAGAAATAACAGTAGGCGGTGCCACCTCTGGGATCATGTACAATTGTCTACCCAAAGTAATAATAACACTGCAGGGTCTAGACTCATACAAAACATGACGCTTCCACAAATATGGTTGTCCTAAAAGAACATCACAAAATTCAAGGGGAGAAATATCACACAATACCTCATATTTGAAATGTTGATGTTGTAGGGCAGACGACACTGTTGGCTGACACAAAGATATCTTCCTTGATGAATCCAGTTGATGGTGTAGGGTTGCAGGTGTGGTGTCATTGGCAGGTTCAGCTACTTGATGACCTTTAATGAAATCAGATTCTTCTGAATACTGCTGTTGACAATGAAATGAATCGGAGCCCCCTTGAACCACATTTGTGAGTGAAAGAGGCGTTCCCCTTCCTATGGTTCTTCTGGTTTGATTAGTCGAACTTTGGTGGTAGCGAGCATGGAACTGGGTTCAACATCGATAATCCGCTTCCTTCCTTCAGGATTTGACTTGGAATCATAATCGACCTCTGATTCAGAAGCCTTTATCTCAGCCACGAGGGACTTCTTGGAGTGACATTTGTCAGTGTTGTTCCAAGGACTTTTATGGTACTCACACCATTTTCCCATGTCCTTCTTCGTCTTCTCATTGCCCTTCTTGTGTTACAGCTTGGACAGATTGTCCTGAGGGTGGCCATATTGAATTGGTCCCTTGTCATGTGGGTTGGGGTTGCCTTTGCCCTGATTCGGCTGTGAGGGGTTTGCAGATCCAAACTTTCATCATTTCTTCTTAAATTTTTTCTCGATCTTGACAGCGTATCTATAAGATGTGCCTAATGAGGCGATGTCCAGGAACTCCATTCATGTTTGAATGTATTTATGCAAACAATCGTGGTATTTGAGCACTAGATGATGCTCAGAATATTTGATACCTAATTTGGTGCATAGGGTATGGAAAATATTGGTCAATTCTGGTACTTTCTGGTCCCTTTCTTGACGTAGGGTGGTCCATCTGGTGTACTGGTCCTCGTAGCTTCCAACAGGATAGTATTGTTCTTTAATGGCATCCCAGAAGGAATCCCATGTAGGGGCCACCACAAAAATTATAGATTCCTCCATGGCCCTTTGCTCGGAGTAAGTATCCCACCAGTCTTTAACATGGGGAACGACCTTGAGGAGTGCAAAAGTGATCTTTTCCCTATCGAAAAAATTGTGGACCGAAAAATATCCTTCGAGCAGATTCAACCATTTATCTACAACATTCACATATATTAGTCCTTCAAATAATGGAATATCAAAATTTAGATGTACCTTGAAGGGGGTTGCATGGCTGCTTGATGAAGATGCGTCTCCCGTGGACAACAATCAAAGGATATGCGCGAAGTTGTCCATAATTTTGTTCCTTTTTCGCGCGAGGGCTTCCTCAAGAAACATTTTAATAGGATCTCCTACTCCATCATCTTTCTTTTTGTCTCCCATGGGTTTTTGTCGGGCTCGGTGCGACCGATCTGGTAATGGCTCGATTGGTTTGAGTACCAACTTCTTGTACCTAGACCTTATCAGGGACATGCACGAAGAAAAATAAATGAAGAGCAGACCGCTCTGATACCACTAATCTGGATTTAGGAGCAGAACAAACTGATTAACATAATGAATACAAGAAACACAGAGATAGGAAGAATAACATAAATGTCCAGTGAACAATATCTTCTATTAAATAATGAAATAGGTTGAAACTGTAAAACTGCAGAAATGAAACTTGCTCGAATGGTGGTAGCTATCTCTAAGAAGAGATGTGTATGCTATGTGCATCCTTCTAAGCATAATGGATTACAATGAGGATCCATAGGCCCTTTTCATATTACTCATGAATTCCAAAACCCTATACAATCAAAAACCTAACCCTAGAAGGTGAAACGCCAAAAGTCAAGTGGGCCCTATGGGTAAGTTGGTGTAATTTGGTACCTCAACTTCCTAGGGTCATAAATTTTTCATACGACCTCTGTTTTAGGCCCGTGATAGCCCTTGGAAATGTATTTCATAGATCTACACATTTTTCCATTAGACTTTGACTCCGTCTACAGTGTAACTCTGGCGAGTAAATAAAACAATGTTTAGGGCCCCAAAACAACCCTGGAAGTACAACAAGATGTGCTGACATGAAAACATACAAAATAAACCAGTTGGATTAGGCGAGAGGTCACCCATATCCACCTAGAGAATGTGTGAGGCTTCATAAAACCCCAGAAGTGTAGAACTCACAACTATAAACCAGTACAAAAAGATGTGTTGAATAAAAAGCGGACACGAGGAGCCAGTTGGAATAGGTGGGTGGCCACCAATATCAACCCGGATCAATGCCATTTGGGTTATGTAACACACCAATAACCTTTATGAGGGTGATAAGTGATGTGTTCCAACCCTACATAGATGATTTTGTTATTGTCTATCTAGATGATATCTAATATGTTGCATTGCGGAAGCCCCTCTATGATTTTGTTATTGTCTATCTAGATGATATATTAATCTTTAGTCAAATATGGGAAGATCATATAAAGCATGTTAATTGATGCAAGAGCATCGCAAGGAGCCAGCCAAGCGAGCATGAAGGAAGAAGACATCTGGAAAATGCAACACACATTTTACATGTTTTGGAAATGTTTTTGAAGCATTAATGTAATGGTTAAAGGGAAGCGTACTTGCGTATTGTAAACAGATCATGAGCGATTCGCTCTCATCTGTAGGAGGTAGAGGCATTTATGCATAGTTAATGAAAGTAGGTAGATTTAAATTCCAGATTTGATAGTTTTAGGAACAAGAGGGAAAATGGATATAGACACACTCATCTTTGTATCATTGTATCATTAGAACATTAGCATAGGAGCTAGGAGAAGAGAGAGTTGTAGCAGAGAGTTGAGAAGAAGAACTCATGTATAGGAGCTTTGAATTAATATATGAAGCTTTGATTCAGACTCATGGGGTTGTGATGTTTTCTGTGTATACATGCTGAATGGTTTGCTTACAGTTTCTTACCCTCTCTATCATGCATTTGTTATTATGCCATGTGTGAATGTATGTTTTCATGTTGAATGTTTAAATTCTGAGAAAGAAAGAGAATGAGTTTCAATTGTTTCTCTTCCTGAGAGAATTTCCTGCAAGGAGTGCAGTGAAGCATCCGCAAGGATTGCGTTGAAAAAGATTCAGAGTTTATCTTTGAAATCTCAGGAGGGATACCATTGTTCTCATTCCAACAGAAGTGCAGGAGTATCACAGGAAGCTATGCAAGGAGTGCACAGGCATTGGAAGTCTTAGGACTTATCAACAAAAAGGGGAGTTGAAGGACTGTTGTTGCAGAGTTGCACAGAGTCGATAGATTCAAATACTTAGAAATATTTGAAGGATTGCCACAAGGAGTGCATGCAGGAGTCTTCTGGAGACTTGGAGTTGCAAGAAAGCTCAGGAGGAGTAGTGTTTTCGAAGTATTCAAGAGAAGATAAGGAGAAAATCTTAGTGCAGAAGGATAAGTTCCTTAGAGGCTTTAGAGGGAAGAAATTGAACGGTTAGAATTCTCCAAGGAGAACTCACGAAACAGTGAGGACCATAGGATCTACAGAAGCTGCAAGGTGGATAAGGGCAGACAAACCCATCACTTTGGTACCTAGAATCAACGTGGGCCGTTGATCTTGATCTGTTGGAGCTATCAGATCATTTTGGGGATTCAGAGTTCGTAAGTCTGGAGTACAAGCCAAAACCTTTGGTTGATCAAATCCCCAAAATGAGAAAAGAGTTTTGTGTATAAAGGAAGAGTGACGAGGTCATAATTTTGGAACTTCAAAATTTGAGATTTCGGAGGTCCTGAGGACATGTGATCGAGACATAGGGGGGAGGAAAGCCTGAAATCCGAAATCGCGGTAGGATATTTTTCGGCATTTCGGGAATCAGTGTTTTAGCATTCCCGTTGATAAGGAGTAGAGCACTCCACATCAGAAGCTTCGAAATCACAAAATGCAAAAATACCTTTGGAGGAGCGTTTCGGCATTTCGGGATCCGGGATCTCGAGGAGACAATGATTTGGAATCAAGAGTTTCGAATTCCTGGTTCACGAAATACCAGTGGAAAAGAAAATCATTTCGGCATTTCGGGATTCAAAATACTGGAAGTCTTGAGGATAAGGAGCTTGGGTTCTTGTATTTATAATTTTGAAGTTGCAAAACGCGAAATAGTGTGAAGTGGCGTTTCGACAATTCGGTGTTTCAGGGTTCGGGAACCTGAGAGGGCAGTGTTTTGGGATCGAGAGTCTTGGACTCCCGGTACCCAAAGGTCCGAAATCGCGTGGGTTGTTGGATCGAAGGGAGGCTTATAGCCATTGATCCTGTTGGAGATATTGTTTCAGAGTTTGGGTTTTGTGGAGGTTAGGGAGCCAGAGGCTTTACATCAGGACTCGCGAAATCGCGAAGTCTGAAACCCCGAAAGGAAAAAAAAAAGTTCCGATAGAAGCCAGTCTTTTGCTAAACGTTTCGGGTTTCAGCATTTCAGTAGTTGCGAAGACAAGAGGTCTGGATTCCTTGTTCCGGAACTCCCGAAGTTGCAAAACGCGATACAACTGTGTAGGAGGATGCGACCAAGAATTTTGGGAAAATCGACATTTCGGGTTTCGGAAGGTGGAAAGGTGGAGAACCTCGACAACAGGATTCGTGAAATCGCAAAACCCGAAATCCCAAAAAGGAAGAAAAGGAAAGTCCCGATAAGGAAAAAGGGCATGATCATTGTTATTGTGGTCAGGGGAGTTGAGTGATGCTTTGTGTTGGTTCTCATGGGGCATACTCATAAGGACCTATGGAAAAACAATGTTGTTGTGTGTGTGTAGGATTCCTTGTGGAGGAACCTAAGAGTCAATCAGACTCAGGAGGGAAGATTTAGAACGATCCTGTGTGGACTCCGACCTGAGGGTTGGGGGTCTGCGCCAGTGTGGTATCATAGCATAGAAAGAGTTCTTTGCTTTGTGTAGCAGAGAAAAGAGAAAGGATTTGCAACCATGCCACCGAGAAGGAGAGATAGGCCAATGCCTGATCCAGCAGTGGAAAGGGAAATGCGTGAACTATGTGCCAGGCTTGATGCCATGGAGACAACACAGAGGCGCACAGTCAACGCTAGGGATATCAACGAGGCTGAAAGTGAAAATGAAGTTGGACATGAAGGAGAAGAAGTAGTAGTCGAGGATGCAACATATGAATTCCTATTCAGGGCTGTTGTGAGGATAGGTGCCAGAGCGAAAATGGACATTCCAGTGTATAAAGGAAACCTAGACGTTGAAGAGCTTCTAGGTTGGATTAGAGATCTGGATAAATATTTTGACTATGAGGATGTAGAGGAAGACAAAAAGGTTAAACATGTTGTTACTAGAATTAAAGGGCATGCAACCTTATGGTGGTATGAACTGCAGGCTGACAGACACTGTAAAGGCAAGAAGAAAATCAAGAGTTGGGATAGAATGGTTGCAAAGATGAAAGAAAAAATCATACCCAAGGATTATCAAATCACTCTGTTTTGGAGAATGTAGAATTTGAGACAGAAGTTGATGACAGTGAAAGAATACACTGAAGAATTCTACAAACTAAACATCAGAGTAGGTCATCGGGAAAGTGATGATGAAAAGGTTGCCAGGTACATGAATGGTCTACAATATGACATTCGATATGAGATGAGCATGATGAGTCTTTGGAATGTGGAGGATGCTTATTAGATGGCTATGAAAGTTGAAGAGAAGCTGAGCCAGAAGCAAGGTCAAGGAGGCCGAGGCAGAAGTCAAGCCAGAGGCAAAACAATTGCCCAGGACAGAAATCAAAAACCTAAAGAAGAGTGGAAGAAGCCTCAAACTCAAACTGAGAGAGGTGGAAGCTCACAGAGAGGACAATATGCTGATAGAAATACTTTTCCTCGAACCAGAGGAAGAGGAAGAGGCAGAGGTGGAGAAATAAAATGCTTTACCTGTGGAAAAAATGGACACAAATCCTATGAATGTCTAGATAGAAAGAAGGAAGGAGGTGAAACTCACATTGCCGAAGCACAAGGATGGAATGTTGAGGCAGAGGATGTTGAGGGCGGAAGATCACTGATGATGAGGAAAGTTCTCTTAACACCGGAGAAGGAGGCAGAGAACCCAACCCAAAGGAACATAATTTTTCGAACTGCTTGCAAGACCAAAGACAGGGTATGCAAATTCATCATGGACAGTGGTAGCACAGACAATCTCGTTTCTACAGAGATGGTAGAAAAGATGGAGCTGGAGACTATTGAACATCCAAGCCCATACAAAGTTTCGTGGTTACAAAAAGGACATCAGGTAAATGTCACTAAAAAATGTTTAGTTGAATTTAAAATAGGAGGATATAAGGATGAAATACTATGTGATGTCATTCCCATGTATGTTTTTCATCTATTATTGGGTAGACCATGGCAATATGACATAAATGTGATTCATGATGGAAGAAAAAACACATACACCCTGGAGAAGAATGGGAGAACTTACATGTTGTTGCCGATTAAGGATAAAGAAATGAAACCAGAGGTGAGCAACAATGTACTTCTCATGAGTGGGAAGGAAATTCTTAAGGAGGTCAAGAAGAAGGAAGATACACAATTCATCGTGCTCAGGAAGCCTAGAATTGTTTTAACTAGTACAAGAGTGGATGATTTACCAAAGGAAATCCATGAGTTGCTGGAAGAGTTTGCTGATGTAGTAGTGGACGAACTACCTTGTTCATTTCCACCAATCAGAAGTATAAGTCATCACATTGATCTTATACCTGGAGCTAGTTTACCAAACAAAGAAGCGTACAGATTGACGCCGCGGGAGAATGAAGAAGTCAAAAGACAAGTCCAGGATTTGATGGACAAATGATTGATTAGAGAGAGCTTGAGTCCATGCGTTGTTCCAATAGTGCTCAGCCCAAAGAAGGATGGAGGCTGGAGAATGTGTACAAACTCGAGGGCAATCAACAAGATTACCATCAGATATAGATTTCCTTTGCCAAGGATGGATGATTTGATGGATTGCTTGAGTGGAGCAAAAGTTTTTTCAAAGATTGATTTGAAAAGCAGATATCATCAAATTCGAATGAGAGGAGGTGATGAATGGAAGACAACATTCAAGACGAATGAGGGGCTGTATGAATGGCTTGTTATGCCATTTGGATTAACAAATGCGCCCAATACTTTCATGAGATTGATGAATGAAATCCTGAAGGATTTCATAGGAAAATTTGTCATCGTATATCTTGATGATATATTAATTTTCAACAAAACAAAAGCAGAACACTTGAAGCATTTAGCTACAGTGATGAGGAGATTATAGCAAGATAAATTGCTGATAAATATGAAGAAATCAACATTTATGAGGACATAACTCATTTATTTGGGTTTTGTTATCTCTACAGATGAGCTGAAAATGGATCCGGATAAGGTAGAGGCGATTAAGAATTGGCCATCACCGAGAAGTGCATTTGAGGTTCGAAGCTTCCATGGATTAGGTAGTTTCTACAAGAAATTCATCCAAAATTTTAGTGGGATTAGCGCACTGATGATGGACACGGTGAAGAAAAGACATAAATCTTTTCATTGGACAGAGGAAGCAGAAAAAGGTTTCAACCTGCTGAAGAGGAGGATTACTGAACAACCAATTCTGGTGTTTCCAGATTTCAGTAAGACATTTCAAGTCAAGTGTGACGCTAGTGGATTTGCAATTGGAGCAGTCTTGAGCCAAGATGATAGGTCGATCGCATACTTCAGTGAGAAACTGAATGACACAAAGCTTAAATACTCAACATATGACAAGGAATTTTATGCGGTCATACAAGCGCTGAAGAAATGGAGACATTATTTGGTTCCTAAAGAGTTTGTTTTGTACAGTGATAATCATGCCTTACAATTCGTGACTCAATAGGAGAGTTGAACCAAAGACATGTTAAATGGGTTGAATACATGCAGAGTTTTACTTTTGTAATTAAACATATTTTTGGAACTGCTAACAAAGTTGTTGATGCTTTGAGCAGGAAATGTTTGCTTATGCAGGAATTCAGAGTCAAAACTTTGGGTTTTGATAACCTCAAAGAAATGTATAGAGACGATCCGGATTTTAAAGAGGCGTATGAGGCATCTGAGAATCCAATTCTCAGGGACAGAAGCCAGTGGAATGAATATATGATCCAGGATGGATTATTATTCAGAGGTAATCAATTATGTATTCCAAAATTCTCCATGAGGGAGAACCTGTTGAAAGAAAAACATAGTGGAGGATTGGCCGGACATTTCGGTCATGACAAAACGTTCTCGAAATTAAATGGCTCATATTTTTGGCCAGGGATGAGGACAAATGTCAAAATATTTGTGGACCGATGTAGAATTTGTTAGCACACAAAGGGAAAAGGGCAGAACACAGGGTTATACTAGCCATTACCCATACTTGAAAGGTCGTGGGATGCAGTGAGCATGGATTTTATATTGGGGCTGCCAAGAACACAAAGAGGATTTGATTCAATATTTGTGGTGGTAGATAGATTTTCAAATATGGCACATTTTATACCATGCCAGAAAACCAACGACGCAACACAAATTGCGAACCTGTTTTTCAAGGAAGTTGTCAGACTTCACGGCCTACCAAGGAGTATTGTTTCAGATCGAGACACCAAGTTCGTGGGACATTTTTGGAGGAATTTATGGAAGAAGATGGGGATAAATTTGTCATTTAGCTCAGCTTATCATCCTCAGATGGATGGGAAAACAGAAGTTGTAAACATAAGCTTGGGAGATTTACTTAGGAGCCTAGTGACTGAACACCACAGTCAGTGGGATCACATTCTGCCACAGGCGGAATTTGCTTACAATGAAAGGTTTTAAATATTCTTCCGATGTTTCATTTCCAAGTTCCATAACGTTTATATGTATAGGAAATAGTTTCATCAAATATAATTTTTTTCTATCAATCATACTACTTTTATAATTGAAGTGATATGTGAGGACCGATAATGTAAGTACTACTATACCTTTGACCAAAAAATATGGATTGCTTTTCACTCAACAGAAGCACAGGGTAGAGTCCATTCCAAATTGTGTATGGAATGCAGCCAAGGGGAGTTTCTAAATTGAAGGATTCAGAACAGAATGAAACTAGAAGTGCTAGTGCAGAGGATTTTGCAGAGGCAATGAAGGAACTTCACAGCCAAGTGAGGGAACGTTTGCAAAATTCGAGTCAAGAGTACAAGCGTAGAGCAGATCAACATAGGCGAGAAATTTAGTTTGAAGTTGGTGATCTGATTCTTTCACATCTGAGGAAATAAAGGTTCCCAAGGGGAACATATAACAAACTGAAAATGAAGAAGATTGGACCATGCAAGATCGTAAATAAATTTGGGGCAAATGCATATGAGATCGAATTACCCGATGGGATCGGAATTTCACCGATATTCAACATCTCAGATTTGTACCCTTACAGAGCTGAAGAAGCAGGAGAAGACGTTGAACAGACAGAGGATCAGTGGACTAAACAAATGCCTGTAGTTGAAAATCCACAGATGGAAAGTATACTTGACAAGAGAATCAACAAGAGGACCAGGAGAAAAGAGTATTTTGAATACTTGGTCAAATGGAAGGGACATCCAGTTGAAGATGCCAGTTGGGAGAATGAAGCAAAAATTCAGAAGCATGGACAGACCGTGCCAGAGCTCATGAACATAAGTTCATGAAAATTTTCAAGCAAGGGAGTATGATGTAGGAGCATCGCAAGGAGCCAGCCAAGCGAGCATGAAGGCAGAAGACAGCTGGAAAATGCAACACAGATTTTACATGTTTTGGAAATGTTTTTGAAGCATTAATGTAATGGTTAAAGGGAAGCGTACTTGCATATTGTAAATATATCATGAGCGATTCGCTCTCATTTGTAGGAGGTAGAGGCATTTATGCATAGTTAATGAAAGTAGGTAGATTTAAATTCCAGATTTGACAGTTTTAGGAACAGGAGGGAAAACAGAGATAGACACCCTCATTTTTGTATCATTGTATCATTAGAACATTGGCATAGGAGCTAGGAGAAGAGAGAGCTATAGCATAGAGTTGAGAAGAAGAACTCATGTACAAGAGATTTGAATTAATATATGAAGCTTTGATTCAGACTCATGGGGTTGTGATGTTTTCTGTGTATACATGCTGAATGGTTTACTTACAGTTTCTTACCCTCTCTATCATGCATTTGTTATTATGCCATGTATGAATGTATTTTTTCATGTTGAATGTTTAAATTTTGAGAGAGAAAGAGTGTGTGTTTCAATTGTTTCTCTTCCTGAGAGAATTTCCTGCAAGGAGTGCAGTGAAGCATCTGCAAGGCATGTGTTGACAAAGATTCAGAGTTTATCTTTGAAAGCTCAGGAGGGATACCGTTGTTCTCATTCCAACAGAAGTGCGGGAGTAGCATAGGAAGCTGTGCAAGGAGTGCGCAGGCGTTGGAAGTCTTGGGACTTATCAACAAAAAGGGGAGTTGAAGGACTTATGTTGCAGAGGAGTTGCACAGAGTCAAGAGATTCAAATACTTAGAAATATTTGAAGGATTGCCGCAAGGAGTGCATGCAGGAGTCTTATGGAGACTCGAAGTTGCAAGAAATCTCAAGAGGAGTAGCGTTTTCAAAGTATTCAAGAGAAGATAAGGAGCAAATCTTAGTGTAGAAGGCTAAGTTCCTTAGAGGCTTTAGAGGGAAGAAATTGAACGGTCGGAATTCTTCGAGGAGAACTCACGAAACAATGAGGACCGTAGGATCTATAGAAGTTGCAAGGTGGATAAGGGTAGACGAACCCATCACTTTGGTACCCAGAATCAACGTGGGCTGTTGATATTGATCTATTCGAGCTATCAGATCATTTCGGGGATTCAGAGTTCGTAAGTCTGGAGTACAAGCCAAAACCTTTGGTTGATCGAATCCCCGAAATGCGAAAAGAGTTTCATGTATAAAGGAAGAGTGACGAGGTCAGAATTTCAGAACTTCGGAATTCGAGATTTCAGAGGTCCTGAGGATGTGTGATCGGGACACAGGGGGGAGGAAAGCTTGAAATCCGAAATCGTGGTAGGATATTTTTTGGCATTTCAAGAATCGACATTTCAGCATTCCCGTTGATAAGGAGTAGAGCACTCCACATCAGAAGCTCTGAAATCGCGAAACGCAAAAATACCTTTGGAGGAGAGTTTCGGCATTTTGGCATTTCGGCATTTCGGGATCCGGGATCTCGAGGAGACAATGATTTGGAATCGAGAGTTTCGAACTCCCGGTTCGTGAAATCCTGGTGGAAAAGAAAATCATTTCAGCATTTCGGGATTCAGAATACCAGAAGTCCTAAGGACAAGGAGGTTGGGTTCTTGCATTTAGAATTTTGAAGTTGCAAAACGTGAAATAGTGTGAAGTGGCGTTTCGACAATTCAGTGTTTCGGGGTTTGCGAACCCGAGAGGACAGTGTTATGGGATCGAGAGTCTTGGACTCCCGGTACCCGAAGGTTCGACATCGCGTGGGTTGTCAGATCGAAGGGAGGCTTATAGTTGTTGATCCCATTGGAGATATTGTTTTGGAGTTCGACGTTTGTGGAGGTTAGGGAGCCATAGGCTTTACATCAGGACTCGTGAAATCGCCAAAAAAAGTTTCGATGGAAGCCAATCTTTTTCTGAACGTTTTGGGTTTCGGCATTTCGGCAGTTTCAAAGACAAGAGGTCGGGATTCCTTGTTCCGGAACTCCCAAAGTTGCGAAACACGATACAACTGTGTAGGAGGATGCGACCAAACATTTCGGGAAAATCGACATTTCAGGTTTCGGAAGGTGGAAAGGTCGAGAACCTCGACAACAAGGTTCGCGAAATCGCAAAACCTGAAATCTCGAAAAGGAAGAAAAGGAAAGTCCCAATAAGGAAAAAGGGTGCGATGATTGTTATTGTGGTCAGGGGAGTTGAGTGATGCTTTGTGTTGGTTCACACGGGGCATACTCATAGGGACCTGTGGAAAAACACTGTTGTTGTGTGTGTGTAGGATTCCTTGCAGAGGAACCTAAGAGTCAATCAGACTCAGGAGGGCATATTTAGAACGATCCTGTGCGGACTCCGACCTGAGGGTTGGGGGTCTACGTCATTAATACAGTCTTTGAACTCTTGAAGAAGGAGAATTTGTATATCAAGTTATCTAAATGTGAAATTGGAAAAATTTCTTTGGTATATATGGGATATATTGTAGGGAATGGTTAGTTAAAGATAGATCCTACAAAGGTAGAATTTATTGTAAAATGGCCCAAGCCAACTACTGCCACCGAAGTTAGGAGCTTCTTAGGAGTAGTACAGTACTGGAGGAAATTCATTTCCAATTTCTCATACATAGTAGCATCTCGACATGCATTAACAAGTTTTAAGCAGGGATTTCAATGGGAAGATAAGCAACATAAGGCCTTCGAGAAATTGAAGGAAAAGATAAGCATTACACCAGTTTTGGCTCTGGAAAATCTCCAGTGTCCATTTGAGATTCAAACCGATGCAAGCGGATATACAATGGGAACATTCTTGATGGAACAAGGTAAACCCATATTTTATCATTCTGAGACTTTCACTCAGGTTGTGATTAACTATCCAACATATGATAAGGAATTGTATGTGTTGGTACAAAGTTTTAGGAAATGGAAGCATTACTTAATGGGAAAGGAGACAATAATTCATATCGATCATCAACCATTACATTATTTTCATTCATAGACCAAACTACAACAGTCACGTCACTTCAGGTGGATGGTTTTTCTACAAAAGTTTCATTTTGTAATCAAGTATAAGAAGGGTATTCATAACAAGGTTGTAGATATGTTGTCAAGACCAGAAATTAATGCATCCACAATACTCATATATAATCCTTTAGCATATGAACGGTGTGTAGATCAATATGATATGGATGATGATTTTAAAGAAGTATATGATGCATTAAATCACGACAATCAACAGTCATATTATTATATGCATGACAGCTTGTTATATCATATTGGAAAAATAGTATACCAAGAGATGAAAGAGGGAATGTAATCAGAGAAGCTCATACATATCACATCTCTAGTCATTTCGAGGTTGGTAATACTGTTACATAATTACAAAGGTATTTTTATTAGCCTCGGATGAATGAGACAATTTCCAAGTATATCAAAGGGTGTGTTATGTGTGCCACAAGTAAACCTAGCAACAAAAATCTAGGATTATATACATCACTTCCAGTACCTTCCCAACCACGGGAAAGTATCTCCATGGAATTTATAGGGGGATTGTCGATGTCCAGGATAGGTCATGATTATATATATGTCGTGGTGGGAAAATTCAGAAATATGTGTATTCTAATTCCATGCAAGAAATGTTGGTGTTTTATATGTTTCTCAGATCTTGATAATTATTGCCTTATGATTACAAACAAGATTCACTTTCATACAAAAATCATCATAGAATTATTATACACCGAAAATATCAACTATAGCAATACAATGGAAATAACAATATCTAGAAATATTGACCATGCACATTAGACACAAGAACACAAGATTTTATCCTCGAAAACCCAAACTTGGGAGAAAACCCAACAACCTTTCTCTAGAATAATTTAGTCCAACATATTACCAGTACATCACCATAAATAGCCAAAATACCATATATAAAAGATCCTCCCCAAGGATAGCACCACCAAGACCTAGCTCCTCAATAATCTAACCAAGAATAACCAAGCAATATCTTCTCCAAGTGTGGCACACTTGCCAAGATAACCAGTAACCCATAAATAGCGAAACTCCCAAAAATGCATCTGCAATTGCCTTGTGCACACTGTAGAAGGAGTTATATGGATTTCAAAATGAAATAATCCAGTCTTGCACTTATACTGATGTGGGTGCTAGTTTGGGGCCGACTTCTTATTTTTGGGTCTTTAATTTTATTATTATTTTTCCTGTGGGGGCGACATCTCTTCCTGGGTATTCAACTTATTCTTGGGGATTCTATAATGGTGTAGATGGGTCTTCTTGTAATTTCTTGTGGACAATGACTTCCCGAAGTTTCAAATATCCAACACTTCCTCTCAACAAGGGAGGCATTCTCCATACTTGTATTTCTTCTATCATAGAAAGGTTTTCTTCATGAGCCACATTTATGTTCCATCTCTGCACATGAATTACATCCTGGAATATTCCTGTAATACCATATTGAGTCCATCCACTCCTTGACAAGATAAGGACTACACCTGGGCCATTCACCACTAGCAAATCCCTGTGGATGAATGAGTCATTTACCCTTGGTCATATCAGCACTAACATAGCCTCTTGCATGACCAATATGGGATAATGTCTACCCGATGCTATGGGCCATTCACCACTAGCAGAGAACCATGAGTGACTGAATTGTTCTCCCTTTGTCATATTATCATCAACATAGCCCCATGCATGATGTTGGCAAATATTGAACAAGCAACGAATGTGTATTGATGGTTGTTGTCATTGATGGCAACAGCGGAGTTGGCGTGCAGAAGAGAAGGAAGACAGAGATCCACAACCACAGGATCCCATTCAAATTTCCCGAAAGAACGAGGGCCGTCAGATCAGACAGAAACTGCGAGGGAGATATTCCATCGGGAAAAGCCAAGGTGAAATCCCGATTGAATCTGGACCGTCAAACCCAGAAAGGATCAGGACCGTTGATCACAGCTCTGTACGGATCGGGGTTCGAGACTTTGAAATGTCCAAATCACTCGTCAACGAAAACCCCGAAATCGCGATACGCGATTTCGCGATTTGATCGCAGCCGTTAAATTAAGCAGGGATCTGGACCATTCATTTGTATGGACGCGTGGCAACCAGGAGGCTACATCG
>ML795768.1:159040-175987 GCA_009831015.1 Picea engelmannii
TGGATGCACTACTGTTTTCATAAGAATATACAACAACTGATCTCTATAAAGTAGACTAAGATTTTTCAGTAAAAGAAAAGTTAAAAATTGATTGATAGCTCAAATACTGATTCACCCCCCCCTCTCAGTATTTTCCAACACATGACCAATATGGGAGAACATATGCCCGATGTTGAAAAATCAATGCTTATTACTAGCCAAATCAGCATGGCTAATCCTATGTATCATCCTCCTCATCCAAATCAGCATGGCCACTCTAGGAGGATATTTGCAATATTCTCATCTATGGATAAGTATTGGAACTTCACTACTCCCTTGTGTACCATGTCTCAGATGAATTCCTGGAAGAATATTATGAATTTGCACCACTTCATGACTTGCGACACTGGTTGTGACATACTCCATCTCTGTTGTACTGAGTACTACAGAAGCATGCTTCCAGCTTATCACAAAAAATGTAACTGATTCCAATATTAAGCATCACCATGAGGTGCTTAATCTATCTACTACACTCCCTTCTCAATCATAATCTATATATATTTGCAGCCCCACTTCATCACCTGAGGCAAACCATATCCAAATGTACCATGATTCACTTCCACCCATTGGAGCTACCTTGGCTTCAACCAAATACTCACTCAGGGTGCTCACTGCAAAGAAAATATATGTTCTGGAATTAACTAGGTACATCAAGGATCCAATCAACTTCATGTACATCATGGGATCCAAACAATATGCATCTCAATTATATTCACTCAACTTCTTCATATTTTTCATCATAGGTGTATTCATGGACTGGTAGTCCATCATATTGAATCTCATCAGTATCCCATAAATGAGGAAGATCACATATGATATCATCACACCTCTAATCGCAAGAGTACATCCGGCCAAGATCCTCCATCTCAAACTCTGAGGCCAACTCCCTCTATCACTAGAGTAAGTCCTGTTGTCCAGTCTGCTTCACTGGTTTCTCCCTCTATGACTGAGAAAAAATCCATACATAGTCCTCTTGATTGGTTGTCTCCTCTATCACTATATAAATATCACATATCCTAGAATCCTCTTGCCTATGAACCTTCTTTCTGGCCTCATCAACTTATTATGCATGTTTGTTAGTCCTGGAAGATTTCTTTCTTCCCACCTGAACCTGATGGGAAGCTCCATCTGAATGATCGACTCTCTCTCTAAGCCAACTAACTCTCTCTAATATCAGGCTCACTCTGAGTCTTTACATTCTTGGTTAAAACCAAGATCATCAATTATCCATCGATCCTAGAGTACCATGCTCCCTTTGAAATATGACTTCCTCTAAGTTTGTACAACCTTTGGAGCCATCTTCTCCCTCCGCATCTTCTGAAGTCTGATCTCCAATGAACTGTCCTGGGAAGCTTCTCCTCTCTACTGGATCCTGAGGGTTGACTCCCTCTGAACTCTAGCTTCTTCTGAACTGGTACTAGGTGGGGGCGTCTACCTCACCATTGGTGGAGTCACCTGCTCCTCCTCATCAATCTCCATGTGGAACACTTTATATCCCACAAAAGTATCCTTCTTTTCAGAAGGTTCTAACTTTGTATTCTTCACCTTAGGCATATGAATGTATATTGTCATGTATACAAATCCATGTCTCAAACTAGAGACCATCTAATAGATTACCTCCTACAACCATCACTATAGCTCCCTCTCAAATCTACCACTCGTGACCTTCCTAGAACAAGCGCAATAACAAAAAAAAGCAGACAAGAAAAATATTCTTATGATAAGGAAATAGGAACAAGAATTAAAAAAAATGGGAAACAGTAACAACACTTTTCCAGTGTTTTTACCAATCATTCCTTCATGGTAACCTTCCTGGAACAAAATACACGAGCAATACTTTTCTAGTGTTTTGACCTCCATAGTAACTTACCCGGGACAAAGACAACAACCAAGAACATATCCTAGAAGAGATCAATTTCATCTTGTAAATGAGTGCACTATTAGTAATAAATCATGATCATTTACACAATGATTATTGTACTAAAAATACTCAAGTGTTACTAAACATTTGATAGAAAAGAGTACTCAGTAGTAATATAACTCTAAAGACTGTTGTCCTGATTACAATATTTATTTAAGATGCAACAATATAAAAATATAAAACCTGATATGCAAACCTAGAGTCTTAATTGCTAGGGAGGGTGTGGTATTCCTTTGAATGCACTAGATCTAGTATCCCTTTGTCACTCCTTGGATACTTGTACTTTTTCCAAGTGTACATCTCCTACAAACTCCCTCATGATATAACTTAAATACTAGTGTGCACCTCTGAAATTTGTAGCACCATCCAAATTGTGTTATAATCTCAAGGTTTGTGCAACTGGAAACTTGCAACTGACAACTGCAACTGGCGATTGGAAACTGCAACTGTAACTGGCAACTGCAACTGCAACTGGCAACTGCAACTAGAAACCACAACTGCATCTGCAACTAGAAACTGCAACTGCAATTGTAACTGTGCAATGGCAATATTTCAACTAGATCTAAAACCATGTTGGTTTTTTATATGTTTCTCAGATATTGATAGTTATTTCCTTATGATTACAAACAAGATTCACTTTCATACAAAAGTCATCATAGAATAACTATACACTAAAAATATCAACTATAGCAATACAATGAAAATAACAAGATGTAGAAATATTGACCATACATAGTAGACACAAGAACACAAGAATTTATCCTGGGAAACCCAAACTTGGGAGAAAACTCAACAATATTTCTCTAGAAGAATTCAATCCAAGATATTTCCAGTACATCACCATCAATAGACAAAATATCATACAGAAAAGATCCTCCCAAAGGCTAGCATCACCAAGACCTAGCTCCTCAATAATATGACCAAGAATAACCAAGCAAGAGCTTCTCCAAGTGTGGCACACTCTCCAATATAACCAATAACCCAAAAATAGTGAAACTGCCAAAACTACAGCTGCAACTGCCTTGTGCGCACTGCAGAAGGAGTTGTCTGGCTATCAAAATGAAATGAGCTAGTCCTATATTTATACTGATTTGAGTGCTAGTTGGGGCCGATTTCTTATTTTTGGTTCTTCAATTTTAATATTTTTCCTATGGGGCCAACTTCTCTTCCTGGGTCTTCAACTTCTTCATGGGGATTTTGTAATGGTGTAGATGAGTTTTCTTATACTTTCTTGTGGAGAATGACTACCCAAAGTTGCAAATATCCAACAAGAAACATGTCACAATTGAACAGACAACACAAATGTTCTTCGCTAATGTATGGGTTCATTTTGGACTTCCTACATCTATTATATCATATCAAAACTCTCACTTTTTGGGAAAGTTTTGGTCTCATTTATGGGATCTAATGGAAACTAAGTTGAAGAAGAAAACAACTTTTCATCTACAGACAGAGATGGTGAACAAAATAATGGTACATCTACTTCGAGGATACTACAACAAACATTCTAAATTATGGGATGATTAGTTACCTTATATACAACATGCCTACAATCATGCCATGCATTCGTCTACTCAGAAAAATCATTTTGAAGTATGTTTGGGGTACTTGCCTAAATCAACTATGGAATTTGTTTTGGAGAAGCAATTAAACAATATGGACATGATGATACAAAAAATGCTAAAAGGTTTATTCATAGAATTCAACAGGTACATCAAGTAGTGCAGGAACAATTGGAGAAGATCCAAGCCAAGTACAAGGAAAGCCATGATAAACATTGGGTTGATCATCAATTTGAAGTCAGTGATCAAGTATGGTTACATATCAACAAATATAGAATGAAAGGTGAAGGTAAAAATCTAAGGCCAATCCGATATGGTCCATTTAATATCTTAGAGAAGATTGGTACTAATGCCTTTCGTTTAGATCTACCAGCCTACATGCAAATGTATTCAGTGGTAAATGTTGAGAATTTGAAGCTTTATGAGCCTCCTATGATTATGGATGAAGATGAACATATTTAGGTTCCAACACTTGATGATTTTTCTCTAGAATATTTGGATGAGCTATATGAAGATGTCATTCTCGACAGAAGGATTAGAACTTCACATCGAGGTGATGTGGAATATATTCGAGTAGGTATTAAAGAAGTAAAACCAATTAAATAAAAATGGATGGAGATCGAAAGGGTGGGGGAAGTCTAGCCTCACTTAGTTGTTGAGTAAATAAAAACTTTTGGTGGTCCAAAAGTCTTACAATGGAGAGGAATGATCTAGGAGGATCCAAGAATGCTCATAGAGGTCCAAAAAGATATAGAACATCCATAGAGGTCCAGAATGGTTCGGTAATTCTCAAAATTAAACCATACCAAATTCTCTCAAAAACACCATAAATGCGTAGATCTTGGCGATATCTTCCCAACGACGCAAATGTTTCCTCAAACAGATTTCGTATGCAGAAGTTATGAGCGGTCAAAGTTCCATTCAACTAGGTCAAAGTCCACATGGGGAAAAAATAAGTGACACGTGTCACCATTGAAAGGGTGACATGTGGCACATGATTGTTGGTAGTTGGCTGGGAAGATCATACCTCCAGGTGGTCCAATTACAGGTTGACAAGAAGCACACACGTGCCAAGGTTAAGCCAATGAGAGGTTGCGACGTGGTGACCTCCCTTTGGCATATAATGACTAGATTTATGTAAGTTATGGAGTCGATAGGGGTCGAACCCGCAACCTCCATAATAATTAACATAGACCCCACTACCAATGCATCATCACAAAGGTTTTTAACATACATATGGTTGCAATTATATTTAAGTTTGTAATAAATTTCAAATGGGCAGCCAAAGGGTTGAGGGCCTAAGCCCTCGACCCTTGGCTCTTGGTCTATATGTATACCATGTAACCAACACCTTTGTTTGTGTGGGGGGGGGGGGATAACACAATTATTCCACTGTAACCATAATTTATATGGTTATATAACCATATAACAAAGTTCCAAATATTCGGGCGGTTTGAACTATATATATTATATGTAGTATAACAAATAACAAAAGGCATGCAAATATATGGTGGTCGGCGGGGCTTGAACCCTAGACTTACCATATAATATTAAAACAACTTAACCAACAAGATATATTTGAAGGTTTGGTTATGAAACCAATTTCCTTATAGTTAATGCCTGCCACAAATTTCAGATTTGGTTAAGGGCCCATGCCCTATTTAATGGGTACATGGCTCGAGGATTGTACACCCATTATTTTTTTATTCAGAGGTTGTATCGCAATTTTTTCCCGAGGGTACCCAAGTTATGAGGCTACACCTTAAAGCGTGTCAAATGGCACCTTGATGGATTTTCGAGAACTTTATACTCATTTTGCAGGATTTTTCGCTAGTAATCCAATGATGCACTCAGTTTCTGCATTTGGGAAACATGTGAAAAGGTCATTGTAAAGCACAAGAATTTGAGCATTAATAAAAGAAGGTATCTATTGGAAGCAGACCCAGAGAGGAAGCCCAAATTGGGTGAACTCCATTTTTCCAACTTGTGCATGTGATTACAATATTGTTATTTATTTCAAGTTCAGTTATTTGCAAGTCATTTTATCATTAAAGTGGAATTGGTTAGATACGTTTTTCACATGTAATTTTCATACAGTCAAGCGATCATTTTATTTCGAAGATAAAGTAGATTATTTTTATGTATTGAAATATTAATAAGAATCTAAGGATTTTTCAGATCACTGCCTGTTTGAGGAAATTTGTTTCCTCCTTCTATTCGTCGGCTTCCATTCCCCATGCAGTAAAATTCTGTCAGTGCCAAGACTAATCAATTTCTTTGATTCACACCCCGCAAATGTTTTGCATGAGTTCTTCCAGATCAGTTGCACCCACTTTTTTGAGTTTGAATTTTTTCCTTGGCTCAACCAAGGACTCTGCTACTTGTCATGTCATTCTTGGCATGTTTTTGATTTCTTGTTGGTCAGATAGTTATTTCTGAAGCTCTGGAGTTGGATGCACAACTTTGATTTCAATGCTTTGATTACTTGGGTGCTCTGGTGTAAAAAAAAATGAATCAAACTTGTATGCCTCATGCATATTATAGGTAGAATATGGAGCAGGGACTTTAATTAGTCCAATGATGTCATTAATTCACATGCCTTGATCATAATTTCAGGTGTAATTACTTTTTTGTGTGAAGGCACACCTATGTCGACGAAGGTATGGCGGTCGAACTTTTCCCGTCGAGTATTAACTGTATTAATGGACCTTGGTTGATTAGCTGCTTCCACTTAGTCAATTTTGTTTTCTCGGGGAATATGCCTGACTTGGGAAAATTTCGCTATTTTATTCACTTGTGTAGCCTAGTTTTTTCGTTCTTCCAGTCGGTCGAGGACCTCTGGTCCATTCATCCGACCAAGTCGATTTCCTTTCTCTTATCAACTTGATTAATGCTTGGCTTTCTAAAGGCATGCTTTCTTTGTTGATTCAATTGACGATGTTCATGCTCACTTGAAATATTATTTTCAAGCTCGTTTGATTTCTGGAATTCACACTTATTTGATTGATGAGTTTCTTGTTTGACTGGGTGATGTACTTCTCTTTCAATGGATTTATTGATATACTTGTTTAAGTAATGATGTAGGTCTTGTATTGGTACTAAAATTGCTCTAGATTTATGTGTCTCTTCTCTACTTGACTTTCATGCTAACAACGAGATCTATTCTCTTCTCATATTTGAATATGGCAACAAGAATGAATGCTTTGTTGGCTCGAGTCAATCATATTGCTTGTAATTTTCGAACAATTTTTGTACCTAATTATGATAACCGATTTGTTTATTGGTTTCTTAATTTTATTTTTTCTTAATCTTTTTTTTCTTTATTGCTTAGTTTTATTTTATTTTTTCATTTTCTTTATTTATTCTTTTATTATCAACTTTGACTTAGGCCACCCCTACAGGTCTTCGACCTAGTCAAGTGCTACTAGCACACCCGAAGAGGTTTTCTCCAGTAGGACTTGAGACTATTATATATGATATTATTTTAAATGGGCCCCATTGACTAGTTTTTTGAAGGGGTGCCCTTTCAACGTTTTTAGTTGTACTTCCCTTGTTGGTTGGATATCCTTGACCACATAAGGAACCAACCATGCAGTTTCTAATTTTCTTGGTTTTCCTTTCACTCAATTGTCATATGAAAGTACCAAGTCTTCGTCATCGATATCCTTCTTTTTAATATGTTGGTCGTGCCAATATTTTTGTTAATTTTTTTGTGTTTAATGATGTTGTACAAGCATACTTTCTTCCTCTAATTGATTTAAATAATAGAAGCGTTGTCTTGTGTTAATCATATAGTCGAATTCTAGGACAAAGGTTATCCTTCCTGCGTTAGCATAGAAGTGTAATGGAATTACAACTTCTTGACAATATACTAACTTAAATGGATCTTGATTGTCAATATTTGATACATTCTATAGGCCCACAATATTGTTGTAACCTTATCATCCCAATCATCTCTGTCAAGTCCACATATTTTTGTTAATTGCTTGTGTAATATCAAGTTAAATTACTTGAAAACTCTATTAGCATGTGGATGATAAGAATTCATCATTCTGTGGTCGATCAATAACTTTTTGAGCAATACTTCAATCGTATTGTTGATAAAATCAGCCCCTTGATCATTAATTAATGATAAAGGACAATTGAATCTAGTTACTATGTTTTCATAGATGAATTTTATAGTTGTTTCCTTTGTAAAAATTTTTACTAGCTCTACCTCAACCCATTTGGTTAAGTACTTAACTGTTGTAATGACGTATTTTTCCCCAGATCTTTTTTCTCTTTTTGGGAATGGACCGAAAAAATCAATAGCCCAAATTTCAAATGGTAAGTTGGGGTTTACCGAATGAAAAGGCATTTCATTTTTCCATAATGGTTGGCCCATCCTCAGACACTTATCACATTTCTTTACTTACTCTCAACAATATTTGTGTGCAATCGACCACCAGAGACCATCTTGGAGGATTTTTCTAGCTGTCATGTCGGCTTGGAAGTGAACTCCCTTTGGACCTGAATGCACTTCATTAATCATGTCCTCATGTACACTTTCTAATGCGCATATTCAGAATATATTATCAATCCATAGATTGTAAAGATAACCATTGATGAGAGTGAATGGTCTTTCTTTCATCACTAGGATCTTTTGTTTGTTGGCTGGGGGATCTTCAGGTGCCTTCCCTTATTCTAGAAAGTTTGAAATTTCTTCTAGTTCTTTGGGAGCTGCTTCAACCCTAAATAAATTTTCATTTGGTAAGTCATCATCTATCCCAGTTGGGTCTTCTCCTATCTGAAGTTGGGATAGATAATCTAGGACAACATTCTTCTTTCCTGGTTGAACTACTACTTCAAAGTAAAACTCTTGAAACAATAGGAGCCATCAACATATTTTTCCTTGATGGACCAGTTTATTTACCAGATATTTCAAAGCCTGATGGTATGTGAAGAAAAAAAATGGATTTTCTAGTAAGCAGTGTCAAAATGTTTGAAGGAAAAAAATCATTGTTAGATATTCACACTCCATCGTCGAGTAGTTTCTTTCTACTTTATTTCATTTTTGACTGGCATATGCATTTGGGTGGTCGACCATGTCATCATATGTCTGGGATAATACTGAGACGACAACAACGTTAGATGCATCCACATGGATATGAAATTTCCTTGACCAGTATGGGAATCTTTGTATGGGAACTTCTACTAGTTTTCTTTTCAATAACTCAAAATATTTATCACATTCTTGGCTCTAATGGAACTCAAATTATTTCTTTGATAGCCCATAAATTGGAAAAGTAATGTCAGAGTACTGTCGGATGAACTTTCTATAATATATGGTATGACCAAGGAAGATATTGATTTGTTTATGATTAATTGGTGGTTTCAAGTCGAGAATAAATTTGATCTTATCCTTATCGACTTTTATTCCATATTTTCATATGATGTGGCTCAACAATATTCCTATAGGTGTGGAAAAGATGATTTTTTTTTATGTTCATGGACAAGTTAATTTGTCTGCATCTTTCTAGCATCATTCTTAACCATTGGATGTGGTCTTTCAATAGGTTATAGATGATCCAATCATCAAAGTACACAGTTGTTGGGACCATTTTTGGGAACTGGCAGGAGCACACGCAAAGGAAGGAAAAGCAGTTAGTGCATTTTCAGGATCAACACGTGCAAAGGAAGGAAGTCAATTAGAAGTCGTTAGGCATTTTGGTCCATTGATAATGGGTTAAGCCATAATATAAATGTATAAATATGTAAGGGTTTTTGGGTAGAAAGTAGTCAAGCAAGTAGCATGCGAGTATGAGAGAATGAGATTATACAAGTTGTGTGTGATAGATGTGAGAGAGTAAGAAGAGATAAGTGTGCACTGTATGCGCAAATGACAAAGGGATTTTGGGGTATAACTAAGATATCATGTATGAGCACAGTGTGCATATTTTGTAAGGGATGATTCTGAATAATAAAAAAAAAAGATGGCTTTTGTGGACGTATCCTATCTTGGGTGAACCACATTAAATATGTTGATATTATCGTAGCTTCGGGAGGTATGAACCTCCATTGTAACCTATGACGAGATTAGAATATTTCGGAAGGAAGAAAAGAAGTAAAGGAAAACCCTAGACGAGATGTCAGGTGAATAAATATAATTAATGTGAATTAATTAGTACCTAGAAGGAGAATTCGGCCCCAGTAAGTCTTCCAGACCACTATAAATACAGGGCGCCAGTTCTCATTATTCACACTTCTTAGAATTGTAGAGAGCAGTTTCTGCGCATTGTAGTTGGCAGTTTTGTGCGCAAGTTTCTGGGGAAGGTGTTGCTTGGTGCATTAGCCTTGCTTGGCTATTGATTGCTACCAGTATTCTTCTCTGTCAAGGTCAAGGTGCTCGGAGGGTGGATTCATCCTATGGTTGGGTGACAAGGGTATTGTCAATGGTAAAATGAGCACAATCTTTCATATTCTAACAGGTTATGGGCCCACACCTCCTTCATTCAGTATAAACTCTTGAAGGAATCATAGCCGATAAGGTATTGAGCTCGCTAAGGAACTACTTCTAGGGTTACTAGCAGGAGCAACTTCCAAAGACACTGTCACTAAGGTTACTAGCAGAAGCAGTTGCAGAAACCCTAACCTCAGATTCGACACCTTGCGATGGAGCATCTCGCTCAAAAAGAAGATATTCAGATGCACCCTAACTCAACGCACCTTTTGGCTCTCTCAGAAGATAGAAATGACGAAGTTGAATTTTTGGATCAAGACATGACCAGTTACCAGTCAACCGAAGACATGTGTGAAACAATCAGTCTTTTACACTACTCAACACTTACCAGAATGATTGAAGATGACATGTGGATAATCGATTGTGGAGCTTCTACGCACATGACGGGAGATCAAGCCAAAATCTCAAATCTAAATGAGAAGAAGACCTCGTACAAGGCAGAGATTGGAGACAAAACCACTTACCCCATGGAAGGATTTGGACAAGCCACCATCAAAATGAAAATAGGTAATTATGTTCACTTAAGCAATGTTTTATATGTACCTGGTTTAGAAAAGAATCTTGTATCAATATCTTGCCTAGAAGACAAGGGAAACATAATATCTTTCATGGATGGAAAAGTGTTATCATGGCATAAAGACTCTAGCATAGAGAATTCTAGGGTTATCGGAAGTCGTGAAGGAAATTTGTACAGACTACTAGAACAAAATGAATAAGCTCTTGTACATGACGAAGTCAACCCTAATGAAATTTGGCACAGAAGGTACGCTCATATTAATTATCAAGCATTACCCTTTCTCAAAAGAATGGTTGAAGGAATACCAGAGTTACAGTCTACACACGAAGGAATTTGCAAAGGATGTGCCCTTGGGAAGAATATCAAGAAACCATTCCCAAGCAACAATAACAGATCTAAGGAGATTCTAGATCTAATACACTCAGATGTTTGCGGTCTGATGCTAGTAAAATGTCTAGGAGGATCTTCTTGCTACGTAATCTTCATAGATGACTATTCAAGAAAGACTTGGCTATACCTACTGAAGACAAAAGATGAAGTATTCAACAAGTTTCAGGAATTCAAAGCAGAGATAGAAAACCTCATGAAGAAGAAGATCAAGACATTAAGAACAGATAATGGAGGAGAATACACCTCGAAGGAATTCGTTGCATTCCGCAAATCGACAGAGATTAGGAGGGAGATGACTGTTCCTCATAATCCTCAACAAAATGGTGTAGCAGAAAGAAAGAACAGATCTATTGAAGAAACTGTAAAAGCCTTACTGAATGATCAAGGTCTGTCCATGTTCTTATGGGGAGAAGCAACAATGACAACAATATATGTGCAGAACAGAAGTCCTCATGGTATATTGAAGAACATGACACTAGAAGAAGCTTTCTCAGGTAAGAAACCTGATGTGGAAAATCTAAGAATATTTGGATGTCCTGTTTACTCCCACATTCCCAAGGGCAAGAGGAATAAACTAGAACCTTCAAGAAAGAAAGGTATATTCGTGGGATATAGTGATTCATCCAAGGCTTACAAAATATATATTCCAGAACAACATAAGATCGAGGTCAGCAGAGACGTAACGTTCAATGAAAGGATGGCCTTCAGGAAATCCATCGAAGAAAATATAGACGAAGAAGAGATTGAAGAACTTAACGAAGAAAGCACAGAAAACGTAAATGATGAAAAGGAACTACCTAATCATCCTCTAGAGCCATGTGAAAACATTGATTAAGATATCGTACCTAAGATTAAGAAAAGACCAGCTTGGCTTGAAGCTACCTTACAAGACACAAAAAGACTCAAGGTTCCAAAAGGAACATTCAGAAAGAGTAAAAGACCTAAAATATTCTCAAGTTATGCAACATACATGACAAAGCCTCTAGATGAAGAACCTACCACATTTGAAGAAGCAGTTCAAAAGGAACAATGGAAAGAAGCTATGACGGAAGAGAATCAATCCATTATGAAAAATGAGGTATGGGGAATCGTACCAAGACCTAAGGAAAAATTGGTGGTAACTTCAAAATGTGTGTACAAGATCAAACATGTAGCAGATGGAAGCGTGGATAAATACAAGGCAAGATTCGTAGCTAGAGGGTTCTCCCATAAGGAGGGAGAATATTATGACGAAACGTTTTCTCCGATGGCTAGATATACTTCCATCAGAGCTATCATATCTCTTGCCACTTCCATGGGATGGAACTTACATCAGATGGATGTAAAGACAACTTTCCTCAATGGAGCTATTGAAGAAGAAGTATATATTGAACAACCCCAAGGGATTGAGGTACATTCCAGAGACACTCACGTTTGCATATTGAAGAAAGATCTATATGGACTCAAGCAAGCTCCAAGGGCTTGGTATGCCAGAATGGACAGTTATCTAACAAGACTTGGTTTCTCCAAGAGTCATGCAGATCCAAACCTTTATTACAAAGTCATGGACAATGCACCTGTGATTCTACTATTATATGTTGACGATCTATTCATAACAGGTGAAGAATCTCTCATTATCCAGTGAAAGAAGGAATTAGCTTCTGAATTTGATATGAAAGATGTAGGTCTCATGCACTATTACTTGGGACTAGAAGTATGGTAGAAGCATGGTGAAGTATTCCTTGGACAAGGAAAGTACGCAATAAATATTCTTTAGAAATTTGGAATGATGGATTGTAAGTCCATGGACACTCCTATGAATGTGGATATAAGAAAAGTGAAAGTTCCAGATTCTGATCCAGTAGATCCATCTCTATATCGACAACTAATTGGGTCATTGATGCATTTGGTAAATACTCGACCAGACATTTGCTTTGCTGTGAATACACTAAGCCAGTTCCAGATGGAACCAAGACATGAGCATTGAATAGCTGTAAAGCACGTATTAAGATATATTCGTGGAACAATAAACTATGGTTTGAAATATACCACATCCAACAATATACAACTTCGTGGATTCACAGACTCAGATTGGGCAGGAAGTGTAGAAGACAGAAAGAGCACTTCAAGTATGTGTTTCAGCTTGGGCTCCGCTATGATATCTTGGGGCAGCAGGAAATAGAAGTCTGTTGCACTCAGCACAACAGAATCAGAGTATATGGAAACATGTGAAGCATGCACTGAAGCAATATGGTTAAGGAAGTTAATCTCCAATTTATTTGATCAGATTCCAGAATCGACCATAATATATTGTGATAATCAGAGTTGTATAAGATTATCAGAACAACCCATGTTTCATGAAAGGTTGAAATAGATTGAGATCAAATACTACTTTATTCGAGATAAAGTCCAAGAAGGAGAGGTAAAAACTCGAGTATATCCCCACTAACGAGCAGACAACAAACATTTTGACAAAACCTCTATCCAGAATTAAGTTTACATATTTCCGAGAGAAGATGGGGATCGTGGAAATAAATCCCTTAACTGAAAGGGAAGACTCTCCAGGTTAGGAGGGAGCACTAAAATATTATTGAAAAGTATTATTGAAACATTTATCTTTGTGATTGAAAAATAGTCCAGATTGGACAGATTCTTTCCTATTTGGAAAGTGGATTGATATTTCTGACGGACAACAATTTCCCATTGTGGCTAACATGGGAAATGGTCCAAATTGTTGATGTATCATAGAAAGTGACTTCCCATTGTGGTTAACATGGGAAGTGGTCTAGGGTAGTCTCTCTTCTTGAGGGTTACTCAAGAAGACTGACCTGCCTCGCCGGACAACGATTTCTCATTGTGGTTAACGTGAGGAATGGTCCATTTTGGAGGTTGATGGAGGACAGTCTTTTCCTCTTGTGGTTAACAGAGTAAATGGTCTGGATAGTCATTCCTTAGGGTTTATACATTCTCTCCAGGGTGCACTTTGATTAGTGTAGGAGGAATGGCCCAGGGTTGGGAATGGTCCAGGCTCAACAATCAGAGATAGGCATTCCTTAGGGTTTATACATTCTCTCCAGGGTGCACTTTGATTAGTGTAGGAAGAATGGCCCAGGTTGGGGAATGGTCCAGGTTCAGAAGACAGGATAGTTATTCTTCCTTGTTTGAGAAGAATAGTCCAGATATCTCATTGTTCTACTTTGAGGGTAGATATTCTTTCATATCTCACAGACGTGAGTGAAAGATTGGCCCAGATGATTCAGTTGATTTTAACAATATTTTTCTATGCAGTTTGGCATCAGATGATTGTTATGGAGACTGCTTGTCTCCAGACAGTAGAGATATACTACTGTGGTGGATTTGTTCCATTGTTTGTGACTATGTGTCATGGTTTGATTAGTTGCGTACTACCATGGATAAACACAGGTGTGTTCTATCAATTGATATTGTACCAGTTGTCATATGAGATTATCCAGTTGGATAATAATGATGGTGCTCGTGATACTACCAATTGAATGGTCTGTTTGTGATCAAGACCATACCTCCCTAGCTAGGAGGGAGTGTTGATATTATGGTAGCTTCAGGGGGTATGAACCTCTATTGTGACCTATGGAAAGATTAGAATATTCCGGAAGGAAGCAAAGAAGTAAAGGAAAACCCTAGATGAGATGTTGACTGGAGAAATATAATTGATGTGAATTAATTAGTACCCAGAAGGAGAAGTCAGCCCCAGTAAGTCTGTTATACCACTATAAATACAGGGCACCAATTCTCATTATTCACACTTCTCAGAATTGCAGAGAGCAGTTTCTGGGCATTGCAGTTGGCAGTTTTGTGCGCAAGTTTCTGGGGAAGGTGTTGCACCAGTTTCTAGGTGGGACTATCTAATTAGCTTGGTTTCTATTCTTGCTTGGTGCATTAGCCTTGCTTGGCTATTGATTGCTACCAAAATTCTTCTCTGTCAAGGTCAAGGTGCTCGGAGGGTGGCTTCAACCTATGGTTGGGTGGCAAGGGTATTTTCAATGGTAAAACGAGCACAATCTTTCATATTCTAACAAAATAGTGTGTATCTATCTTATGCTATGATGTGTTTGTATGTTTTGTGTATTGAACGCATATGATTTAATTTTGTTATTATGCATCTATTATATTTTTCTGCGCACCCAATATAAGATATAATGAATGGATGTTAAGGATAATGGTTATGATGAATTCCTCCCATCCCTTCATGACTACAGAAACTTGGTTCTTGTAGTCCCCATAGATACCTCAGGTGAGACTTCACCTACTTGTGGGTGATATCGAAAGGGCCAATAACTTAGGGTTTTGTTGGTGAATTAATGTTGAACCTTGTGCTTTCCCACTTTAGTCCAACAAATGGTTCTGTTGCTAGGACCCAGATCTGTGACTGAGGGGAATGTGGAGGCCGACTAAGGAAGAGATGAGATAGTGGTTAGAGACAAAAGAGTGCAAGTTTTCCATAGATCGTAATAATAACCCACAGATCAGTTCAAAGCAATGGTTGCAGAGGTATGTATTCACATATTTACATGATATTTTCTTTGTTGGTTTCTCGAATGTTTTGGTTGAGTGGTTACATAGATTAGTTGAAAAGAACGTAACATTATGCATTGTTGTTCCAAGGAATTGGACCTCTAAGTTGATTCGACAAGTTAATACTATAATTAATCGGATCTCTCACGCATTTGATTTCTGGTTGGATAATGCATTGGAGGGTTATATTACTGAGTTTGTTATATATTATACTCAATCATATAATAATGTTGAAAGAGAGTTCTTTAAGGGTCTGTGCAGAAGATATTTGCAATCATTGTCTACTTGGATCAAGATGTTGATGTGTGATAAGGGGGTTATGAAGATGGAATCCGATTACTCTAGCAACTACGCACCTTCGTGTGCATAGCGAGATTGGTGGCTTACTAGGGGATGGTATGAGTGTATGAACAAGAGAGATGCATGAAAGAATGAATAGGGAATAGATGGACTGAGAATTTTGAGAGAAGAAGAATGTGCGACAAAATAAGAGATTCGAGTATTGCACAGAGGAAAAATATTTCGATACGGTAGGAAGAGGATCGTGACTGAGAGAGAAGAGAAGCACAATGAGATTGAGGAAAGAGACATTGGTGTAAAACTCCATATCGAAGGAATAACATCCACAGAGAATGAGGAAAAATATTGTCAACTCAGTCTAGTAGAGGAAGATCCATTACATCCTAGGAGCCCCACTCAGGCTAGACTCTATGTCGAACCCATGACCCTATGTGTGTCTTTGAGATATGAAACTTTATCACAAACACTTTTAGTTAGTGAAGGAATAAAGGATAGCAGTAAAGGTAGTCAGAATATTGGAAGTAGTGTGACTATAAGGTACCAGATCTATCATAATAGCAGGAAAATAGAAATATTGCAAAATATAACAACGGAACAACACAGTATATGAAACCACAACACCAAAATAATACTTTTGTTGATAGGAAAAAATGTTCATTTGCCTCTTCGAGGGGGAAAGCTCTAGTATAGAATCGCTCTATTACAATAACTCTCAAGACAAAAACTTCTCATGCCTCCTACTCTTATTTATACTAATTCTATCTTCTAAAGAGCCTTCTAGCGGAATATCTTTCTAGAAGCAAAAGCTTTTGTTAGGTCTTCTTACATTGACTTGTTCTCATTTATTAATAGGCCTTATAAACTAATTTCATCATTTATTACATGGAATATCGTGCAGTTAGTGACGACATTTAGAGACCATGCGTTACTATGGTATATGAAGTATCAATCTGTTGCGCTTGTGGGACAAGCTAGAACGTTGGCAGACATCAATCAATCCTTGTCAAAAGAATTCTAGAAACCAGAGTCTAATTCATAGTGTATTACTGAACTGAAAGAGATTAAGCAGTTGCATAATGAGTCAATATGGGATTTATGTTGGAAATACTAATACAACTGAGAGGGGGGGGGGGTGAATCAGTTGTTTATAAGCTTAAACAATTTTACACCTTCTTAACAATTATTAATA
>ML795768.1:176087-209341 GCA_009831015.1 Picea engelmannii
ATCCTTCGGGATTTCACCTCTACACAGTAGGACTTAACCACTGCGTTTAACCTCTGCGCAGCTTCTGAAGATCTGACGGCTCTCGTTCTTTCGGGAAATTTGTATGGGATCCAATGGTCACCATCTTCCTTCTTCTCAGCAAAATTTTGTATCTCGAGCTTTTGTGGGCATCTTCTTCCATGCTGTTCCTCCTGAGCTTTACATTCAAATTTCTTATTCTGCTATCCTCACTGTTGTCATCAATGACAAGCATTCACTGCATTCTGTCCACTGAATTTGCCAACAATTTAGACCAAAGATTCAAGATATTGATGGATCGATTGACCTTCTAGATTCCAGATGAGTTGCGTTAGTGGTTCATTGTGGTATTGTTGCCATATATATGATTCCCTTTGACACAACAAAATATTATGTCACATTATAAAGCGCTGGAAATGGCCATGAAATTGGAAGCATCCCCTGTAGGAGAAAATGGCATAGGGATAGCTCAGGTTTAGTCGCAGTTAACATCATTGACCATTCAATTGACAGAGATTACTAAAGGAAAAGAAAAGTGTGAAGAACTTTGTTGTACCACATGTATAAAGGAAGTTCATCACAAGAACGAGTGTCCATCTTTTAAGGAATATTTGGCTACATGAGCCCCGAATCCCTTGGAACCAGGAGGAGTGTATTGTGAGATATGCAGAATGATGGGTCATCACTTGAATACCTATCCTTTGATGAAGAAGTATCAGAGCACTACTAAGAACTTATTTTGTAATTTTTGTAAGTCAGTAGGACATGACGAAAAGGAATGTTTTGCACTCGATCTTATAAGCGAACACATTGCAGATGCATAAATAGTTCAAGGGGAAGAATGATCAGAAGGAGGCTTGGTTCCATAGTATAATACTCTGAGAGGATACAATCAAGGAGGAAGAGGAGGATTCATAGGTCATGGGAGAGGAGGATTCGATAGAGGAAGAGGACCGATTATATGTTATAAATGTAACCAGCCTGGGAATTTGGTGTGAGATTATCTGAATTCTTGCACAACGTGCACCTAATATAGACAGTTGCATCATGCGATGGAAGAATACTTGCACCTGATCACGAAGTGGTAGGAAAAGAGGAACCATAATGTTTAGATTATAGTAGAAGAAGAGTGTGATGATCGAACAAGGGTAGAAACAACTACGTGCGGACGAGCAAGAACAGGAGCCGATGCAATGAAGCAAGGAATTTAGACTAACTAGTGGGTTAGGAAAGCAGTAGAACCTCATATAACATTTGATCCACGAAGGGAGAGATATACATACAATAAATTAAGGAAGGAGATATTAGAAACATAATGGCTAGCATTGACTTCGCAACCTATGTATGACATGCCACCTCTGTATGATAGAACACCTGTGTATGACATGCCTCCAACTTAGGACCACTCGATGATAGAAAGGAAAATTGAGAAGGTATGTACTCAGAAAAGTTTCTTAAAGAGTTGTTTAGAACTAATGAAGGATGAAATTGCATTGAACACACTACGTGGGATGATCGACCAGTGCATGTAAGATAAAGAACTATTTCATAGTGAGCAGTTAACCAAGTACAACGCAAGTGTTGATGTTTTGGTAGTTGTGGGATGTATTGAACTCCATGGATAAAACCTTGACTAGAATAGAATATTCCAGAAGCAAGAGAAAACCTAAACAAATGTGTGAAAACCATGGAAGACAAGACAACTCAACAGAATAAGTAACATTGAAGTATTATATGCAGAAAAGGACAGGTCAGCCCTACTTGAAGAGACACATGTTCACCTGGCTCGATTAGTATAAATAGAAGGCACTTTAGTTCATTTTCTAAAAACACACACTTAGTCAATTGGTCTGCATATCTTAGAAGTGCAGTAGCAACAAAAGTAGTGCAGAAGTCTGGAAGAGGAGCAGTAGAAGTTGCAGTGGTGTAGTCCACTATTGTTCATCCTTTTGGTACTCTTATTTGTGAGCTACCTTATATAAGGTGCTCTCTCTTGGTTTATATGTTGGTTCTAGTGTGGCTTCCCAGAATCATTCTATTTAGAAAAGGTTAACATGCTCGGGGGTGGCTTTGTGCCTATGGTTGGGTGACAATGGTATAACATTGTCTATGGTGAAATGAACACAATATTTTAACAGGTTATGGGCCCACACCACCTTCAAAATAGTATAACCATTGAAAGGTAGATCCACAACTCTTTTTCAAGTGTGTTGTAGCACAATTGCAGTTGCAGCTAAGGTTCCTGATCTTGCAGCAACAACAAACCCTAACCTAATTGTTCGATCACTTTAAGTGAAGCGTTTGGCATAATTATTGGATATCCTAGTGCGCCCTAACCCAACACATCTCCTGGTGCCCTCAGCCATAAAAAATGTCAAAGTTGAATATTTGGGTCAAAATCAACATCTGACTGGTCAAAGTCAAGGTTTGACTAGTCAAAGTCAAAAGACTAGTTAAGGTCAAAGTCAAAGACAGTCATGACTTCCTCCCTGAAATCAAATTGAGGCAGCAGAAACATGGTATCTTTGTAGAACATGGAATACAAGGATTATCCTTGCAAAGAACAAAGGAAAAATTATGGAACCACAAACTGAAGAGCAGGCGTCAAAGGATGAAGAGTTTGATTTTTGGAGCTTCCAAGCACATGGACGTGCAGTAGGAGAAACAATAAAAATAAAATACTGCAGATCTGAATCTCTGGAAAGAGAAGTGATATTTTTCCAAGAAGTAATCGTAGAGCAAGAAATATCTCAGATCTAATATTGTTGGCCCTTGACCAAGTTTTGAGGAACACTTGGTCATAATTGACCGTTTTGGACTTCAACACCCTATCAAAGATGGAGTGCCAGGCGAAGTAGATATCGCAGGATCTCGGTCCACTTTGGGCCTCTTTTAGGGTTTTGGGTTAATGTAATGGGAAAGGGATGTTGGCCCGTGGGTTTACCCACACTTAGGCCCACTTTTGTAATATATAAATAGATACTTAGGCAATGTAAGGATGCCTGATGGATTAGTGCTAGTAATTAGATCTATGTGATCGGATGTGGATTGTAAATTATCTGTGTGTGATTGTAAGAGGCTTGCAGAGCTAAGTGCAAGTGGTTATAGGAGGTTGTGAAAGGCTTTGTGCTGAAGCGCAAGGAAGAAGGATCTAGCGAGTTGCACAGATCTTTTGTCCTGTGCGGAGTAAGGATTGTTGAGGCTCTGTGTTGTAACCACTTGACCAAGATAATAAAGAAGAAGAGTTGGTGGACATAGCCCCAGAGTGGCGGTGAACCATGTAAATCTGTGTGCGATGCTTTGTGCTTTGGTTCAATGTGTTTATTTCTTTTTCTGCTAAGTTTTTTGATATATTTAGTTAGATCTACTTATTCTTTGTGCTCTTAGATGTGTATTAATGTTAGATCTGATATGTATGAAGATGTTTAGTGTTGATCTACTAGGGTTTGATCTATTTTACTATTTCTAAGTGCTTGGATTAGTGTGGATGCTGTGAATCTTTGTCTTATAAGCGAAGTGGTTATTGAATGTATCTTGAGGAACTAACGGTGCTAGGTTCTCTAGTAAGCAGTATAATCACATATTTGTGTCCCAGCTAAGGTTGTAGACACCTGAGTCTTGCAGCCACCCCTTCCTCTACCTCAGGTGAGACTTCATCTTCTTCGCAAGTGTTGCCGAAAGGGCCGGTAGTTAGGGTTTTGTTGGTGATCTCTTGAGAGTTGAACCCTGGGTCTGCCCCTGTGCCAACAAATACATTCAAGGGAAATACACACTCTCCAGGTTTGAAAGAATACGTGTCTCAAAAGAAAATCAAATCAAGAGGAACAATATCCAGACTCCAGGTTTGCATTTCAGGTTTGATATTTTTATTATTGTTTCTTAAGTGAGTATTGAAATGCTTTAGATTTTATTAATGCTAGGAACAAAAAAATACTTAGTAGAATGTATTATTAATATAAATGCTTGTTGTACTTAATTGCAATATGAACTAACATCTCCTCTAGGAGATATTTCTTGTTCTTGTTCTCAAGCATGACACCTTGGTAATGCTATACTGAATTAGCATGAAATTTATATATTCTTATATAAAATGTTATTATATTGGAAATACTTTTTCTCTTGTTGTCCTTTTTCCGGGCAAGTTATCCTACGTATTCCAGGAAGGTTACCACAAAAAATCAAGACTTGAAAGGACTCAGAGGGACTCAAACTTTAGAGGGATTCAGTGATCAGGGAGAAGAAAGGTTTAATGAAACTTTACAGGATGCATAGGGGAATGTAGCATATGGAAGTGTTGTTCTAGGATTCTCTTAATTAGAGGGAGTCGATGCCAGAATTCAAAAAGAAGGATCTTGTAGGCATTTTTGTTGAGTTGTAGGCTTTGTGCCAAGTTGTAGGCTTCATGTCGAGTTGTAGGCCTTCATTCCGAGTTGTAGGCCTTTGTATTGAGTTGTATGCCTTTGTGTCGAGTTGTAGGCTTCATGCCAAGTTGTAGGCCTTGTGTTGATTTGTAAGCTTCATGCCAAGTTGTAGTATTTATGTCGAGTTGTAGGCTACTCCAGTGAGATGGTACAATATGCCGAGTTGTTTCTACACCAGTGAGATGGTACGGTATGCCAAGTGCTTTGATATATTTAGGTAGATCTACTTATGCTTTGTGCTCTTAGATGTGTATGAATGTTAGATCTAATATGTATGAATATGCTTAGTGATGATCTACTAGGATTTGATCTATTTTACTTTTGCTAAGTGCTTGGATTAGTATGGATGCTACGAAGCTCTGTCTTATAAGCGAAGTGGTTATTGAACGTATCTTGAGGAACTAACAGTGCTAGGTGCTCTAGTAAGCTGTATAATCACAGATCTGTGTCCCAACTAAGGTTGCAGACACCTGAGTCTTGCAACCACCCTTGCCTCTAACTCAGGTGAGACTTCATCTACTTCGCAGGTGTTGTCGAAAGGGCTAGTAGTTAGGGTTTTGTTGGTGTGCTCTTGAGTGTTGAACCCTGGGTCTGCCCCTATGCCAACAAATGGTTCTGTTGTCGGGACCTAAATTTGTGATTGCTGGGAACTAGAGAAGAAGAAAATTTGTGCAAAATAAATCTCTGTGCATAGATCTGTTGCCCTAGTGCACAACTTTTTACTCGACCTATGAAGATTTGTCCCAGGAATAAGGTCAGATATGAAGAAAGGAAGATCAGATATGACGAAAAGAAGTGAGATCTGAACGCTCTGTTCTCTAAGAAAAGTAAAAGTGGAAGTTTTTGAAAGAAAGAGGTCAGACCTTCAGAGAAGAGGTAAGATCTGTAAGCCCTGTGCTCTAATAAAGGTAAGAGTATTTAAAAGTTCTTAGATCTGAAAGCTTTGTGCTCTGTAGAAGTAAGATAAGTGGAATTTTTTTTTTCTAAAGTATGGATCTAGGTATTCTTGACAGATTTTGTCCTAGCTTAAAACCTAGGGAATTAAAAGATGAAAGAAATATTGATATGAATAGATCTGATATATATGTTATACCTATGCATAGAAAGAATGTTTGGACTAACAAATGGATGCAGGATCCTAAAAAGAAATTTTTGCAGGTTAGTTACCATGATCCTGATGCGTAGTATAGAAGAAGTTGGTGATCATTTAAGAGAAAGAGAGGATTAACCCTATGTTACAATTGCAAAAAACCAGGCCATCTAGCTAAGGAATCCCTGGTGGAAAACCCAGTTGTCTTTGTTGCAAAGCTTTGGATCATGAAGTATTGGATTGCCCTAGAATGATTACTAAGTTTGAAAGAATGAATCTACATGAAGAAAACCCTAGGACATCCCTAGAAATAGCAGAACCCCAGAAGGAATCAGAGAAAGTATTGATACATATGAAAGAAACATTGAGGGAACATAAAGATGTCTGATTACTAGATATCTTCAAAGAAAAGGAACAAGTCGAAGCAAGACTAGGGGACTTTGACATTGACTGTATTCTTGATGAAGAAACACAGGTGAACATTATGCTAGAAAGAACCTGGTAAGTTATAGGGAAGTCTGCCATGATTCCTTCACTAGGAGGAATAGGACTATTCAGAGGAAAACTGGTGATCTTATGTGGAAAACTCGCTCAGATACCTATGACAGTCCATGAAACTTTGACTGAAGAAGATTTTGAGATTATTAAATTTATTGAGGACATCGCCCTGTTCACTATGTTACTTGGAAAACCTTGGATTGAGAGAGATCAAGCTAGAAAGAAGGAAGAAGAAAAGGTATTACAACAATGGAGACAAGAGCTAAAAGATTTCATGACCAGAAGGATCACACAGTTGATTAAGGAACAAGAGAATAAATCAAAGCTAATTAACACTAGAAGCCCAGTTGTCAAGGAGTTAGGGGACTCACAGAAGATTGGAGTATCTGTACCAAATACAGACGAAGTATTTCTCATGAGTCTTGGGAAAGAACCTCAGCAACACGAAGTGACTATGCCCAAGGGAAATAAGAACCAAAATGAGAAAAGAACTACTGAGATGAAGCTCACGGGGAAAAAGAATAGAAAGATAAGTAAAAAGAGAGCTCGGATCAATAGGCTACAGAGGGTCCCAGAGGGAATCTCTCTGAAATAAACTTTGCAAAATTCGAGCTTCGCCAGGATAACAGAATAGCGACATGGGTCACTTCGCCATGGAAAAGCAATATAGCCATTGGAGGTCGATATGTCCATTCAATTGCGACTCCGAATAGATCAAAAAGCGTTGATAGCTCATCACCAGACTGTTAGACCATGCCATAATGGATACTCGAATGACATGAACAAGCAGTGGCAATCCAATTTTGCATTTCACACCTACTACACCCAGTTGAAGCTTGTCATCCAGTTCGAGCCGCGCGTGACCCCAAATACTTTACACATGTTTCGACCTTTGATAAAGTTCAATGCAAACCGTCATTTCATCTATCTTACAGCATGTGCTAATGAGAACAAGGAACAAATTCAGTCATATTATAAGCTGATAGAAGAAGATCTGGAGAAAATCACCAAGGAATGGTCGGTGGACCTTCTTATTCCAACCGACCCCGCAGAAGTGTCTGACATTGATAGCCCAGAAGCTGTGCATAATACACCTGGACCCAGTAAGACAAAGAAAACAAAGTAGATAAAGAAGGACAAGGAAATCTAGGATGTAGGCAGGAGATCTGTAAGAACCACATCTGTTACACCAGGGAAAGGAGGTAATGGCGAAGACTTAGAGGAAGTCAAAAAGAGGCCATGAGACAAAGTAGAAAACATAAAGAAAAGGAAGGGTTCACCTCCGGAACCTTCCTCCCGAAAGAAATCAACAACACTCGTGACTAAGTTGAAGACCACACTCACTCCAGATGACTTCAGTTTTCTCATCGCAACTATGAACAAAACCATAAAAGAGATAATAGAAAAGCAGGAAGCTAAGAAACACACAATGTACCACAGAGTCGAGATCGAGCTCCAAGGAGTAGAACAAGCTCTCTAGTCTAGCCGCGCAGTCTCCTCTACGCCGCTACCAGAAGGAAAAACAGAAGAAGGAAATGCATCGGTTCAACTCTGCAAGATTGTTGACACAGTAGAAGTACGCCTTCGAAAAGCACAAGAAGAAATAGCGCAGGCCACCCAGGCCTTAAATCAAGAACATGAGGAAATCATCGAGCAACGCCGAGCCACACAACAAGAGAAGGACACTCTCCAAGTTAAATTTGAAGAAGACAGAGCGGATATCCAAAAAGAGAAAGAGAAGCTGCTCGCGAAGTAGATTGGGATTGAAGAAGCAGTCCACAGAGCATTTCGCTCTGTGACCGACTTAGAACAGAAGGTAGAGGACCCCATATAATTCCAAGTGATGAAGCTTGCTGAAGTTATTCAACAACTTCAACAAAGAGTTGTGGACTTAGATATTCATACCATACCACAGACCCCACAAGAAGTGTGCAACCAGTGAGAAATAACTGCCCGGAGCACCATGGAAACAATTAAAGCACTCACTGAGGAATGCAAACAGTTAAGTAGCAGAAGTGTGCAGATCTATGAGAACCTAACCGAGAACCCAGAATTGCATCAATTGGAGTCACAGCTCCAAGAGGGGAAGTACGATGCTAAAAATCTACAGGTGCAGCTGAAGGCCCTGTCACCCGTAGAGAGAATGAATCAATTTCCAGAGCAATGCACAACCCAACAAAAGATTCACATGCTTCAGAGTAAAGTAATGGAAGTCTCTCAACGACTTCAACCAGTGCAATAAAAGGCATGCCAATTGTTCACTAAAGTTGAAATCCAAGGAGTAGAACTTGAACAGGTTGTGAACACAATTGAACAACGCCTAGAAGGGCCGGTGAACGAGGCACTCATCCAGGAGTTCGCCGAGCAAGAGGCAATAGCAAGACGGCAGGTCGAAGCAGCTCGAGGAATTCGAAGCAGAATTGGTCAGACCTGAGTGACTCGGGACGAGTCACAGGTGAGTGTTGGGGGCCTGTTGGCCCTTGACCAAGTTTTGAGGAATAGTTGGTCATAATTGACCGTTTTGGACTTCGACACCCTATCAAAGATGGAGCACCAAGCGAAGCAAAGATCACGGGATCTTGGTCCACTTTGGGCTTGTTTTATGGTTTTGGGTTAATGTAATGGGAAAGGGATGTTGGCCCGTGGGTTTACCCACGCTTAGGCCCACTTTTGTAATATATAAATAGATACTTAGGCAATGTAAGGATGCATGATGGATTAGTGCTAGTAATTAGATCTGTGTGATTGGATGTGGATTTTAAATGCTCTATGTGTGATTGTAAGAGGCTTGCAGAGGTAAGTGCAAGTGGTTATAGGAGGTTGTGAAAGGCTTTGTGCTGAAGCGCAAGGAAGAAGGATCTAGCGAGCTACGCAGATCTTCTGTCATGTGCGGAGTAAGGATTGTTGAGGCTCTGTGTTGTAACTGCTTCACCAAGATAATAAAGAAGAAGAGTTGGTGGACGTAGCCCCAAGGTGGGGGTTGAACCACGTAAATCTGTGTGTGATGCTTTGTGCTTTGGTTCAATGTGTTTATTTCTTCTTCTGCTAAGTTCTTTGATATATTTAGGTAGATCTACTTATCTTTGTGCTCTTAGATGTGTATGAATGTTAGATCTGATATATATGAAGATTTTTAGTGATGATCTACTAGGATTTGATCTATTTTACTTTTGCTAAGTGCTTGGATTAGTGTGGTTGTTGCGAAGCTCTGTCTTATAAGAGAAGTGGTTATTGAACGTATCTTGAGGAACTAACGGTGCTAGTTTCTCTAGTAAGCTGTATAATCACATATATGTGTCCCAACTAAGGTTGTATACACCTGAGTCTTGCAACCACCCCTTCCTCTACCTCGGGTGAGACTTCATTTGCTTCACAGGTGTTGCCGAAAGGGCTGGTAGTTAGGGTTTTGTTGGTGCTCTCTTGAGTGTTGAACCCTGGGTCTGCCCCTGTGCCAACAAATACATTCAGAGGAACTACACACTCTCCAGGTTTGAAAGAATACGTGTCTCAAAAGAAAATCAACTCAAGCGGAACAATATCCAGACTCCAGGTTTGCATATAAGGTTTGATATTTTTATTATTGTTGCTTAAGTGAGTATTGAAATCCTTTAGATTTTATTATTGCTAGGAAAAAAATAATACTTGGTAGAATGTATTATTAATATAAATTCTTATTGTACTTAATTGCAATATCAACTAACATCTCCTCTAGGAGATATTTCTTATTCTTGTTCTCAAGCATGACACCTTGGTAATGCTATATTGAATTAGCATGAAATTTATTTATTCTTATATAAAATGTTATTATATTGGAAATACTTTTTCTCTTGTTGTCCTTGTTTCAGGCAAGTTATCCTACGTATTCCATGAAGGTTACCACAGAAAAGAAAGACTTGAAAGGACTCAGAGGGAGTCAAACTTTAGAGGGATTCAGTGATCAGGAAGAGGCAAGGTTTAATGAAACTTTACAGGATGCATAGGGGAATATAGCATATGGAAGTGTGGTTCTAGGATTCTCTTAGTTAGAGGGAGTTGATGCCAGAATTCAAAAAGAAGGATCTTGTAGGCATTTTTGTTGATTTGTAGGCTTTGTGCCAAGTTGTAGGCCTTTGTGTTGAGTTGTAGGCTTCATGTCGAGTTGTAGGCCTTCGTTCTAAGTTGTATACCTTTGTATCGAGTTGTATGCCTTTATGTCGAGTTGTAGACTTCATGCCTAGTTGTAGGCCTTGTGTTGATTTGTAGGCTTCATGCCAAGTTGTAGGATTTATGTCAAGTTGTAGGCTACTCCAGTGAGATGGTACGGTATGCCAAGTTGTTTCTACACCAATGAGATAGTCTAGTATGCTAGTGGAATAGCCGAGAACCTGTATGGATATGATGGTCTTGCTTGTAATATGATCTGGGTGATCATGAGATAGCCTATGTAGCTCTGGTGATATTACTGGTCTGCAAGACCATGTAGGTCTTTCCCATGCCATGTGAGATGGATGGATAATGATTATAGTAATGATGATACTCATGACATGGGTGTAGCCATGAGTGAGCAAATCATGTGGGTGTATCCCATGACGATGATGGTGACACACACTACGAGGTGTAGCTCTAGTTTTCTCTAGCAAGTTGTGGCCCCTAGACGATATTGACAGGTCCACATGGGTGTAGTCATGTGTGATGTAATGATGCTACTAGTAGCATGGTGTACATAACCATGATGAGGGGATCATGGAATAATGAGCAAGGCTATGAAGACCATAAGGGAACATCATGGTTAAATACCTCCCTATCTAAGAGGGAGTGTTGATGTTTTGGTAGCTGTGGGAGGTATTAACCTCAATGGATAAACCTTTGACTAGAATAGAATATTCCAAAAGCTAGAGAAAACCTAAACAGATGTGTGAAAACCATGGAAGACAAGGCGGCTCTGAAGAAAAGGACAGGTCAACCCTGCTTGAAGAGACACGTGTTCACTTGGCTAGGTTAGTATAAATAGAAGGCGATTTAGCTCATTTGGTAAAAAAACACACTCATTAAGTTGGTGTGCATATATTAGAAGTAGAGTAGCAACAAAAGTAGTGTGCAAGTTTGGAAGAGGATAAACTATTGTTGCAGTGGTGAAATGCATTATTTTTTAGCCTTTTTGTACTCTTACTTGTGTGCTACCTTGGAGAAGGTGCGCTCTCTCAGTTTATTTGTTGGTTCTAGTGTGGCTTCCCAGGATCATTATATCTAGAAAAGGTTAAGGTGCTTAGGGGTGGATTTGTGCCTATGGTTGGGTGACAATGGTGTAGCATTGTCTATGGTGAAACGAGAACAATATTCTAACAACAAGAAAAGGACGAATAGGAAATTTCGACATAGTGCACAGGTAGGAGACTATGATATAGATAATATCACCTTGGATTTGGGATCTTATGTGAATGTCATTCTAAAGCAGACACAGGAAATGATGGGAAAACCAAAGTTGATCTGGTCACCTATTCAACTGAGGCTAGCAAATCAGCATAAGATTTTTCTGATTGGAAGACTGATGGGGGTGAGCATTAACGTCAATGGAGTGCGTAGAACAACAGATTTTTAAGTAATAGAGATAGTGTATGGTAACAAACCTTATCCATATTTTCTTGGAATCAATTGGGATTTTGATAACCAGACTATTATTGATCTGAAGAAGAGATAAATGATCTTTGAAGGAGCAGACTTGAGAGTTGTTGTGCCATTGGATCCCACAGAAGGAAGGCGATAAGTTTAACCATCAAGGGAAAAAGAATTAGATAACCCTAGTAATGTGACTGAGTGGATGGATGACTATATTAATCCTATTGCTGAAGGTGTACTCAGTTAGTGAAGTATCTGTTCTTGTGTGCCAAATTAAGAAGAAGCATTGGAACATTGGCAACAGAGGTTACATGAGGTATCTACAAGGATAGGTGCTTGTATTACCCATGCATTGTGTTGGATTGGAGCTGAGATATGTCATCCCTCAAAGTATGATGGTCTAATTGATGTAGATCATTTTATAAGAGAATTTGAATTGCAGATACCATATCAACAGATATTTCTAGATTTAGATATTGCGCTGAAAGTGACTCCGACAATATGGTAGGCTGTGCAAAAGTATAGAATAGAGGATTGGAAGCAATGCAGAAGGTTGTTACAGGTCAGGTTCAGAACAAAAGAAGAATATTTTGCATAGAAGTCTACCAGGTTGAGTTGTCCTATAGATCATCTTACAAAATGCATTGTGACATGGAGCTTAGTACATAAGTAGGAATGTATGCACTTGTTTGTACACACTTTGGATACGATCTCAAAGAATTGGTACTTAGAACTGGAAGTATGCAGAGGAACAACAGACTGGGAATACTTGACTCACAAATTTAATGTAACTTTTAATCTTGAAGATGATACCCCTTCGATAGACATGACTTTGCAGATTATCAAGACGAATATCTTTACACCAGAAGATTCGAAGATACCAACAGCCTTATGTAGTGCGCCCAAATATTTTGTGATTTTTCAAGAGGTGTTGGAATGTTATAATCTTGTTGGAGAATACTAGGAGGATGAATACCCGAGGAATTTAAAAATACCATAAATTGAAGGAGAGCGCGCATTAGAGGGTCATGAACTTGAGTCTGTCGATTATGCAAAGCCATTGAGAATGCACAAAGTGAATATTGGTACAAAGGATAATCCCAAGTTCACAAACATTGGAAATTACTGGAATGAAGAAATTGTTGAGAAGATTGTTGATTTATTGTGCGAATACCAGGATCTTTCTCATACTACATTTTCATAAATGAAATGGTTTGTTGGGAAGCTAGGGGAGATGAATATTCCTTTGAATCGAGATGCCAAGCCAGTGAAGCAGAGACTATACTGATTGAACCCAATATATAAGCAGAAAGTGAAAGAAGAAATAGATAGGATGTTGGAAGATGGGATTATTGAACCTATCACAGAGTCAAAATGGATTAGTCTGATGGTGATTCAGGATAAGAAAACATGTGGAATCAGAATTTGTGTAGATCTACGGAAATTGAATGATTCTTGCTTACATGACCCATTTCCTACTTCGTTTACAATTGAAGATTTGGATAATGTAGGAGGAAAGGAAGCTTAATCATTCATTGATGGGTTTTCTGGGTATCACTAGATCAAGATTACGCATGAAGATAAGTATAAGAAAACCTTTGCGACAGATTTGTTCGCAGTAGAGAAAATCCTATCATATTTAGTGGAACTGGAGGAAGACCATTTTATCGTAGGATTTCATTAGCAAGTTCATAAAGTTTGTGAAAAGGCATGGAACGATAGACACATTAAATAGAAGAAGTTCTAGATAAGAGACTTAGTTTTGTTCTATGACAACAAATTTTTGCAGCACCCTAGGAAGTTCCAAATGCACTGGTTGGGTCTATATGTAATAAGATTTGTGACAAAAGAAGGTGTTGTTCAGTTAGAGAAATTGAATGGGTAAATGATGGAAGGACTAGTAAACAATAGTCAATTGAAACTGTATAGGGACAACCATGCTTCCATGCACTAGTTTGAGTGCCCAGTATGTGTACCATAGTATGTGTATTATATTGTATTATAGAGGAAAAGAAAAAGAAAATAAAAATCAATAAAAGAGCTTGAGGAAACCCACAATAAACATTTGAAGGGATAAGAGAATTGAAGTTTTCAATAAGAAAGTGTTCAAATAATCAAAGATGAATAAGAAAATGCCATGGAAAGGAAGGAGAAGGGAACAATGCCCAGAAAGGAGAATTGAAGAACCAGGAGAAATACCTGGGTAGAGGACAGGTAAACCAATAAAGAGAAAAAATCATAGCATGATGGCGGGAACGCGTAGTCACAAATGAAAAATGACAATGAATATCTTGATAGTCTGGAAAATCTAGACCATGATTCATCGAATAATCCGAAATTGATGAAGAATATGGAAGGAATTGAATGTCAGTACAATCAGATGGGATTGTAGGTTTGGGCATGAAGAGGAAGATAATAGTTGGGAACAAGATATAAAAGCGGAGCAAGGGTGACAATAAAAGGTTATTGTTTCATGCACATTCGAAAGAATAGAGAACCAGAGGAGAGCCAATGCTAAATAAAGAGAGAATCGAGTGTATTGAATACAGATCCGAACTACAAAGAGCTATGGTGCCACCAAAGGCAGGAGCATCTACATTAGGGACAAAGAAGTCATTGCAGGAGGAATCCTTTAGAGTGATAGAAGAACTTGTGGCAACACAGGGAATAGTGAAGCAAGAAGCACATGACACTACAGAGAAGTTGAAGAACCCCATTACTCCATAGATGATATATAAAATTTTGGCACAAGAAGAGTAAGCAAGGGAAAATATCACAACTGCAAAGGAGACTTTTGATAAGCTCATTGTGACACTGAAGGGAGTGCAACAACAAAACTGAGTGGCTCGAGACGAACCATAGGTGAGTGTTGGGGCTTGTTGGGACAGGACTTTTGGGACAATTTTTGGGAACTACGCAGGAGCGTGCACAAAGGAAGGAAAAGTAGTTAGTGCATTTTTGGGATTGGGGCGCACAAAAGAAGGAAGTCAGTTAGAAGTTGTTAGGAATTTTGCTCCATTTATAGAGGGTTAATCCCTAATATAAATGTATAAATATGTAAGGGTTTTTGGGTAGAAATTAGTCAAGAAAGTAGTATGCGAGTATGAGACAATGAGCTTATAGAAGTTGTGTGATAGATGTGAGTGAGTAAGAAGAGATAAGTGTGCACTATATGCATGAACGATAAAGTCATTTTGGGGTATAACTAAGATATCATATATGAGCTCGGTGTGCATATTTTGTAAGGTATGAGTCTGAATAATAATATAAGAAATCGATTTTTGTGGATGTAGCCCATATTGGGTGAACCACGTTAAATATGGTGTCTTTGTGTTATGTTATGATGTGTTTGTTTATTCTATGTATTAAATGCATATGATTTACTTATGTTATTATGCATCTGTTATATGTTTCTATGCACCTAGTATAAGATATAATGAATGAATGTTAAGGATAATGGTTAAGATGAATGCCTCCCATCCCTTCATGACTGCAGAAACCTGTTACCTGCAGTCCCCATATATACCTCTAGTGAGACTTCACCTACTTGCGAGTGATGGCGAAAGGGTCGGTATCTTAGGTTTTTGTTGGTGAATTAATGTTGAACCCCGGGTCTACCCACTACGTGCCAACAACATCCATTTTTTTGTAAATATATTCTTGCTATGCCTTGACCACTATCTTGGAGAAGACTTCTGGGGCATTCTTTAGGTCAAATGGAATTACTATGTATTCAAATGATCCAAACTTGGAGACAAATGTGGTATTTTCTTGATATTCTTTTGCAATAGGTACTTGATTGTAGCCGGAGAAGACATCAGTGAAAGAATAATATTCATGTCTAGTGACTTCATTGATTATTACATCAGTGAATGATGTCGGGAATGGATCAATTATTGTAAGTTTGTTTAGTCCTCTATAGTCGACACATATTCTAAGTTTCTTTTGGTCGTGATTTTTGGATTGCATGATCATCATCTTTTTGGATTGCATGATCATCATACTTTCCCATTCTGAGTTGTTGATTGGATATATAATGCCAACAACTAGCATTGCTTCGATCTCCTTTTGGAATATGGGATCACATTTATGTGCCAACTTATATGGCCATTTTTTTTATAGGTTTGTCCCTAGGGATGAGGTTGATTTTCATATCTCCCATCTCTTGTACCAACCCTTTTAGGTCTTTGCAATCTCGTGAAAAGGCATCCTGGTATTCTTTCAGTAGCTTGATTATTTCCATGGTTTTATTGTCGGACCAATAGTTGCCTATTCTGGCCATTTTCGGTCGATCATCTATTGAGATGTTGAACTCTTTAGTATTGATTTTTGCATCCATCCACTTGGGTTCTTTAGATTCATCCAATTGGTTTTCTCCTTCCATGACTTTATTGTATCTTGAAGGGAAGTCAGGTTTTTCTATATCTTCCTTTTCTTCTTTTTCTTTCTTGGTCACTGAGTAGATTGTTTTTACATAATTTTGTACTCCTGGATGGTTTTTCTTCCATCGAAAACTCCACCCCGAAAAACTTATGTTTTCCATATATATTCGATGAGCTATTACATTGTCTGGATTGTGTGTCAACACAAAATTGCAAGTCAAAGTCGATCCCATGTCAACTTTAGCTTTTCCTTTCTTCTGAATTTCATCGAGACTTGGTTTTTCTAAAAAAAAAATTGATCTCACTTGATGCCTCTTGCAAAATTTCTTCTCCGGGTCTGAATTCAATGTCTTTGAGGAAATTTCTTTTGATTTCATTCTAGTCAAATGTGTGTCCACGTGCTTATTCAGCTTTATACCACTTATGTGGTATATCATCCAGTGTATTTGAGAACATATACAACCACACTCTTTCATCTCGGAACCCCTTCTCCATTATTTCTCACATTGTTGAATGTGAGTGACTAGGTCGAAACCAAGTTTAAAAGTTGGGATGTCAAGGTTTGTTGAAAAAAATTTCCACCAAATATTTTCACAAAATATAAGGTAGTAGTGTTCCATGTTTGCAACCATGGTGCATGTGTTTCCCACCATCAGGTTGCTTGGCCTGTGAAATATTCTACTAATATTTGCACTCTCCCCTGTTCTTTGAATGATTTAGAGACCTCGTTGACATGCATTAATGGAGAGTTCCTTTCTTTGAACCACGGGGGGGTGGGGGGTGGGGGATTATATGTGTATGGGTCAGGATTAGTGTTGGTGTTTGTTTTAACTTCTTCTCGAGCATGATAGGGACTACTTGAACTGAAAATCATGATCTTGATCACTTTATTGGTATTGTATCTATCAACCAATACTCCTTAGCTTGAGCTTTGCAATTCTCCATTTTCCAATTGTACAGTTTTGTATTTGAATTTTTTCCTATTGATAATGGTGACCCGACTAAAATTTCTCCTTCACTATTGGGCTTGACATTTTCTTTTTGCTCATTCATTACTTGATACAATCGTCGAGCTTCGTGGGCTTCGTCCCATGTCTTGACCCAAGGTTTGCCTTATTTTGTGTCCAATGGGATTATTATTTTTCCACCACTACCTTTCAATTTAATTATGTCCCTCTCGAGGGAGATTGTGGCCCTCATGTTTTGGCCCCATGGTCTTCTGACTACTAAAGGGTAGGTAGAGATGCCTTCGACCATGTTAATCACTTTGAATTCGACTCTTGTCGGGATTCCCATTATGGATGTTATGACAGTTTTAAGTGTGCCAATTGGTCCGATGAACCTCTAATGTGCTATTTTTAGAAAATTCATTGTTGGCTGAAGCAAGGGTTTCCCAAGTCGAACCCACGTTTTGCTAGGGAGGATATTTACTTGGGACCCAAAATCAACTATGAATTTTTTAATCATATGTCCATTGATTTCCAGGTTGACTTGTGGGTCAAAGTCATTTGTGTGTCTTTCCTGAGGCAATTGTCGAAGACTTTTGACTAGTCTTTGATCTTCTTTATATTCTCTTAGAATTCCCAACATGTCGACCAAGCGACCGACCGACTGTTTCTAGGATATTTCCATGTCCTCCCTTGTTTCCCTTTACTTTTTCCCGATCGATACTTTTGAATAATTTCATTGCTTCCCACATTAGGTTTTCTTCGTGTCCTGGTTCAGGATATGCATTTTAGCCTCCCCTTTGTCGACTTGGCGGGTCTAGATAAGTGTCTTCACCAACTCCCAAACGTGTTACTACATGGAGTTTTTTTTAATTTAAAATATCATGTTTTTGCACACTATGCAAGAGGTTTACATTTCATTTATTCATTACTTTGTCTAGCAAAATTGGACAGTCTTCAAGGGAGTGATCTCCCACTCCATAAATGTTGTAGAACTTGAGATCAGTTATGTCCTTTATTGGGAAATCTGGGCTTATGTGGTCGTCCTTCTAGTAATTGAAGCAGTAGTAGTGACCTCGACTGCGTCCTCTGCCAAATGTTCCTCTTCCTCCTCTTTCTTGGCCTTGATAACCTCCAAGACCTCGACCTCTTTAATTGTTTCCATTGCCTCGGTCGACATTCTGGTCGATGTTTTGTGTATGATATACTAAATGGATGTTTGTTCTATTCTTCCCATTCAACTGACATTCTTGTGTTGAATGATTGTTTTCCTCACATATGTGGCACCATTTTGGTTTCACATTCCTAATATTATGTGGGAAATTTCTTGTGGAGTGATTTGTTACACCTTCATAGATATCACATAATGTTTTTATTTGCATTAGTCAAACGGTTGGATCTAGTGCATCGCTAAATTTATAGTAATATTTGTATGTCCTTCACTATAATAGATTGTGCACCATAGTTAATTGCATGAAATTGACATATTTTTTATTGATTGTTGCAGTTCTGCGAGTTTTTCTTCCAATTGTTTCTCAATGATTGATAAAGTCAAAGTTCCTTCATCATCCATTTCTATCTGCTGGGATTTTTTCAATGCTTGTTCGCACATCTGGATATCATACATGCATAATGGTACTCTGATTTTTTTTAACAAGCCTACCACATACCATTGTACAAAAAAAAATTCTTCAATTACATAGGGAATTTGACTAAAATATCTTTAAATATTTTAGCATATTCACAGACCGTTTCTCCAGGATTCTACTTGATTTCTTTTAGTTTTTGTGCCGTTAGGTGGATTATGTCTTGCATTTTGAAAATGTGAGGAAGTTATGATTTATTTCTTCCTTCAAGTGTTGTTGATTGTCTCTGAAATTAATGAACCAGGTAAGATCTCTCACTCGAAGCACAACACCAAATTATTCCATTTGTTTATCCTCATCGGTTATATCAGTTGCATCCCATAACTTCTCACAAACAAACCAATGTCATTTGGGATCTTCATTTCCTTCATATATGAGGATGTGATTGAGGCCCATTGTTATTTTCTTCAATTTTTTCAAGGCTAGAACTATTGCAAGAGTTTGGATTGAAGTCGACTAGGAAGTTGAACTACTTTCAGAAGTTGAAGTCTGAATATTCAACTCTACCAATAAAATATATTGTTGGTCTTCATTTGACATGTATTAAAGTGCTAATTCCACTTGTTCATTGTGTGGTTTTAGATCATATGTTTGACCACCTTTATATATATACTCGATGAATCATCCTTTGAAGGGTTGTTTTGATTTGTTTTCACTGTCTGTTTATTTAGAGTCTTCCAAAAGTATATTCGGTAGGGGGGAAGAGTTCAGGAGATCTCTTATATGGAGGAGTATATTCCCTGGTCATTTTTTGATATCTTCTTGTGCTTCAATTAGCAACATATCTCTTATTTGACCAACATTGTCAGTTTGACACCACACCCTTGGTGATTTTTTATTGACATGAAGTCTCTGGTGGAGGAATTCTACAATATGCGGGTTGGGGCTTCTTACAGGGGAAATTTGAACCATAGGTCATGAATAATTGGTCTTCATACTATCGAATTGGTCAATTGCTTGTTTGGCGCCACTGGATGCCATACGCACTTGCAATATTTTACTCCTTGTCGAGTGAAATATATGCTATGTATTTCGACATTAATTTTTCAACCTGAGGCTCATAAGCTTCGAGGTGTTAGCATTGTATGTGCAGGTCTAGAGCTCTAATCTAGACTAGTTTATCCCAATCTAATCTAATGCCAGAAAACTCAAATAATAAAGAGATTAAAATAACTAGAACAACTCATCACCTAGGGAAGAAACCCGACATGGAGTGACCATACCTTAAAAATTAGGTCATTAATCTATCCGTTGGTGATTTAAAGCTATTGGCAAATTTAAAATGTGAGAAAACTAGTGAAAGAATCTATTATGCAATAGACTAGGCTTAAAAAAAATAAACAAAACAATGAGAAGTTCTAGGCTAAATATTCCTATGCTCGGAGTCTAAATCTATAAACTAATTACTCAACAAAACAATGAGAAGTTATAGGCTAAATATTCCTATGCTCAGAGTCTAAACCTATAAACTAATTACTCAAAGGAACTTCAGAATTGGAATTACGATAACACACTTAAGCCGGAAACATTTCAACAAAGGAAAAAGATCAAATAAACTGTACAGTTTTCCTGAAGGATTCAACTTGAATGATTTTACAACATCCACAATAGCAACAAGTTATGAAAAATAGTTTAGAAATCTACGTAATTGAGAAATCTTGATCTTGAGGAACAATCTACAGTTTGAGGAATGACAGATAGTTTTCCACACAACATAATCTACAGTTTGGAAAAACAACAGAGTCACATTAATCAATTTGCAAAGAAGAAAATATATATCTTAATATATAGTAAAGCACACAGACTACTGGTGGGCCCCCTAAGTAGTTGTGGAAATCCAACTCACAGAACAATCATAGATTAACAATGCATCAAACTAGGAATTGATTATACTGTAATCACGAGTTCAAAACAACAACAAACGTTTTAGCAGAGTATAGCAATCTGTCTCCCCATTGTTCATATTGGCCACCTATATATAATTTTTCATCTCAGCTGAGACTGTCGACCACTAAAAAGGTCGATGCTCCTTAGAATAGTAAATCGTTAATACAACAACAACAAAATTAAATTACATACATCTTTGTTTACAACAACCAAAACGTCCATGGCCGCGAATCTTGGGGTTGGTTTAACTATCTAAAATGAAATGTAATAGGACCCATAGCACAAGGGTTCCAATGCGAAAGAAACCCATGTTTCACATTCGCACGGAAAGGCCCGTCAATATACCAACCCACAAACTTATTGTGCTCTGAGTTCCATATCGAGGGCCATATTAAGGGTTGGATCGAGCGTTGGATCGAGGGTTGGATCAAGGGATGGATCGAGGGTTGGATGGCGTTTTCGACCTATTTAAATTAAAAGACAAATGTTAATGGATTGTGCTCATTTGATTAAGGATAAATCATCAAAATCAATGTGACACATACCTTATGTTGATCCATAGAAAATTGATAGAAGAGACCTGATAATACCTTAAAAAACGGCTAATAGAGGTATGAATTATACGATCCTCATGTTCAAAAAGAGACTTATATCATGGAAAAAATTAGGTAAAACATGGAGTCAACACTCCTCCCAGGAGTCATTAGGGTGCTCTCAAGGGATGTTCTAACAATTGTTCATGCCTAGGTAGGTTTCCTATGAGAATTTAAGGGGTCCCTTTCACTTCGTAACTCTTCTCTCATATTTTTCCTCTTTTCCAACTGTAGTTTTTGAATATCTGTTGAGGGTTTATGGGTCTTCATTCAATGTGCAGACTTCATACTTGATTCAGTTATATTCCTCCCGACTTCTAAAATTTTTGACTTGGGTTTGCTTCGACTTCAACTTATATCATCTCATGGATTGTCCAACCTCCCATCATTCGCTCAACTTACTCACGGTCATTGGTGTTACTCATTCTATATTATTTTATTTCTTCAGAAAATAATGCCAAGCTTCTCTCATATCTTTGTAGTTAGATTCTATAAATTCTTCCCACTCTTCTTGTTTTTCCAATTGGAATTCGGAGGGGGATTTTTCAAAAGGGGTCGGTATTCAACAATTTCCATGACTCCCTTGTCTAAAAGGATCTTATGAAGCAAAGACGGGACGGTGCAAAGGAACCCGTCATGTAATTCTATGTAGAATTTGTTTTTGATGGTTTCGACTGACTCTCTATCTTCAATCGCTTGTTCTTAAATGTAATATCGCATGATATTCTTGTACCATGCATTAAGGTTTGTTATGATTTTGTGCATCAATTTCTCATCAGGAGTGAATCTACCCATTAGATTGATTGAGATATTTGTACAGTGCTTCTGGAATGGAATTTAGGAACTGTTAGTGCATCTCTTAAAAGAACTAAGTACATGCTTCAGCTAGCATCAATCGTTTTCTTCTTGCACAGTTTTTAATATAATTGGTAATTTTACACTCCCACCATTCGCGTACGTCCTCCAAGGTTAACATCTATGTGTCTTTTTCTCTATGCATGCTCGAGATTAGAACTACTAGTAATGGACCCAATGTTGTAGTCTAAGGAAAAGTACGAGAAGTTATCAGTAGATCATTACACAGAGAAATACACATTACAACATCATATATCGAAACACATAGAGACACAAGTAGACATACACAAGAAGTGGGAGAACCATCCATGCATTTTATTAGATAGCTAAAACAGTCTCTCTCTTTACATCGCACACACACACACATATAGTTATTATTGGGTTACATTTCTTAACTTCTTAGTCAGTCGACTCTAACTTTCTATTCGAATGACTTCCCTAACAGAAATCTATAGTAGACTAGCAGGTCTAGTTGGTAGAGCTAACTAGCCCCTACAACAGGTGTCAAGGTTATATTTGTTGGGTTATGCTCTAAGTCTCCTATTTCATCTTACATTCATGCTCTTCCATCTTTGCATTGGTATTTTTTCCTTGTAATTTTCCTAGCTTATTGTTCCCAAAAATTATTCTTAGTGTCTTGTTTCAACCTATATTGTGCCCTACTCTAAATTACAAATTGTTAGTCCTTTCCCTTAAACCATCAACTATTATTTTTTCCTCGTGATTGTATTTTCACATTAGTGCCTCCCTCCATTGAATTTGAAGCCTTGGTTTTCTTAGTGTTTGGATTTCTAGAATTTGTCTCTATGGATGGACCCATGCTACATTTTACGAGCCTGGGTAGTTCTATTGGGTATGCAGGGTGTTGCAATTATGTTTTTGAAAGGAGCCTTCAAACACCTGTTTAGTTGTATCAATTTCAAATTGTCCTTGTTCTCATGTACAAATTGGTGGGGTTTCAAGGTTTCAAAACCCCGTTGAATTAGGGGAAAATAAGCAAACCATGTCTATAGTTTATTGCACTACAAAGATTTGATTTTTTCTAACCAAATTGGGAAATCCTTTTTTTCCATATGGTAATTTAATTTTTATCTTGTCATGCATGATTTCATGTGCTTGCCTTCCAATTCATTCATTTAGTTGTGGATTGGTTGTGGTGGTTCCAAATTTCTCTTATGCCCCTGCAAAACTTGGAAACTCTTTACACTTGGTCAATTTTAGGTTTCAAAACCTACTTGACCTAGGGGGAAACTAACAGTGTTTACAAACTCTAGTATTGCAAATATTCAATTTCACAAGGCAAGTGGATAATTTTGTTTTCTCAATGTTAATTTCATTTTTTATATGGTGTGTGATTATGTGTTCTTTCATTTTAATGCAATTCTTATGCATCTATGATTCACTTTAATTAGTTGTGCAAAGCTCATCAATGTTATTTGGCTCTCCTTGGATAGCTCTAGTTTAGAATTTATTTCTATTTTATTGAATATCATTTTCATTAAAATTCAAGGTAAGTGGTTTTCCTTTCCCCTTACTTGTTTGGCTCCCCACATGATGTGTTCCATGAGAAGCTCTACCCCACTAGCATACCCTACCACGTGCATCTTATTAACTAGTCTTGTTGCACTTTATGGAACAATCAAGGCATACACAATCTACAAAGGGTGTATATGATTTATGTCTTAATCCCCCTCTATTGCACTTTATTGCACATTCGAGGCATACAAAATCTACAAAGAGTGCTCATGTTTTGTGTCTTAATCCCCCTCTATTGCCGCTACTTTTTCCCTTGAAACATAAAGTAAGTGCCTCAATTTAAAACAAAAAAAATTAGCTATCATGCCTAAATGAATTCACATTGTTCATTGTAGATATAAAATAGAATATTAGATTGCTTCCATTTATGTTACTTGTAATTTGGGAAGAAATAGTTACACTTGCACATTTATTATATTTCAATTTTTCTTTCCATCCTCAAAAAAATGCAAATAGTCATTCATGTGTTGTTGTCATCATTTTCTAAGCAACAAACATACCTTGTAGCCTAGGCCTACGCCTTTGTTCCTCTCCATCATAACCAAGTCATTGCCATAGAAATTGTACTATGCCCTTCACATGTGTCGTTGTCATCATTTTCTAAGCAACAAACTTACCTTTTAGCCTAGTCCTGCACCTTTGTGCCTCTCCATCACAACCAAGTCATTTTCATACAAATTGTACCATGCCCTTCACATCTTCTAGATGCTCTAGCAAGAGCATTTTTCCATTGTATATTTTTTTGTTTCCCCTAAAAAATGAATTTGTTCTTTGCTGCATAGTTTCCCTTAGATTTTTCATGTGTGCCACAACACTTCACAATCAATGTATAGATTTGAAATTTGGAAATCCCAATTCCATTAACAATATCCAATTTTGAATGGGGACTAATAGAAGAGTGAAAGATTTTCTCTCTCCTCATTTGTTGGGTCCCTAATTCTGATTTTCACTCCAAAGGTTCCCATGTCCATCGAGGTGGTGGGACTTTTGACATTCATAGCTTCTTCTTTTTTCCTTTGATTGCAAAGTCTAGTTATTTTCTAGACCCATTTTTTAAAGATTAGGATTTTAAATAAATACATCATAACAACAATATGTTCTATGCATGCCCATGATATTTCCCCCTCCTGACTTGATTTATAGTGCATTCTCCATTATCGATGGAAATAGGTCTTGCAAAGGAGATTTGATACCTATAATGTTGGTACAACATAGTCTTCCACCTTATTGATATGTACATGTCTTCTTTACAATCCAAAAAAAAATTCTTTTGTATCTTCAACATTCAAAATCAATTTTTTTTCAAAGGAAGATGTCCTAAGAAATCCAAGGAATGAATCCCCATATTTTTGGATTTCATCCCTAGTAAACTCATCAACATAGACTAATGCACCTAACCTATGGGGATTTGAACTAGGCACTTGTTAGCATGAAACAACTAGCCCAATGCCCAAAAACATTAGCAACAATTGATTGAGATAACCTCTTAGGTCTTGGAAGCATAATTTTGGGATGTCAATGTTTTCTATTTAGTTTTACTTGCAAGGGCTTATCTATACTATCCTCATTTTCTTATTTCTTTCAGCAACAACCATATCTCCAAATTTCAGATCAAATATTCCATGTACCTACATTCATACACCCTAAACCCACATACATTGCATTCTCTTACTAATGAAATAACCTCCATTCTTTGGTTGGGATTCCATATTTATACCAAATCTTAGCCTTTACATTCTCTATGGATATTTTTTTCTCCATCATTAGAATGAGAGATTTTCTTGAAAGGCTCTCTACAATATTTCCAAGTGTTGATCTGTAAATATTTCATAAAATTATTTGATTGCATGCTATTGCCTTCGACACATTGCCAATTTGAGATCATTGTTTCCAAACATTAGATTAAGATTCTTATAACCCTTAAGGATTGGTTCCTTGCAATTCAAATTATTTAACTATTTTGCTTCAACAACAAAGTTTGTATCAGTTCGCGTAGATGTTTCATTGAAAAATTGTTGTACATCCTCTAATTTTTTTTACTTTTCCAATGGTGGGCCTCCCATACCCCCCTACAACTGATGAACATAATATTATATACATTATGTTGGGAAGGGTGAAAAATACTTTATGCGTCCATTTTATAAGATGTGTGGATCTTCAAAGAATACAAGAGAAGTATTAACTAAAGACCCCCAAAACAATGGAACTGATCCATGTTCATCCACTACTACAATTACAATGGGGAATCTAGTGTCAAAAGAAATAAAGGTGAAAAAGATATGTATAATCCTTGGTTGAACAATCATTGTGAACAAATAGTTTGTTAAGAACCAAATATCAAGATAGCATAGAAAAAACTCAGAATAAGTACTCAACGCCTTGAAAAAGAGATAATTTCAAATAATAAGCCTCTTCGAGGGGGAAACCTCCTTATGCACCACATAAATTTCCAAATACAAGATGATTCCAAATGAAAATGTCTCCTTGGTATATATAGAAGACTAGGAGTTACAATTACTACTAATGGACCCAAGCCGACATAAATAAAATAACATTACTAATGTAATATTCCCCAATTAAGGGGTAATGTGCCACTATTTATGGCTTAACATGCCCCTCCCCTTCAAAAACATTGCTGGCACAGGGGCAGACCCAGGGTCCATCTCCAAGAGTGCACCAACAAGCCTTAACTACTGGACCTTTTGGCAACACCTACGAAGCAGATGCAGTCTCACCCGAAGCAGTTATGAGGGGGTTGCAGGACAGAGATGTCTACAACCAAAGGAAATGTCAACATGATCTCACACAAGAACAACACAACATTCATATATCACTTATCAGCTTAGATCTATTCTGCACATCTACTATCAGATCTAACACAGCAATGCAATTACAGTATATCAATGATAGAGACAGAATATCAATCACACACCACACCAAATATATGTGGTTCACCCTCTCTCTAGGGCTACATCCACAGAATTGTGCTATAATATATTGAGGTAAAGCATACAGTTCTTGTCTATGCTCTTAGCTAGCAAATCTCTTCTCTTATCCTCTCTTTCTCTCCCCTCCCCGTGCACCCAGCTGCAAGGTTGATCTTCACACCCAGCTGAAGATCTTACAATAACATAAGGCTCTCACTCTCAACACTTCTCTCTCTCGATACAATACTCACTCACATAAACAATACAACTAGATCAATAGCAATATCGTACCAACCCAAATTACCAACCCAAACTAAGCCCTCGTGACCTTTATTTATACATTACAATAGCTCACCGACAGCCTTAGGTCAAAACCTAGGTTTCCAAAACCCTAGATACCAAAACCCTAGGTGTCTAAAACCCTAGGTCAACTTGACCCATATTTTCAGGGCTTCGCCAGCCTGTCTTTCCTTTCTCCTCGCGCGATGCTCCAAAGAATCTAATGGTGGATTTTTCTACTTGTTGAGTTGTCCATGATCCTTCTTCCTTACTTATCTGTCATCCCTGATCTCCTCATCCAACAACTTTCTTTATCGGGCTTCACTCCATCTTTTCTTCTCTTTTGTTCACTTCAACCCAATAACAGTCATTGTGTCTTCTGTGAAGTTCGCAATCTCCCTTTTCTTTCTTGATCTTCTTATACTTCCATAACCAAAGGCCAACACAAGTGTTGTCCGCAACACTTGAGTAATTATGGATGCTTCTATATAAAAGACTCATCTTCCCAAGTGGAATCTTCAGCAGGTAGTTTCCTCCACTTAATGAGATACTTTGAAATGGATTTAGTCCTCATCTAGTGAATTATTGTGCCAGTGATAGCTTCAAGCTCCAATATGATTTTTCCTTCCTCGTCAAGTTCTATAAATATAGTTTGAACTGGGATCTTGTCACCCATAACCTCTTTAAGCATGAAACAAGGAAAATTGGGTGTACACGTGAAGATGCAGGCAACTCCAATTTGTATGCCATAGTACCAATCTTTTGCAGCACCTTATAAGGGCCATAGTACTTTGGTGATAATTTATTAGCCTTTTTGGCTTGCTTGAGAGACATCTGTTTGTATGGTTGTAGTCTTAAAAATACCCAATCCCCTACTTCAAAAATTCTTTCACTACGATGTTGTTATGTTTGTTGTTTCATGCGATTATGGGCCATGGTCAGGTTTTCCTTTAATATTTGGAGAACTTGTTATTGATGCTTGATGTGATCTTCCACTACTTGAACCTTCGATTTTTCTTTTAGAGAAGAAGTGATGGAAGGAGGGTGGTATCCATAGAGTGCCATAAATGGTGTCATTTTTGTTGCAGTATGAAAGGAAGTGTTATACCACCATTCTGCCAAGGGTAACCATTTGAACCAGTGTGTTTGTTTATCAGAGACAAAGAAACGAAGGTAGCCTTCCAAAAATTTGTTCACTATCTCGGTTTGTCCATCAGATTGGGGATGATAGGATGATCTATGAGCCAATTGAGTACCCAAACAAGAAAATAATTATTTCCAAAAATGTTAAGTGAAGATGGGATCTCTGTCACTTACAATAATCTTTGGGCTTCCATGTATCTTTTGAACTATCTCCATGAATGCGGTGGAAACTGTACTGGATTTGAAGGGATGAGAGAGTGCACAAAAGTGTGTGTACTTGGCCAGTCTATCAACAATCACCACGATGACACTCTTTCCTTCAAACTTCGGTAACCCTATGATGATATCCTTGGAAACCTCCTCCCAACACTGACTTGGGATGGCTAATGGTTGTAAAAGACCTGGGGTATTAATTGTTTCCACCTTATTTTGTTGGCAAACCAAACATTCTACCACAAACATTTGAACATCAGTTTTAAGCCCATCCCAAAATAAATCCTTCTTGACCCTATGGTAGGTTTTCAAAAATCCCGAGTGCCCTCCTATCGGAGAGGTGTGCAATTCCAATAGTACCTTTTGTTTGAGTTGGGAGTTCTTACATAAATATAAGCTATCTTTGTACCATAGTGAATCAGTTTTCCATGTAAATGTATCTAATGCACTGGAATGTTGCTGCAACCTTTGAATGAGAGTCCACATGTTTTCATCATTATTCCATTCATCCCTCACTTCTATTATCCAATTAGGTTGTATGATCGAGATAACATAGAGAAAGGCCTCAACATCTTCATCCTTTCTTGAGAGTGCATCTGCCACAACATTTTTCTTCATGTTTTTAAAGATGATTTCAAAATTATAACCCAATATCTTGGTAACCTATGTTTGTTGTTCTTCTGAAGGTAGTCTTTGTTCCAAGAAGTATTTAAGAATATCATGATCTATTGTGACCTTGAAGTTCCTACCTATTAGGCAAGGGCGTCATTTCTTCAATGCATGTAGTATTTCCATCATTTCCTTCTCATAAATGGGTTTGTGTAAGTCCTTTCCCTTGAGTGGTCAAATTTCAAAAGAAAGGGGCCTTCCTTCTTTCATTAGAACAACACCAATGCCATTTCTTGAGGCATCACATTCCACAATAAAGGTTTTTGTGAAGTCTGGTGTGGTCAAGACAGGAGCTTTGCACATCGCCTCTTTAAGTTGTTTAAAATATTGAGTTGCATATGTAGTCCATTAAAATGCATCCTTCTTAGTTAATGACGTTAAAGGTGCTACTATTCTTCCATAGTTCCAAACAAACTTGCGGTAGTAACCTGTCAAACCCAAAAATCCTCTAAGATTCTTCAATGTTTTGGGAATCGAACAGTCCATCATGGCCTTAATATTGTTAGGGTCTACCTTGACACCTTCATGAGATACAATATGACCCAAATACTCTACCTCCTTCACCCCAAATAAACATTTGGATTGTTTGGCATATAGTTGTTTCTCCTTTAGTAGTTGTAGCACCTTGTCAAGAGGTTACACATGATCCTCCCAAGACTCTCTATAGATTAGTATATCATCAAAAAATATTAACACAAATTTTTGAAGGAAGGGATCTAAAATGGAATTCATCAACCCTTGGAATGTGGAAGGTGCATTTGTAAGGCCAAAAGGCATGACCAAAAATTCATAATGGCCTTCATGAGTTCAGAATTTTGTTTTTGGAATATATGCTTCCTTCATTCTAATCTGATGATACCTTGAACAGAGATCCAACTTTGTGAAATAGATTGCTCCATGTAGTTCATCTAACAATTCATCAATGATGGGAATGGGAAACTTATCTTTAATAGTGATATTGTTGAGCTCTCTATAATATAGACACATACGCCATGATCCATCTTTCTTGAGTACCATTACCACCGGTGCAGAGTAAGAACTTTGGATAGGTATAATAATGTCAGCCTCTAACATTTCTTCAACCATACGCTTAATTTCACTCTTTTGGGAATAAGGGTAACTGTAAGGCCTGGTGTTAGGAGGAACACTCCCAGGAATTAGGTGAATAGCATGATCATGATTTCGAGTGGGTGGAAGACCTTTGGGAATATCTTAAAATACTTTGGAATGCTTATCAATGATCCCTTGGAGATCTAAGGGAATAGATGGCTTAGATGTTTGAACATATATTGAGCATAGTTGTGCAATTACACCCTGATGCCCCTTTTTTAATAATTTTGTCATGTCATTAAAGCTTATCACCTTACTGGGTTTCCCTGTGATACCCATTAACTCAATTTATTTTCCTTCCAATGAAAATTTCATGAAAAGTTCTTGAAAATTAAAAGCCAATGTTCCTAATGATTGTAACCATTGGATTCCTAGTACGACATCATCACCACCCATGGGTATAGAAATCATTGGACTATTCATTACATATTCACCCATAGTAAGATTGATGTTATTGCATTTTCCTGAGCAATTGATAGTTCCTCCATCTGCAATCATTACTAGAAACTTTGGCACTGGATATACAAAGCAATTGAGATCTTTGGCTAATTTATAGTGAATGAAATTATGAGTACTACCAGAGTCAATTAGGACTATTACCTTTTTCTTTTTGATATATCCTTCGATCTTGAGGGTTTGAGGAGTGCTAATTCCATCCAATGAATTACATGATATTGTGGGAGTCAACTCTTCAGAAGAAATCGCTTCTACGTTTTCATCTTGAGATGGTTCTTGTTCTTGTTCTTCTTCCTCTTCACAATCTATGTAGAATAATTTCTTCTCACCACACGTATGTCCCTTACTATACGTGTTGTCACAATTAAATCATAAACATTTTTCTTTTCTTTCCTCCAATTGTTGAGGTGTCAACCTTGTAGGTTGAGATGTTTTAGAAGAAGGAGCATTATTCTCTCGATAATTGTTAGGAGTGGTCCTTCTAGTATCCATAGCCGTATTTTTACTTTCAACATTTCTTGCCACCATGAATGCATTCTCCAATTATTTGGGTTCCCAAAGGAGAACTTCATGTTGAATGGTATTCTTTAAATTTCCTATGAATACATCAATCAAGTGCTCATATGGAATATTTTTTACCTTTATATTCAATCTTTGGAATGTATCATTGTGCTCTGCAACTGAACCCTTTTGCTTGAGATTTATCAATTGGCTATAGAAGGTATTGCTCCTTGTATCCCCATAGTGTGCTATCATTTCTTCCATGAAAATTGTCCAAGTGATGAGTGATTTGCGAGAACAAAGCCATCGATACCACACAAATTGATTGGGTCCTTGCCATCAAACTTCCTCATATCGATCTTAGGAAAGTGGTTTGTATTCAAACCAAAGTTGGAGTTTCTCCATTATTGATTCATTTTCCTTGTGTCCTCATCATGAATTTCTTGGGATACATTTTCACTTTCAGGTGTCCTCTCTATTAGGAAATTTTTCAATCCTTCCATGATCTCCCTTTTTAAATCATCCATCATTCCTTGTAGTTCATCTTTTGTTATTGTCTTATTTTGTAAATAATTTATGTACCTACGCATTTCTTTACCTTCATCAAGAGTCCAAGTAGGATTGTCTGAAGGCTTATTTGGTGTAGAATTTCCCTTTTTTGGTGGCATGTTGTCCAAGTATCACTTTTAAACCTTGATTTCAAGGTGGTTCTACTAGACGATATTTCTTTTGTTGTATCTCCAAAATTTCGGCCCTTATGGGTATGAAGTTTTTTTTTTTTTAGTTCTTTGATATTTCTTCTCTGCAATGCCATAGGTTTGATCAAAATTGGATGTGCCAAGTGTAAGTTATGGTAACTTCCCCACAACCTACTTATTGTTTTCCCTTCCAGGAGATCATACTTGTAAAGCGCGCCATGATCAAAATATCTAATATTCGATTTTGAAACATGTACCATAAATACTAAAGACTTCCCATTGTCCAATGCAATTGGTCTCACTTAATTTGGATACTCAATGAAGAAGATATCACTATTTTACCCGAAAGACCTATTTGAGACTAGTTAATATGACTAGTTAGATACCCTATCTTGCACATGGTGTATCTACAAAATTAGGATGACCCAGAAGATGAATCTTTTATCACAGATTCATTGATAATTTCTCTAAATATCCTTTGGATTTCAGGGTCTGAAAATTCACAAAAAAAAATTCATAGCTAAAATTCCACGATGACTAAATTCAGAATGATTCCAGAACCCTATCTTATACAGGCTATATCTCTGAAAGTATAAGGCATTGGGAGATGAAATTTTAACCCAACGTACCTTGATCCATATGATAAATATCCTCCAAGGGGTTCCTTCTGAGATGTCGTAGAAAAAAATTATAGAGAAAATTCCAAAGTGTCTCATATCTAGCAGCGAAACCCCAAGACCTTGAGCTCTGATACCAAATGTTAAGAACCAAATATAAATATAACATAGAAAAAAATCAGAATAAGTACTCAACACCTTTAAAAAGAGAGAATTTCAGATAATAAGCCTCTTCGAGGGGGAAACCTCCTTATACACCACATAAATTTCCAAATACAAGATGATTCCAAATGAAATGGTCCCCTTGGTATATATAGGAGACTAGGAGGTACAATTACTGTTGATTAAGGTTGGTTGTCATTGATGTCAACCCTTGAAGAAAGTCCCGTAGCACAAAGGTTGGGTAATGGACTCAAGATTGTTTGATGTAAAGATGACTCATTATTGTCTTATCATGGTTGATAATAGTTAGAAATGGATGAACTCCAAAGTGGTCCCCTTATGGTGAAATCCCTCAAGGGAAGACGCTTTGCTGATTGAGTTATCCTAGAAGTATGGTTAGAGAACCCATGCTTATTTGTGGAATAATGAAATGAACATTAGTGAATTTGTTAGTGAAACTATCCTATATGGATAGTGATTTTCATGAAATTTACGATGGTATGTGGAACGCCACATAACTTCTCACAATTTGAGAGTTATGGCCTTACGAAGTTGAAGGACCCTCATATGTCATCTAGAAGCCCCAAAAGGTCAAAGTAGTCAAAGTGGTTTAAGAGATTTTAAAAGGTAAATAATAAAGTGAAGTGATGAGTGTACTATAATTCAAATTGAATACAAAATAAATTAATTTGATAATAAATTTAATGGAGAAATTAGAAGTGGGTTAACCCTAAAATAAGGAAAGTGGGCAAAGTGACCTAGAAGATGTTTTTAAGGAAGCTACTTCGAGAGTATAAATAAGAGGCAAGGCTCTCTCATTTAAGACACACTTGAGCATATTGAATAACTATAGGTTTCTCAAGTAACAAAAGGATATCTAAGCCAAATTTCTGAGGAAAGTGAAGAAAAGAAGGCCGGAATTCAAGGAAGGATAAATTCTTTTGATGATGCTTTCTAAGGTATGTTTTTTTCAGGTCATCTCACCATTTTCGCAATAACTTTTTTTCTAGA
>ML795768.1:212230-223599 GCA_009831015.1 Picea engelmannii
TACAAGTAGAACTAGACAAGAAAAAGGACACTCGAGAACTAGAACAAATGATCACAAGATTGAAGGTTCAAATAGAAGAAGATAAAATAATTGAAGAAGCACTCAAAGAACAACTAGAAGAAAAGGACAAGATCATTGGAAACCTGGAAGCAGACATTGTCACACTAAGAAAGGATATTCAAAATAAAAATATGCAGAATAGCTCAAAAGTTCTGGATGACATTATCAGCAATCAAAAATCTCATCTTGACAAGTTTGGACTTGGATACAATCAGACAGAAAAGGGATCAAGCTCCAAAACAATAGAGCAAGGAACAAATCCAAAAAGCTATGCAGAAACAATCAAAGGGGATAGGAAGATGTACAAGGAAGATTACAAGGACACTCCTCCACTGAGAAGATTCAGATTTCAGAATCAACAACAGACAGATAGGCCTCAAGAAGAAGAAGGATTCATAAGAGCACCTTCTTTCAGAATATCTTCAACTCCTAGGTATCAAACTATATTTTTTGGTTTATGTTATGCATGTAATAATTTTGGACATAAAGTTGTGAATTGTAGAGCTAACAACAGGAAAAATAACAACTTTGAGAGTCATACACAAAGGGGTTACTCAAGAATACCTAGTGAAACATAAATAATAAGTTACAACAAGTTTGAATATTTGAGCACTGAAGTGGAATGTTACAAATGTAACAATTTCAGACACGTGACAAAAAATTGCAGAATGACAGTCCCTCCTAAAGAACCTCAACAGAATAACAACAGTCACAGACAAAAACCTCATAAAACGACATGGATAAGAAATCAAGATCAATATAGCAATAAAGAATGCACAGTCGCTCAACAATCTAAGAAGAAGAAACACGATCGGTATGTTGATAGTGGGTGTTCAAAACACATGATAGGTGATAGAGACAAATTTCTTACATTGCGAAAGGAAAGAAATGGATCAGTCTCCTTCGGAAATGATAATTCAGCCAAAATCATTGGAGAAGGCACAATCTTAATTGGGAACAAGAATAAAAAGGCACAAAATGCTCTATTGGTAGAAGATATTAAACATAATCTTCTAAGTGTGAGTCAAATGCGTGACCAAGTTCATAAAGTTACTTTCGATTCACAAAAGTGTGAAATAAGAAGAGAAGGTTTGGGGAAATTGGTTAGTATAGGTGCAAGAACTTCAAGCAACATATATGTGTTAAGTGAAATTGGAGATGAAAAGTGTTGTCTAGGAAAGGAAGCTGAAAGTTGGTTATGGAATAGAAGAATGGGTCACATGCATTTTGATAACCTTGTCAATGTCAGCAAAAGAGAAGCAGTTAGAGAAATGCCCCAGATCACGAAACCAACCAACACTTTATGCAAGCATTGTCAACAAGGAAAGAAAACAAATACTAGGTTCAAATCAAAGGAATATTCAACAACAAGACCATTGGAAATTGTGCATATTGATCTAATTGGACCAACTACAACAAAGGGATTAAAAGGTGAGAGATACTTTATGTTATTAGTTGATGATTATATAAGAATGATTGCAGTTTGCTTTCTCAAGAACAAGTCAGAAGCTTTTGAAACCTTCAAGATCTACAAGAAAATGATTGAAAATGAGATGGATTCAAGAATCAAATGCTTGAGATATGATAATGGAGGAGATTTCACTTCAAAGGAATTTATGGACTACTGCAGCAGTCATGGAATAAAAAGACAATTCTTCGTTGCTAGGACACCTCAGCAAAATGGAGTTGTTGAAAGAAAGAACATGATAGTATAGGAAATGGCTTGAACAATGCTAATGGATTCCAAATTGACAAATATATTTTGGACCCAAACAGTGCATACAACAGTTCACATTCAAAACAGAGTAATGCTCAGAAAAAACATTGATAAAACTCCCTACGAGCTATGGAAAGGAAGACCAGCAAATGTGAAGCACTTCAGAGTTTTTGGAAGCAAATGCTACATCAAAAGAGAAGATGGAAGAATGGGAAAGTTTGACTCTCGTGTGGACAAAGGAGTACTTGTTGGTTACTCAAGTACAAGGAAAGCATACAAGTGTTACAATCTAAGATTGAACAAAGTTGTGGAAAACATCAACGTAACAATTGATGAAACAGGTAGACCAGAATCAAAGGAAGAAGAAAACAAATCAATGGAACAACTTTTTGAAGAAGAAGTAGAAGATGAAGAGAATCCGACAGAAACAGAAGAGCAAGTTCAGAAAGTATCTCCAAAGACACATATCAAACGAGTATAGAAGAATCATCCTTCAGATCAGATTATTGGAAACAAAGATGCAGGAGTTGAGACTAGAAGAAAAATCCGTTCACCGGAACAAACACACCCAACACTCTTATCTACAATTGAACCAAACTGTTTTGAAGAAGCCAACAAGGATGAATTTTGGAATAAGGCCATGAATGAATAATTGGATCAAATAGAGAAAAATGACACTTGGGAACTGGTTCCAAGACCAAAGAATAAGAATGTGATTGGCACAAAATGGGTTTTCAGGAATAAATCAAATGAAGATGGACAAGTTACAAGGAACAAAGCTAGATTGGTATGTAAAGTATATGCACAGATTGAAGGAATCGACTTTGAAGAGACATTTTCCCCAGTTTCCAGAATGGAAGCAATCTGGTTGCTTTTGCCTATGCATGCTCCAAAAATGTTAAAGTATATCAAATGGATGTAAAATCATCTTTTATGAATGGGGAAATTGAAGAAGAAGTCTACATTGAACAAGAAGAAGGATTTTAGTTGTCAGAGAATGCAGATTCTGTGTGTAAACTAAAGAAGGCCTTGTATGGTCTAAAACAGGTCCTAGAGCATGGTACTCTAGACTGGATAAGTGTCACATACCCACTACGAAAAAATAAAATTTTTTCCTCTTTTCTTCGAGGGACAGAATACCCGAATTCCTATGGGGGCCTAGCGCAGGCTAGCTCTCCCTTTATCCACCTCCATGTGATCGTTGGTTACGACGATGGGCCAAGACAAGAGGCACCTTTTTCATTTCGCGGCTCAGCGATACAGGAGAGTCAAGTCTTTCGACTCTTCAAACCCCGAAACCCGAAATCTTACCTTCGCTGAGATCAACGGCTGCGAATCTTCCCCTGATCCGACGGTCCTGGCCGTATCAGGATTGCGGAGCTTTCCCCGAAATCTGACCGCACACCATGCGTCTCCTCTGATGGACGGTCCAGATCCTTTCAGGACTCCTCCTTTCTACCACAAAGCGCATCGGGGTTTCGGGTACCGGGATTTCGCGACTTGCAAAAACGAGGGGTCTTTCCCTTTGGTTTCTCGGGTGCCGAAATGTCGAACCCTATTCACGCTAACTAATTCGGGGTTTCGTATACTGGGATTTCGTGACTTGCGAAGACAAGGGTTCTTGCCCTTTGGTTTCACGGGTGCCGAAACGTCGACCGGCAGCCACGTGTCCCTCTGATGGATGGCTTGATTTCCTCTTCAAGGAGTTCGAGATTTTTTGACTTGCACGTTTGGTTTCCCAAGTGCTGAAATGCCGAAGCCTATTCACGCTAACTGATTCAGGGTTTCGTATACCAGGATTTCGCAACTTGTGAAGACAAGGGTTCTTGCCCTTTGGTTTCCCGGGTGCTGAAATGCTGACCGGCAGCCACGTGTCCCTCTGATGGATGGCTTGATTTCCTCTTCGAGGAGTTCAGTATTTCGTGACTTGCACGTTGTAAGGTCCTTTCCTTCAAACCCCTGACTCCCAAAATGCCAAAATCTTCTTTTGGGCACGAAGCGTTAAGGTTAGCGCTACTTCTATAGATCTGATGGTTATCCGTCCTCGTCTTTGCGTTCCTCCAATATCGACCGCTTTTCCTCTGGAACCTTCGCTACTTCTAGTCCTTGAATAATTTCGGTCTCCAAAGGTTTCAAACCTTTGTCCCTTCCTCTGCAATCCACCTTGGTTTAAGGAACACTCTGCAAGTGTTATCCCTCTTGAGCTTCGTCAACTATGAAGGACTTAAGGGTTATGGGTTCAGTTTGCCTGCAGAGAGCCTGTGCATATCTGCACTAACACTCTTGAGCTTAACAAGCTTCATCCTCCAAGGGACTCAAAAGGATTAGGAAGGTTTACATGCATACATGAAACTGTGTCCACGGTCGACGAACGCACAGTTCGTGACTCAGGTTTATGCCACCACAGGACACAAGTATTTACAAGTATAAAACATATCCTAACCATATGCTTTCTTACTGGCCTAATTATACAACCAAGTAGTGATAGAAGGAATACAGTATATCCATTAAGACATATGCACGATTCCTGCAACCTACATAGTATATCCAGTTCATACACAGTTACAAATAAATTACACAGGGTAAGAAATCACTTATCTATTACAGGTTGCCACCAACCAACTAACTGTGGGTGTTCGTCCTTCCACCCAACCATAGGCTCAGAGGCATTCATTCTTAGCACTATGGCCACCCCCGTGCCAAGCCATGATATCACCAGGGCGTTCTCACAGTTCTTAGGAGTTATGTCTCTGTCCCAGCTCCTGCTCGGGTCCTGTTCTCTGCAACTCAGAGCTTTATCTCTCGGTTATGGCCTCGGTGAGGTTTCTTAGATGCTCTTCCACATCAAGCTCGTAGCCTTCTGTTCATGATTCTGCTGGAGCATCTCCCTTACGAGCTTATGCTCCTCTTATCGACTGTCTCCCTTTACCTTGGAAGGTTTTCCGACCTATCCCATTCTTTTTGTCATAAGGAAGCTCAGGTTTGCAGGTCCCCGCAGTACCTTGGGCTGACAACCCATGTTTCCATTTATGGGGGTGGTTGGTAATTCAACCACCGGTTCTTTCTTCATTGATTGATTTTCTTTCCTTTGGATTCGAAGGAGGTTTTTCATCCTTATCAAGGGAGACTTGGGGTTATTTGATATATGAACCCTCTTGTATAGTTTTCACATTCTTCCTCTAGTGATATCATGGCCAGTACTTTCAAGGCTTCACCCCCACAGTCAGTTATTGGCAACTCAAATGATAATACATTTACATTTTCCTCATGCATTAGCATGGTAATTCTTATTTTATGATTAATTACAAATTGGGGGAAACAGGGTGTTACAATTCCCTCCCCCTTAAAGGAACATCGTCCTCGGTGTTCTTTCTCAAAACACCTATCATGCCTTTCCAATTTGTCACTTCAGAATTCTTGACCTTCATCCTAGGTCAGGTCCTTTTTCTAGATCTTAGTCTTCGTCATTTGCCTTCAATAATTCTTGGACAACAAGCACATTAATTCACAATTTTGTGCAAAAACCTCTTACAGTTGTTCAAAATTCAAAAGGAAAATTTCATAATCTTAGCACAATACTTATCTGTGTAGTTTGTGGATCTGTATCCATATGGTAGTTTTGTTATCCATGCTCATCACTTTCCTTGACGTACCCATTGGGTGCATGATTCCAATTCAATAGTTCAAAAGAGCTATCATGATTTCATCTTCCTTTCCAAGGTTTTTCCGCACGAGAAACCACCCATTGTGTGCATGATCCCAATAGTTAACAAGAATTATTAAGGTCTCCTCTTCCTTACAGTCACTCGTCCTCTAGGCCCAGGCTCAGGCATCCCCTTCACTGTTATACAGTCCCTCAGGTGATCCATCTTGCCCGGCCGAGGTTTTCTCACAAAGGAAAATTTTAAAGACTCTATCAAGTCTTACAGTCGAGGCGTCCCTCAGACTTGCTCTACTGAGGCATCCCTCTGGCTTGTGTTACCTCAACATAATTTATTTCAGGCGATCATGACTTATCACGGGGTTCTCATGGCTCAGCAGTAGCCCTTTTTCATCATCTTCAGCTTTGACAGCCTTCATCTGTTCCTTTCTGGACATGTCTTTTCTTCTCGCCTGTATCACATGTATACAAAATTCATGAGACATCATTATAAATTTTAACTTTCAGAATGTTATTGCAAATCCATCACCCACAGATTTTCCAATCTCACGATTTGTTTTCATATTTGCTCTGCACAGGAACTAGATTCATAATTATGGGACTTTCCTTCCCATAATGGTTTGGCTCAGCAGGAAATTGGCCTTCCTTATGGGCTTACAATGCTGCCATATCCAAGACCCCTTTGCTTCCTTCACTTTCATTCTTTCCACAGCCAAACAAACTGTTAGTCTCATCTCAACATACCAAATTTTATTCAAAATGTAATTCAACATTTGAAAAGGGTTTTAACAATTGTGCCAATATCCATGGCCACATTCATACCCAATGCATTCTTGCATTGTTTTTTCAAGTTCGTCACACTTTATGACTGGTTCTTGGCCATGGGGTGTTGGAATTTAACCAACCTTTTCCTCATATGGTTTATTCGTTTTCTTCCATTCTTTCAATAGGACCATACTACCTGTTATAGGCTGATCACGATCCCAAATCAATACATATGAGCTCAAAATTTTCACATGAATGCCTTTACGCATTCCTTGATTGTTATTGCATTCATGACATATCAATTCATGAATTCTTCCAAGGGTTACAAACAATGTTTACCACCCTAGGTTCATACCTCCATTATTCAGGTTCTTCGTCTTGAGTCATACCTTACTTGGGTATCCAAGGCATACAACTGCCTTTCAAAGTTCATGCATAACTCTAAGACAATAAAATATCTCAGAAGGGGTTCTTACCAAATCCCTTCATGCCTTGTGCCACATAGGCATGAATATATTTATACCGGTTCTTGGCTGCTAGCACTCTCCTTTTGATCTCTACCTCATCAACAATACTTTATGGGGACTTTTACAACCCTGTCAACAATCTTTCACTCGCAGCCTTCTCCTGGTCATTCTTTGTTTGAGGTCATTCATTATTGGCAATTGTCTTTCTCAACAGTTCCAATCTTATTTCTTTCTACACATGACATACACCATAGGCACATTAGTCGTCATGTAAATTAAAATGCAAGTACCATAGCATTTAAATTAATAAAATATTTTCAGACATGTCCCAACATGTTCGTATGTACTTCATCACACTATCCTTAATGTTTTCATGAGTGCAACACAACAGTCCTCAATCATTTTCACAGTATTACAACCATCATCACTATGGTGTCAAAACATTTTCGTTCATCAATTTACTAGCTTTCTCATCCCATAGAAACATAATGCACAGCAAGGAAAGAATTGAGGGCTCTCCCCTTCTTCAAATTCTTTCTACATCGCCTGGGGATTTTCAGCCCATTCGGGTTATCTCTAAGGTCTCACTGCCTTTTCTTAATCATAGCTTCAACCAAGCCTTATCAGTTAAACGTACTCATTTATTCATTTAATCACACTCAGGGGATTTACTTGCCTCTTATCGACTATATCGGTTTCCACAACTGCTCTTTTTCTTAGCAGTCCTGGGTTAGGCTCATCCTAACTTCTTAGGATACTTCAACATGCTTTAGTAGAAACTCTTTGCTCATAATGAATCATGAACATGTGCATCCTACACACCTCCATTCGGTTATTAGGATGGTCAATATTCAGTTGTTAGTCTTCTATTAATTACATGATTCTTTCAAAATCTAATCCAGGATTTATATATATGGACAGGCCTTGTAGTCCATTTTCCAACCTTCAACAATTATTAGGGTTGTGACTCTATTCTTCTGACAAATTCCTTACACAGATCCTCCACTGGGAACTCCTTCAGCATGCAACTTCCTTGTTGCATATCCATCACCATTTGTGATGGCCTCAACCTTGAGTTAGATTTAGCTTTTTACTAAATATTCCCCTTAAGGAATATAAACATGCATCTTTGTTAACTTACATCTATGACGTGCTTAACCATTTTCATAATCCTAATACTGCATGTAGCTGTCATGGTTATATGATGCAGACCCCCTTTCTTTCCTAGGGTTGTGTGACCTCTCATTTTTAGGATCTTCTTAAGACCGAACTGAAACAGTCTTTGATTCCCTGCTAGAATCTATAAGAAACAATCCACGGGTCTTCACAATTTTTGGCCCACGTGTACAAGATTTTAAATGCAAGTCTCTTCCACATGACCACGCCTTGTGACGACACACTAACCCAAAAAGGTGTGTTGTGATTTCGCGTATCGACGATACGAGTCAATCGACTCTCCATCCTTCAAACTCTCAATACCCGAAATGATGAAACTTCAGATCAGATCAACGGTCACCAATAGCTCTCCAACCAACGGTCGTGATTATGTCGCGATTTCACATTTCGTGACTTTGGGACTTCTGTTATGAAACACCTTGAATCCTTCGATCCCTGAAATTGCGAAATTTCGGAGTTCTCAATCTGACGGTCCTGATTCTTCCACGATCTGACGGCCCAGATCTCGTCGGGGTTTCACGTATCGGGATTTCGCGTGTCGCGAAGTCAAAAGACCTTTCACCTCCGTTCTCCTGATTCCTGAAATTGAGAAATTCTCTCTAGATGATCAATGGTCCAGATCACTCCTTGATCAACGACTATGATATTTTCGTGAATTTCTCGTTGCTCCTTCCAAGCCCTTTCATCTAATTATATTGGTACTTCCTAAGGAAATGGAATACATTCCCCTTAGGCTATTATTTGGAACAAAACTTTCATGACTCCCCAGAATGGAGTCAACTATCCCTCCATAGTATTCATTTAATCTGGACAAGAGCAATACTTGCTTCACGTTTCACTCATCAGGGAAATCATATTGGGCCTCTAGTATACTTACACTCTTACATCGTACATGTGCATTACTTGCACATTTAATATCATTCATACCTTACCGGTATTAATATCAGGCTTTCTATTATGAAGCTTCACAATGCATTAAACTCATTCACTTGAGTACAATTGAACACAGCTAAGTATTCATCATACTAGTTCACGCCTTCTCCACACGCGACCACCGGCGATGACCACGATCCGAACAAAAAGGCTCTTCGCATTTCGCAATTTCGGGATTCCTATTGCAAGGGACTCTGGTTCCTTGACCCCCGAAATCTAAAAACCCGAAAGACCGAGGCTAAGGTTTTCTCGGCTCTTTTATTCATATGACCCTTCGCGCGGAACCTGGGGTCAACTCCTAGACACGCTTCGGGATCCCTTGTTTCGGGGAATCCACGGACAACGCTCCACTGTTTCCCAATAGTCGAAACCTCGAAGCTCTAGATCAACGACTCTCGTTGATTCCAATCTAATGGATACTATTCCTCCTGAGCTTGTGAGTGATGAGAGGTTATCATCCTTATCTTCTCCATTGATCTACTAGATCTAACGGTTCACGGAATTTCGGTATTCCTCCCTCCGAGAATTCCACCGTCCATTCAGATTTTCAATGACTTCTAGCCATGAACTTGGCATCAACTCTTCTGGAATTCAACCTCTACGTTCAACCTCTAGAGTTTTCAAACTTTAACACAAGCTTGATTCTTATACGCATGTTCGTCAAAATTTCCCCGCTATCTCTTCTGAGCTTTTAAGTTACTTACAGGACTAATCTCATAGTCATAACTCATACGGATGTTACCCTCTCTTTATGGGAACAACCAACAAGGGTCACTCTTGGGAATTAGCAACAGTCCCAAAGGACTCCCCTTAATCTTGCTTAAACAGATTATCCTTGTTGTTGATTCTAACCATTATAGGTCAGGTAATCTGACCCTACATATTTTCATCAGTCCTCTCAATCATGAGGAGTTATATGCTCAGGGTTTAGTCTTTTAATAATGCAGTAATTATAACTTTCTAAGGATCCTACCAGTCCTTACCAGATTTCCCAAATCATGAAGGAGTTCTTCATTTGGATCTTAATTCTTACCTAACCAACCATCTCAATTGCAAGAGACTCTACCTGCTTTAGTAGGTAGCCATCGTCACACTTGTAATAGAACAACTCAGTTCATGTCCCTTTTCTGGCTCATGCAGCTCCATAGCACAATTTATTCCACCTCTGTTATTCATGCTCAGGTCTTATCAGTAATATTGATCAGTGCATCCTTACTCTTATAAGAGTAGTTACCATTTTAACAGAGCAGTTAAAGAAATTCCCAAATTATAGTTTCATTCTGCAGTCCTTCTTCTTAAAGAGAAAAATCCAGATAACATTATCTCCTTACGTGACTCATACATGAGCCCAAGCAAGCCAAGTGTGTAACCATGCTCTGATACCAATTTGTCACATACCCACTACGGAAAAATAAAATTTTCGCCTCTTTTCTTCAAGGGACAGAATCCCCGAATTCCTACGGGGGCTAGCGTAGGCTAGCTCTCCCCTTATCCACCTCCATGTGATCATTGGTTATGACCACGGGCCAAGCCAAGAGGCTCCTTTCGCATTTCGTGACTCAGCGATGCAGGAGAGTCAAGTCTTTCGACTCTTCAAACCCCGAAACCCGAAATCTTAACTTCGCTGAGATCGACGGCTACGAATATTCCCCTGATCTGACAGTCCTGGCCGTATTGGGATTGCGGAGCTTTCCATGAACTCTGACTGCTCACCACGCGTCTCCTCCGATCGACGGTCCAGATCCTTTCAGGACTCCTCCTTTCTACCACAGAGCACATTAGGGTTTCAAGTACCGGGATTTCACGACAAGCGAAAACAAGGGGTCTTTCCCTTTGGTTTCCTAGGTGCCAAAACACCGAAGCCTATTCACGCTAACTGATTCGGGGTTTCATATACCAGGATTTTGCAACTTGCGAAGACAAGGGTTCTTTCCCTTTGGTTTCCCGGGTACCGAAACGCCGACCGGCAGCCACGTGTCCCTCCGATGGATGGCTTGATTTCCTCTTCGAGGAGTTTGGGATTTCATGAATTGCACATTTGGTTTCCCGGGTGCCAAAACGCCGAATCCTATTCATGCTAACTGATTCATGGTTTCGTATAACGGGATTTCGGGACTTGCGAAGACAAGGGTTCTTACCCTTTGGTTTCCCGGGTGCTGAAACATCAACTGGCAGCCACGTGTCCCTCCGATGGATGGCTTGATTTCCTCTTCGAGGAGTTCAGGATTTCGTGAATTGCATGTTGTAAGGTCCTTTCCTTCGAACCCCCGACTCCCGAAACGCCGAAATCTTCCTTTGGGCACGAAGTGTTAAGGTTAGCGCTACTTTTTTAGATCTGATGGTTATCCTTCCTCGTCTCTGCATTCCTCCAATATCGACAACTTTTCCTCTAGAACCTTCACTGCTTCCAGTCCTTGAATAATTTCGGTCTCCAAAGGTTTCGAACCTTTGTCCCTTCCGTTGCAATCCACCTTGGTTTAAGGAACACTCTGCAAGTGTTATCCCTCACTACTACATATTGGAAAAATTCCGACGTTTTATTTGCGGCGTTATGGACAAAATTGTCCATATTGTCGCAAAATAGAGAAAA
>ML795768.1:223699-238305 GCA_009831015.1 Picea engelmannii
GTCGGAGATGATACCTATTAACGTCTCTCTTGCGACGTTTGCAACGTCTCTCTTGCGACGTTTGAAACGTCTCTCTTGCCACGATTGAAACGTCGGTCTTGCCACGTTTGCAACGTCTCTCTTGCCACGTTTGAAACGTCGGTGTTGCGACGTTTGACACGTCGGTCTTGCGACGTTTGCAACGTCTCTCTTGCGACGTTTGCAACGTCTCTCTTGCGACGTTTGAAACGTCGCTCTTGCCACGTTTGAAACGTCGATCTTGCCACGTTTGCAACGTCTCTCTTGCGACGTTTGAAACGTCGGTCTTGCGACGTTTGAAACGTCTCTCTTGCGACGTTTACAATGTCGGTCTTGCCACGTTTGCAACGTCTCTCTTGCCACGTTTGAAACGTCGCAAGAGAGACGAAAATTAGGCCGTCGGAAAAACGACGTCATGTGAAATGACGTTTTAGGGGGTCCGAGGTTTGTCGGTCTTTCGATAATAGAAAGTGGCAATTGTGTCGAACACGCCGTCGGAATTTGACCCAAATGTAGTAGTGCCTCCTGAGCTTCGTCAGCTATGAAGGACTTAAGGGTTCTGGGTTTGGTTTGCCTCGTAGAGAGCCTGTGCATATCTACACTACCTCTCCTGAGCTTAATAGGCTTCGTCCTCTAAGGGACTCAAAAGGATTAGGAAGGTTTACATGCGTACATGAAACTGTGTCCATGGTCGACGAATGCACAGTTCATGACTCGGGCTTATGCCACCACAGGACACAAGTATTTATGAGTATAAAACATATCCTAACCATATTCTTTCTTACTGGCCTAATTATACAACCAATTAGAGATAGAAGGAATACAGTATATACATTAAGACATATGCACAATTCCTACAACCTACACAGTATAGCCATTTCATACACAGTTACAAATAAATTACACAGGGTAAGAAATCACTTATCTATTACAGGTTGCCACCAACCAACTGATTGTGGGTGTTCATCCTTCCACCCGACCATAGGCTCAGAGGCATTCATTCTTAGCACTCTAGCAACCCCCGTGCCAAGCCATGATATCACCAGGGCATTCTCACAGTTCTTAGGAGTTATGTCTCTGTCCCAACTTTTGTTCGGGTCCTGTTCTCTGCAACTCAGAGCTTTCTCTCTCGGTTATGGCCTCGACGAGGTTTCTCAGATGCTCTTCCACATCAAGCTCGCAACCTTCTGTTCGTGATTCTGCTGGAACATCTCCCTTACGAGCTTACACTCCTCTTGTCTGTTGTCCCCCTTTACCTTGGAAGGTTTTTCGACCTATCTTGTTCCTTCTGTCAGAAGGAAGCTCAAGTCTACAGCTCCCCGCGGTACCTCGAGCTGACAACCCATGTTTCCATTCATGGGGGTGGTTGGTAATTCAACCACCGGTCCTTTCTTCATTGACTGATTTTCTTTCCTTGGGATTCGAAGGAGGTTTGTCATCCTTATCAAGGGAGACTTGGGGTTATTTGATATATGAACCCTCTTGTATAGTTTTCACATTCTTCCTCTAGTGATATCATGGCCAATAATTTCAAGGCTTCACCCCCATAGTCAGTTATTGGCAACTCAAACGATAATACATTTACATTTTCCTCATGCATTAGCATGGTAATTCCTATTTTATGATTAATTACAAATTGGGGGAAATAGGGTGTTACAATAAGTATTTGCAGTAGGTAGGGTTCAGAAAAGGAAGTATAGACAACAAACTCTACATCAAGGTAAGTGAAGGTAATATTTTATTAATTGAAGTTTATGTTGATGATATTATTTTTAATAGTGATGATGATAGGTTAAGCCAGAAATTTGCAAAAGATATGTAGAATGAATTTGAAATGTCGTTACTTGGAGAACTATCCTTCTTTTTGGGACTTCAGATACGTCAAAGCAACCAAGGAATATTTATTTCTCAAACCAAGTATATAAGAGAAATGCTAAAGAGGTTCAAAATGGAAGATTGCAAACCAGTTATCACTCCCATGCAAACCAGTTGCAAGTTGAGAAAAGATGATGATTCAAAGTCTATAGATCAGAGGAAATATAGGTCAAAGATTGGCAACCTACTATATATGACAGCATCCAGACTAGATGTAATGCAGGCAGTTGGACAGGTGGCATGATTTCAAGCAACACCAAAGGAGTCACATGTGTTATCAGTGAAGAGGATTTTCAGATATGTCAAAGGAACAGAAGAGTTTGGATTATGGTATCCAAAAGGAAAGGATCTATCACTTATTGCCTACACAAATGTAGATTGGGCAGGTTGTATTGATGATTGACGAAGCACCAGTGGAGTAACGTTCTACTTGGGTGAGTGTTTAGTATCATGGCTAAGCAAGAAACAATCATCAGTATCTTTATCTACAGTCGAGGCAGAGTATATTGCAGCATCATCATGTTGTACATGGGTTCTTTGGATGAAACAAACTCTGATAGATATACAGGTTGAGTATGATGAGCCCATTCCAATCTATTGTGATAATACAAGCACCATCAGTATCTCAAAGAACCCAGTGATGCACTTCAAGACAAAGCACATTCCAATAAAGTATCACTTTCTATGGGAGCAGGTTGCAAAAAAGAACATCGAACTTGAGTATGTGGGCACAAAAGAACAAGTGGCAGACATCTTCACAAAACCACTTCCATGGGAATCCTTTGAATATCTTCGCCAGAGACTTCGAGTTATTTCTACTCCAAAATGAATGCTTTTTAAATTCTTCTCTTATATGTCTTAGATTTACACGAGGAAGCACCATACGAGGATAGTTCAGTCAGGGGGAGCAACCTTGGATGGAAAGATACCTTTGCCATTGATGAAAAAGGGGGAGAGATTTATTATATGTAGAGGACAGAGGCATGGTTCCAGGGGGAGCATGAGTGCTATGATTTCAATATTGCATTAGAGTGTTGCCATCAATGCCAAAGGGGGAGATTGTTGATTAAGGTTGGTTGACATTGATGTCAACCCTTGAAGAAAGCCTCGTAGCACAAAGGTTGGGTAATGGACCCAATATTGTTTGATGTAAATATAAATCATTATTTTCTTGTCATGGTTGATAATAAGTAGAAACAGATGAAATCCAAAGTGGTCCCCTTATGGTGAAAGCCCTCACAGGAAGATGCTTTGCGGATTGAGTTATCCTTGAAGTATGGTTGGAGAACCCATGCTTATTTGTGGAATAATGAAATGAACACAAATGAATTTGTTAGTGAAACTTTCCTAGATGGATAGTGTTTGTCATTCCATTTCCAGTGGTATGTGGAACTTCATATAACTCCTCACGGTTTGAGAGTTGTGACCTTACGAACTTGGAGGACCCTCATATGTCATCTAGAAGCCCCAAAAGGTCAAAGTAGTCAAAGTGGTTTAAGAGATTTTAAAAGGTAAATAATAAAGTGAAGTGATGAGTGTACTATAATTCAAATTGAATGAAAAATAAATTAATTCAATAATAAATTTAATGGAGAAATTAGAAGTGGGTTAACCCTAAAATAAGGAAAGTGGGCAAAGTGACCTAGAAGATGTTTTTAAGGAAGATACTTAGAGAGTATAAATAAGAGGCAAGGCTCTCTCATTTAAGAAACACTTGATAATATTGAATACCTATAGGTGTCTGAGGTAACCAAAGAATATGTAAGCCGAATTGCTGAGGAAAGTGAAGAAAAGAAGGCCAAAATTCAAGGAAGGATAAATTCTTTTGATGATGTTTTCTAAGGTATGTTTTTTTCAGGTCATCTCACCATTTTCGCAATAACCTTTTTCTAGAATGATTCAGACCATCAAATTGTTATTCCATTGAGGAAACATATCCAAGTATCTGTGGTAAAAAATTCAGCTTGTGGGTCTTTGTATTTTTTGAGTTACACTCCGTGGAAAATAGGGTTTGTGGCTAGTCCTGAAACTAGTCAAAAAAACGTGTTTTGGGTAAAAATGTCATAACTTATTCATAACAGATCCAAATTCAGTAAGACAAAATGTGTTGGTTAGAGAACAGTATGTAGTATTTTTTTTAACAGTTTAAGAACAATTCAACAAATATTTTGTGCAGGGCACGCTCTACAAGGTCTCTCTCTAGAATAAGCCAGAATTCAGCAAGGTGTGCCATTTTTGCCATAACTCCTTTTTTGAGAGGTTCCAAGTAGTGACACATGGAGGAATTACATTAAATACACTGAAAAACATTGTGTATCAGTTTTATATCTTTATTCATTACAGGTACAAAGTTATGATTATTTCAATTTAGGGTTGTTGACTAATCCAAAACTAGTCATCTGAGACTAAAGAAAAGTTTGATGAAAATGCTAGTCTCTTTTTGTTTAAAGTTAAGGAAGGTTTGTAGGTATGTGATCATATACACCAGGTCTATTACAGAGTTACAAATCATATTTGGATGATGAAATTGATGAGGGATTTTGGTTGAGGTACAAGTTGGGTACATGGTTGAGACAAGTAGTTGATGAGTTGGCACATACATGAGGTGTATAGTTGATGATGTTTGTACATATTGATGAGTTATAGTTGATGAGTACTTGACACATGATTGGTACATATTTGGTGCATGGTTGATGCACTTGTTTATGGTACATTTTAGTGCATGGTTGATGCACCTGTTTATGGTACAGGTTGATTACAGGTTGAGGTACAGGTTGGTGCATGGTTGATGCACTTGTTTATGGTACAGTTTGATTACATGTTAAGGTATAGGTTGATGCATGGTTCAGGTTTATTGGTACATGTTTATAGCGGTATATCTCACAGTGATAGTGTGACAATGGTTCCATCATTCTACTTCTACTTCAGGGCGGTTGGACGAGGCAAGGACAAGTGGTTGTAGCCACCTTCCAGTTGTAGTCGGAGAACATAGGGGGTTGTAGCCTCCTTCTGGTTGTAGCCAGAGAATTGGGGAGTTGGAGCTTCCCTCAGGTTGTAGCCTGGGAAACGAGGGGGTTGGAGCCTCCTTCCAGTTGCAGTTGGAAAACAAAGGAAGTTGGTGCTTCCAATGAATGTAATTCTTCAAGGCATATAAGATAAAGCATTCTATGGTTTTCTCCCGATTTGGGTTTCCACGTAAAACACTAGTGTACTGTGTATGTGTGTGATTGTTCATTTCTTATTGCTCATTATTGGATAATAATTCTACATTTATATAACACTTGGATTGTTTGGAGAAAAAGGATTATAATTACGCTATTACTGATTCACCCCCCCCCCTTAGTAATCCAACAATTACAACTAATGGACCCAAGCCGACATAAATAAAATAACATTACTAATGTAATATGCCCCAATTAAGGGGTAATGTGCCATTATTTAGGGCTTAACATACTTCCATCACTGCAATGAAAAAATATTATCTTTTCCTTGAGATAGTTAATCCTTTCTATGTTAATACCTCCACACACCAGTGGAATAGCTATGTTATCACATTTTGTCTCACTCACAACTCCCTAAGACTTCCTTTCACTATTTAGAGGCTTCCCTACTAGTCGTGGTTGTATGGGTTGACCATATGCCAAAAACATTGAATAAGGGTGCAAGTGTTTCCATTACATGGATCATTGTTTCCTTAAGCCTGTACAATAAGAGAGAACATGTTTGTTGAGATGAAACCAATAAGAAAGGCATTGTATAGATCCTACTTATCATTATTTATGTCTTTATTTGTTGATGACAAAATTATGTTCATTTATGTGACTAATATTTATCCAAGTGCAACTAGGGGTAGCTAATGCAGAACCTCACACATGCTAGAGATTTCTTATCATCAACATCAACCTTCTCTAACCATGAGTAATAACCTTTACACCCCCAACATTGTGGTGCACAATTCACATCATGGGATTCATTGAATAGCACCCTAGCAACCTCTTATCGCTATTAACATGCATAGTCAAAAGGCAATGTTCCCACGCCCATAAAACCACTACATTATTTGGAATGTTGAATTCCAACTACTTACAACATGTTCCATCCTTTATGCACACATAAGTGACCAACATATACACCATCATCGATGTTATTACACATGCATGTCAACAATAACACATGATGAGTTAAAACATGAATAATGGTGAACAATGACATAACAAAACTATCTTTAAAAACAAAATTAATATTTTATAATCAAAAAATATTCTTATATATAATATATTATATTATAAAAAACCTAATATAATATAGTTATTCACATTTTTTTATCTCTTACATTTTTCTTCATAAAACATTACACAAAACATTCATAATAATACAAATATTATTTTATTGTAATTTACTTTTCTATTCATTATTTACTTTATGAATATTCACACTTCCATGACCATAACTTAATTAATCCTATGTATTTAATTCACCCTCTCATTTGTATCTATGATTCATATAAAGTCTTAATGTTCCTTCGACCTACTCAAATTGAAACTCCTCTTTTTTCCCTAGCAATGAATACTCCTTAACAAATCCTCATAGAAAGAAGAGAGAAGAAGCATGAGTGTCATAGTGAAGAAGGATTTTTCCATACATCCAATAATTCCATTTTTGGTTGTTGGCAACATTTTTCGGGTTTGAATTGATTCTTTATTAACCCAAACATATTGAGATTTGGTTTTGATTACTCTAGGATTTGTTTTTCTCTACCCTATAATTTAGCATATTTAATAAATTTCTTTCTATATATATATATATATATATATATATATATATATATATATATAATTTTATAAAAGTTGGGAGAGTGTGACATTCTATAAATTATTGATGGGTCTTTTGGATATGAAAATGTTGAGTTGTATGAATTGAGTTTAGATTGGTGATTGAAAGGATAAATGTGTATTTTCCTTATTTACGTTGAAATCTCATTTGCGATATATTTGTCTTTTATGGGTTAATTGGGGTTATCAAGGTATTAACAACTTCATTTTCACTTAAATGTTTGAGGATGGGACGAGATGTTTCCAAATATTTTATATGTCAATTAGGTCTAGCTTGGGTGGTAAGAGGAAAAATTGTTACCTCTCCACCCAAATTCAAATCTCGCTTGTAACATGCTTTCACCTTATAGACAAATTAGCACTAATAAAATACCAATAAAATAATTCCAAACATTTTAATCATAATAAGCCAACTCAAATGATTACAAATGATTTGAGCTTCATTCAAAAATCTCCCAAAGTTGATCCCCGTGTCGGTTCTCTATTACATGTCACTCATTACCCTTACCTAATTAGAGATCATAATTAATGTCAACAAATTTATAGTGAATATCCTTCACAATATTTGGGGAAATACCTAACAATGTTTTTACAAAATTTTCATAAAAAAATAAAAAAATATTCAACAATAAACTTTCCCTCATAATATTATGTCTAGATACTTTAAAAAAAATTAAAAAAAAAAAAAATTATACAAGTGTGACATTATTATGAGATTGACACTTTTGGAATAACTTTATTAAAGTTATTATTTTTTGGATTTTGTATTTGCAATGAACAATGGAATATGGAATTGGAGTATATCTAACTTAAGTTGAAATGTCACTTTCATAAGTAAATTAAAATAAACTATTATGCACTTATCATATAGAGATATACCTAGGTTTTATTGTATATGTAACTTGAAATATTAATATTGTCGTAGATGTAACTTGAAATATTAATAATATTGTAAATGAATTCAAATAAAATTATCACGCAATTATTATAATATCTTTGTTATAATATTTAGTTTAATGAATGTTTAATGTAAATATAATATGTGGCTACAACTAAATGATGTATATGCGAAGTGTATTTTTTAATTTTAATAGTAAAATGTGATGTTAGTTGCTATGGGGATATGGATAAAGATGGGGATTGAATTAATCCACAAGAGAAGGGAGGGTTGAGGGGTCCAAGGGAATTACCCATGTCTATTAATTCAACTCACATTCTTGAATTGTATTATCATTATATATTAAACTCTGATTGAGTGTCTCTAAATCCAAATATTGAATGCAAATAAGAGGGTGAGTGTGAGAAGTCACATCCCATAGTTATTGGAACCATGAGGGATGAGTACAATCCCAGATTGAGGAAGTGTTTGAGTCAATCAAGTAAGACAAGGAGAGGAAATTCATATGGGAAGGGACAACGGTTTTAGGCAGTCAATTTTTGGCATGAACGACAAGTAAAGAACAAGAAAAGATAGCTTGGAGTTGGAACAACCATGGAGGGTGAATTCTAAAGCATGTTGGAGAATTTTTGGAGTGGAAGATTGAAGAGCCATGTTGTCATGCCTAAAGATTGGACTCATGTGTGAGTTGCACTGTAACAACAAGTGTTTGCTAGTAGTTTTTCCTAGCAGTGAGTTCCCTTGAGTTCCCAGCAGAGAGATTCTTGGTTATATATGTCAGAGATACACTGATAAATGAATGGGATGCTCGAGGAACTGATATCAGTGAAGGTGTACATTTCTTGGGTTGGGCAAGTCAAAAGGAAGAGAGTTGGTGGAAAATCGAGATAGTTGTAGGAGAATATCAATGTATTGTGCAATTTATGAGTTGTGAGTGGACAATGAGAGACCACCCTCTTTTTTGGATTACTAGACCCAGCTCGGGGGTGACTTGTTGTTGATATTTTGAACAACAATTCTATGGTTTGTTGGAACTTCTGTCCCAAGGAGCTGGTTGCACAACTATTGTAAAAAGATAAGTGTTGTATCGTGTTGTTGTGTTATTTTATGTGTTTAATTGTTGTGCATAACTCTATGTATGAGACTGATTTATATGTTGTTGTAATGAGTTATTAGCTACATTTCATGTCTATTTTAAAATGTTGTAGCTGCATCTAATTAATGGTTACATACAATAGTTAAATCTGCATGTAATTCATAGCCAATAAGCTACAGGAAATTCGTTATCATAAATTTTAAATTTTTATGAGTATTATGCACATAAAAGACCTCATCTAGGCTAGGGAACGTTACAATATGGTATCTAAGTATCTAGTTCAACATTGGTCTTGTATGGGCCAGAACTAAAGCGAATTGGTGAAGTTCATTTTTACAAATTTCGGTCTATGCGAAATTGGGAAAAACGGTGGAAAAATAGAGGAAAATCCCCAAATTCATGAGTGAAATTCGAGTTTAAATGATTCAAAACTATTTCATAGGTTTAATGGCATCAATCTGCATGGTTGTAGAGATGAATTCGACCTGGAAGGTCAAAAATCATGTTTTAATGGTTGTTGTAGAATTGTGAAGAGTTCAATGAATCGACATCCAGGATCACGTTTGATCTCAAGATCACAACCTAGATTTATTGTGATAAATTTAAAAATTTATAGCGTTTTAAGACTTAGTAAGGTTGATCATATCAACAGCCAAGATACATTTTCAGCAGTTAGGAAAATGAGACAAATCAATGGTCCAAATTCATCAGGTTTTTGGTAAAAAAAATTCTAAGTGTTGAAGTTTTCTAAGCGATTTCTCCAACAGTCAATGGTTGGGTTGGCTGAATTGGTGAATTTTTTTAGTCACCAACAAAAATTGCCAACGGTCAATGGTCGGGTGTCGGTCGATTCAACAAAGTGTTTTGGTCAAGAAAAAAAAGTGTCGATCATCGATGGTCGATGGCCAGGTGTTGGTTGATTCAACGAGGTGTTTTGGGTCGACCACAAGAATCATTGATGCTCGATGGTTGATAGTCAGGTCGGCCGAATCGACAAAGTGTTGGTTCATCCAAGAGAAACTATTGATGGTCAATGAAGAAAAGAGGATGATGACATGTCATGCCACATCAACATCCATGTGTCTTGCCACATCAAACAGAGTGTCATGCTAGATTCTATATGTCATGCCACATCAGCATCCATGTGTCATGACACATCAACAATTGCCACATCATCCAAGAATGGTTGATGGTCGATGGTCAGGTTGGTCGAATTGGAGAAGTTTTTTCGTCAATCAACGGGAATGGTCGAAGGAATATGGGAAATGTTCAATTCGACCGAATTGAAATAGTGTTTCATCCACCAATGAAAATCATCAATGGTTTATGGTCAATGGTTGGGTCAATCATTTTAGCAATGTATTGCAATCGGTTGTCAAGGAAAAGCATCGATGGTTGACGGTTGGGTCGACAGTTTAGGAAAAGTGTTGCATGTGTCCAAAGGAAAATGTCAATCGATGGCCAATGGAGTTTAAATAAATGGGTGATATCTCACCTGATCTTGAGATTGGCAGTGCAAATTAAAGGGTTGTTATAATAGTAAAACAAATAGTTTTGTATGATTTTTTCGAGATTTTGAAGGTCATGAACTTGTAGGGAGATTTTGAGGCTCTAAACGACACTTTTAGGAAATCAAACCCACATGTAAATAGTGTACCTTGGTACACTTTGTCTCTACAAATCAAATAAAATAATTCGGAAAGAGATCCAACGAGATACTCTGAGTGAAAAACAAAGTTCGTATCAGAAAGTTACAACTAAAACAGTTAAGGTAAAATTTCCACACCAGATTACTTCCAGAAGGCATAAATCCTTACTCATAAGTCTATTTGGGGATCAGGAGCAATCTATGGAAATATTATGATCCATGGAATACAACCATGGAGCCATATTTTGGATATGGGTACCTAAAGATGTGCAGGAAGAGTAAGAAGACACATGTAGCATACAAGGATAAAATGAGAAAAACAGTCTAAAATTTTTTGGACCGTAACTTTCATTTCAGAGCTTGGATTTGAGCAAATGAACAGTCGTTGGAGAGGTCTTGAGGAGTAGAATAAATCTATCAACCCAAAAATTTTGGAAGGATTTTTTCAAAGTTTTTGGGACAAATATAAATCTTAGTACAATGTATCACCCAAAGTCGGATGGGAAAATAGAGAGGACCAATAGAATAATTGAATACATGCTCAGAATATATGTGATGGATCGGCCATCAAAGTGGGAGGATTATATCCACTTAGTGGAATTTTCTTACAATAATGGGTATCAAGCCTCATTAAAAATTATCCCATTTGAAGCATTGTATGGCAGGAAGTGTAACACACCAGTGAGTTGGGATAACCCAACAGACAGAGTAGTTATTGGGATAGATTTGTTGAAGGAAATGGAAGAGCATATGACAAACATGAAACATAATTTAAAGGTTTCTCAGGACAAGCAGAAAATTTATGGAGATTAGAACAAAGTTTTCATATATTTTAAAGTGGGTGAACATGTATTTTTAAAAGTGGAAGTGAAGAGAGGTTCGCTAAGATTATGAAGTTTCCCAAAGTTCGCAGCTAGATATTGTGGACCTTTTGAAATCTTAGAGAAGAAAGGGACAATTGCATACATGCTAGAATTTTCTGCATCCATGAGAATGCATAATGTATTTCATGTGTCATTATTAAATAAATATGTGTTTGGCCCTAACAACATAATTGATTATACTGTGATCTAGGTGGAACATGAAGGGGATTTCTAGTGGAACTAGTGCACATATTAGACCGGAAGGTCAAAGTACTAAGGAAAAAATACATAGGGATGGTAAAGGGTCAATGGACATGTTACAGTCTTGAAGACGCGACATGGGAGCATGAAAAAACTATGCAGGAGGAATACCTAGAATTTTTTGTCGAATTTGAAGGAAATAGAAGCTAAAACAAATGCAAGACTCCATTTTGGGTAGCTAGAGTTATGTAACCACATACCAGAGTCCTATCCAACCTACGCTAGGGGGCCTAATAAAAAATGGTACAACCCGATGGACTGAGAGCAGTGAAGGGGGTACATTTCTTGGGTTAACAAGTTGAGAGGGACTGAATATTATGGTTAGAACTATTGTTGGAGTGTATTAAAATTGTAGAATTTTATTTTCTAAACATTGTGATGTAAAATTGTATATATATTTCGACATGGTGATGTGCATCGAGGACGGTGCACAATTGTATGGGAGGGGGAATGTAAAGTCCCCACTATAATCCCCATTTTAATTCATGATTAATGTAGATATAACGTATGGTTGTAGTCAAGCGATGTATATGCGAATTGTATTTCTGAATTTTAATAAATAAAATGTGATGTCATTTGCTAGGGGATATGAACAGATATGGGAGATCATTAATACACAAGAGAGGGGAATGTTTAGGAGTGTCTAAGAGGGGCCCAAGGAGGAAATTATCCATGGATATTAATCCAAAACCGCATTCCTAAATGTTATTATGACAATGTATAAAACTTTTATTTTTTGTTTGAGTGTGGAAGATCCCAATCATTGAATTCATGTAAGAGGGTGGGTGTGTGAAGTCGCATCCCATATCTATTGGGAGGATGGGATTGAGTAAAATCAATTTGGGGAAGAGTGTAAGTCAGGCAAGCAAGCCAAAGGAGAGGAAATTTGTATGGCCAAGAAGAAAAATTTTGGACAGTCATGTTTTGCATGAAAAACAAGTAGAGAATAGGGAAGAAGAGCATTGGTGTTGGAGAAACCATAGAGGGTGAATTTTGGAGCGTATTTGGAGCATAAGACTAAATATTCAAGTTGTCGGTCCTGAAGAGTGAACTCCTGTGTGAGTTGCACTGTAATAACAAGTGACTTTTACTCTTTTCCTGGTAGTTTTCCTAGCATTGATCTCCCTTGAGTTTCTCGGTATTGAGATTTCTGGTTACTTCTGATAGAGAGACCTTGATAAATGAATGGGACACCTAATGGATAGAGAGAAGTGAAGGGGTAGATTCCTTGGTTTGGGAAAGTCAAGAGGAAGAGAGCAGGTGGAAAATTGGGATACCTATAGGAGAATACCATTGGGTTGTGGGATATTTTGAGTTGTGAGTGGACAATGAGAGAACACCCTCTTTTGTGGATTTCTAGCCCCAACTCAAGGGTGACTTGCTATTTATATTTGGAACAAAAATTATATGGTTTGGTGGAACATCCGTCCCAAGCAGTTGGTTGCACAACTAATTTAAAAGATAATTGTTTTATCTATTTTATGTGTCATATTTATGATCTTAATGGTTGTGCATTCACTATGTGTTTAATAAGGATTTATGTGTTATTGTGTTGAGTTATTTAAACTGCATTCATGTCAATTTTAGCATGTTTTGGATTCATTTAATTAATGGTATCAGACAATAGTTAAATCTATGTGTAATTTGTAGCTAGTAACCTACAGGAAATTAGTTAGCAGAAAAATTTTAATTTATGTGTAATTATGCACATAATGGACCTTAGTTGGGGTGGGGAACGTTACATTAGAGTATTCCCTTTATATTCGTAGTTGTATGGGTTGACCACATGCCAAAAACATTGAATAGGGGTGCAAGTTTTTCCATTTCATAGATCATTGTTTCCCTGAGCCTATACAATAAGAGAGAATATGTGTGTCGAGATGAAACCCATAAGAAAAGCATTATTATTACACACTGAAATGTCGCACTTAAGTGTCACATCCATTATGCACCTAATTTTTTCAAGTGTCGCAAAAGTGTCATATACACCTTACTAAGTGTTTCATGCACTTTATCAAGTGTCATATGCACCTTACTAAGTTTCGCATGCACTTCGACACCATGAAAGAAAATTCGTCATGATCCCCAGTCTTTGTGGAGGAGAAAACCCAGCCTGAGATGGTCGAAAAAATTCTTTTTACCTTGAGTTTTGATGATCCAGAAGGATCTCTATGGCCACCCACCTATTCCAACTGGATCAAAACAGTCTTTTGGCAATTTACTATTTTTAGCAGTTTTCTGGGTCCCAAACTTCCGAGGCCATTTTGAGGGCCTAAACGACGTCTTTTCATGATCGGGCTCCTCAATGATATTTCAAGGCTTGGAATGAGCCCCCAAAATGAATCTCCTCATTGATACATTTCCAACGAGCTATCGTGCACCCCAAAGGGAGATCATATGCCAAAGTTATGCCCTCAAGAAGTTGATACACCAAACTACCTAAAACGAGGTCCACAAACCTGTTGGATTTTCATCTTCTGAGGTTAGGGTTTTGGATTTTCTTTATGTTAAAAATGCCTTTGGATCCTAAATGTAAAAATAATCTTCTTGAGAATTAGCATAGCCATCACATCTCTTCTCAGAGATAATCTACCACCATTCTAGCAAGTCTTCCACTATGTATTTCTACAGCTTTGTACATTTCGCTCATTAATAGAAATTGTCTATTATTGTATCTTTTTGTTTATGGTTATATATTTGATATATATTTTTACATTTCTTTATTATATCTCCTCTCTCATTTCATGCCAAAAATAATCCAGATCATTTGACCCATTTTTGAAGGTCAACAACCCCATGCCCGTGTATACGGAGCGTTGATCCTTGATCAACGCTCCTTGCTGAACTATGGGGGAGAGTTCACAAAGATCTATGCTCCATACTAGGGGAGCATTGAAGTGATTAGAGGAAGGTTTTTTCAACCCACCTTATTCTAAGGGTCATCCCCGAGATTCTCTTAAGTGGTTTTGGTTGAGGGGTTGAGTCATGAGTTGAGTCACCCATATTCCCTCCATTTTGGGTAATCAAATCCTAACCTAAAGAGATAAATCCTCAACCATTTCCTAGAATCCTTCATGGTGGTTAAGCCTCCCAAATCCTATATAATGAGGCCACT
>ML795768.1:238355-292036 GCA_009831015.1 Picea engelmannii
AATGCTCTATTGTAGGAGTAGAAAGTAGTATTCTATTCCTTGCAGACTTTCTTCATCGCAATAGGATCTTGGACAACAAGGACAAAGATTGAAGTTCAATGAGGACAATCATAAAAAAGGATTAAGTCACACTTCTTTCTTCTATCTTCCATGCCTATAGACATAAAGAATAGATCTAAAGGAATGTTGGTGTCCATTTGTTTTTGTTTTTTTGTCTTGGTCAATAGGGGTCTAGATATCCAAGGGAGATTACACATGTCTGTAGGGGAAATATTATGTAACAAAAAATTGGCGACTCCAATGGGGATCAATTGTTTTGTTCCTAGGTTCCTATCCCTTTGAATCTTAGTTGTCCTTTGATGTTTTTCATGTTGATGCTTGTTGCTTGAACCTTTCCTTCTTTATGGTGAATCTAGGTAAATTTTGGTGTTGTTTTAACCACTTCCCGGCATCAATGCTCCCCCACGAGGACCCACGGAGTGTTGAAAACCATTATCAATGCTCTTTGTTAGTGTATTAGGAAGCGTTGACCCATGTTCAATTCCCTTTCTGCCTCCTTATAGGAGCATTGATCTCCTTCCTGGGTCAAGTTTCAACCTATTTTGCTTGCTTCCCCTCATATTTTTCACTCAAATTTTTGCAGTAGATTCCTCTAACTTGGTTATGACTTTGTTTGATTAAAAGAACTGTGATATCCAACTTTTATTTCCTCATTTGAACTTGCAAGTCCTTCATAATTAGGGAATGATCATGAATACCTTAGGTTAACTTGATTCTTTGGTCAAAGTTTGTCTTACTAGTGGCTTGATCCTCATCTCGAAGGTCTTCAAACTTTTGTTGTCCTGATTTCAAAACTTATGTTGAAGTTTTATTCATTTGATTTGGAATTGCAACTTAGAAGTTTTCAAACAGTGATTTCTTTTCTCTTTTTCATTTTGAGTCCTTGATTGAACAAGTTATCTCACGCTTGATTTCTTTCAGTTCTCATCAAACTTTTGAGTTCACTTTGTTTGTTTTCTTTTTTCTTCATGTTCCTTTGTGTTAATTATTGATTTCTTTCATTCTCATTTAAAATTAGGAAGAAGAAAAGTTTTGTATTTGAAGAGATTTCATTGCATATACAATCAAACAAAGGAATTTTTTTTCATTCTTAGGAATTTTGTTTTGGTACAGCTAATCTTGTATTTTCTTTAGGATTTCATATTTTTTTGATAGTTTGGCATCATTTTGGAAAGTTGCATGATCTTGAGTGCTTGTTAAAAAGAAAATAAATCTTCTCCTTCTCATAGATAGAATTCATCTAAAAGAAATGATTTCATTTCATTCTTTTTGCATTCTATTGGAGTCGAGTATCACACATCATTAGTTTCATCTACGTGGACCTTTCTGAGTAACAAAATAATTTAAAATCAACCATTTCTCTAATAAAATAAACTAGACATTTTTTGGTATATAGTACACCAACAATCTTTGTACTAGGAAAAGTGAATAAATTTTCCAATATTACTAAACAAGACTATAGAACACTAAAGAGTGATCAAATCCAAATATCGTATAGGCATAGATAGGAACCCCCTCTAACATAGGGGATAAACATGAGGTCATGTGCAGAAGAGAAACGGAGATTACCTCTCCAAAGCTTGACCAATCGTAGCGAAAAGAGCATATATTGGGGGCTTTTCTTAAGAAATTATTGGTTTCATTTGGTCTTGGTGCTTCATGAATCCTGAATCTGTTCGGGGTCCTCAAGAGTCTTATCGGTTCACTTGTATTCATTTCTCTTGAAGATATTCGAATTTTTTTATCCTGCCCATACGTTCGGTCCCGACTGTCGACTAAACCCCCCCCCAGAGGTTGACTGCGAGTTGGTAACCTTAGTGGCCTTTCCTAGGTATCTGTAGAGGTGATGGTGGGGATATTCCCATGGTACTTGTGGTAGACGTCGCATCATACTTTCATTACCCTTGGAGGGTGACCTTGCAAAGTGAGGGCTTCTTGCACCAAGAAGGGATATTACATGGAGGTCAAGGTAACTGCTTCTCATATATTTGTTGATGGATTGATATCCCGTCTTCAGAAGATCCTTCAACTGTTGCTTGGTTGATTACCTGTAGATATTTTTTAGGGGTGTGTGCTTTCAGAGTTCATAGTTGGAATTAAGGATTGTCATTTTACTTTCACCGTGGTTGATCAAGGGCTTCAAAGGTCTCGCAGGATGAAAGGTTTGGATCTTGAAGTTCAGGAAACTCAACACAAACATTCTTACGAAGTAATGGTCAAAGAACAAACTTCTGAAATCAGGAGTGTAGCTCCTATAAGTGGCCAAAACGCATAATAAATGGTCGCAAGCTTCATGGAAAGCCTTGTATCTTACCCAAATCCCCTTTTTATTGATCCACTCGTCCCACTACTCGTTGAACAACCGTCCACTCTTGATTCTTATTCTTCTTACCATTTACTAGCCCATTCAGCCACTAGGAAATCTTTTGGCATGAACCCATCAAAATTTGGTTTTCCATAGGGATTGGGAGTTTTACCTCCTCTATCCACAGCTCCTGTAATTGACCCTGCAAGAGCACATATCACTATTGTTGGTGCTTCTTTTTTACTGGGAACGTCTGTGACCCAGTTTTTTATGACACAACCAATTTCAAGTACATCTCTCTCTGCACATGTGTCGGTTAATATTCTTTCTTCACTAATCCCACATATGTAGACACCAAGTGATTTACTTGGTCATCCCATCGGTCAGATGGCCAACAGTCGGGTCATTCAAACAACCACATTTACACAAGCTACTCAACCCACATCTCCAACTTTACAAATGGATATTTCTCCTATACCCTTCACTGGAGGTCAATCTTCAGCTGGGGGGGGGACATTTTGATGGGGGACAACCCTCAACTACGAGGAAAACTCCTATGTGGGGAACACAACAAAAAACTTAGGGGAAATCCGCTCATACAGGTCCTTCCATTCCCATTACTACTAGCTTTTATCCTCGACAACCATATCGAGGAACTGCAAATCCTTTATGGGGTCAACCTAATCCGGTGGGAATTCATCAGCAGGCAACTTTTCCTAATCAATCTATGAACCCCATGATTCCAACACAACAACCCTCTCAAACATAGTATATGGGAGCTCCATTGGGCTAATTTCCATACATGGGGGGATCGTCAGGTCAACCACAGTACATGGGAGGACCATCGGGTCAACTGCAATACATGGGGAGACCCTAAGGTAAACCACAATACATGGGTGGTCAGCCACAGTACATGGGAGGACCATATGATATTTCCATCCTGTCACAACCTATATATGGTCTTGTTGGTGTTCCTCTGTCACATGGTTACTACCAGTATCCACAGGCTAATTGAAAAATTCCATTCTTAGATACATTAGATATGCCTGATATGTCGCATTTGACCAATGATCACATATTGCATGCCCCTTTTTGACCTCCAATCCCTACCAAACTACCATATGATATCCAAAATTCAACGAAAAACCTGGAGAAGACCCTAATAACCACATAATGACTTTCCATATTTTGTGTTCTTCGAACTCTTTGATGGATGACTTCATTCACTTAAGAATTTTTTGGAGAGGTCTCACGGGCTCGATAGCCAAGTGGTATATCGAGCTATCATGACACTCCTTTGGTGAATTTAATACTTTAGCTATGTCCTTTTTGACACATTTCCAACTGTCGATTCGATATGAAACTGATCTAGATATTTTGACTTCACTTAGTAAATCTACTTACACTCACATTTCTGATTATATTCATGAGTGGCGGAGGCAGAGGCAGCGACAATTAATTAAATCTACCATTATGGATCGACTCCTAGCATATTGGTTTACCAAGTCACTTTTTCCACCCATCACTAGAGATGTCGCCATGGGAGGTGTTGTCACTGAGGAGAAAGCGATTAGTCATGCTCAATATTTGGACTTGGTATATTCCTAGTCTGGACACTTTACAATCTAATCCCTCATCCTCCTCTCTCATTGAATGATCCATCAAGACCTGCTCTGGAAACCCATGTCAATCACATGGCAGGTTTTGTTACCAAAAATACTCCCTCTCCAACACAAACCTCTGAGCTGAATGCGGTCCAGTCCACTTCATCTCAACAACCTAGAGGTAAGAATAAAAACAAACTTAAATCCAAGAATTCTTCTAACCAAAAGGAGACTACAAAAAATGTTGATATCCAACCGAAAATGAAAGCTAAGCTTCCCTGCATGATTTGTGTGGAGGACCACTACATGAAAGACTGCCCTCTTCATGAGGAAGTAGCTAAATTTCTAAAAGGTACCTCCCAACCTGCAGTATTAACTAACCCTTTTCCAACTCAACAACAACAAATGGTTGAACAAAATCATGTCCTGGGTCATTCCCACCATGGGGATTCTTCCTCAAGCGTTGCTCGGGTCTTTATCTCTAAGGAGACGATTAGTCTAACGACCAGAGCTAAGAATAATGATACTCCTCTAGATAATAATTCCAATGGAGGTGCTACCGATAATACCTCCACTTCCACTCCTCCTCCATCTTCTTCCCCTCTTTATATTGAGAGGCATGATTCTGAATCAGTGTTTCACTTGCCCAAGGGCAGAATTCGAAAGTCAATTTTCAATCCAAGTTCCCATGTTGCTCAAAACTACAACATTGTTGAATATTTGGCACAAGTACCTTGTGCTATGTCGATGCTTGAAGTTCTACAAAACTATCCAAGTCAATGTAGAACCCTGTTATCAGCCATTGGAGCTATGGATCTAGAGGCATCAAATATGATTATGTTTAATCTGGATTATTTTAAGTCGAGGCTCTCTCACCACATGACATTCTAAATTCAAGCTATGGTTGGTGGGAAGAACATCCATCGCATTGTTTTGGATGAATGAGCTTCCACATGTAGCATGTATTTTTCCCGCTGGAGAGCCATTGGTTCTCCCGAACTTAGTCAGTCCCCTACCACCCTTAAGGCATTTGATGGACGTGGTTTCAAACCTTGTGAACTCTTAAAATATTTCGTTTTAGAGTTAAAGGGAAAAACCATTTCGTTGACATTCAATTCATTGACGCACCCCTGGATTATAATTTATTGCTTGGTCGCAGTTGGTTCTATGCGATGATTGTCATCAATTCTTCAATCTTTATCATTTTGCAATTTCCTCATCAAGGGAAAATTGTGATTGTCAACCAACTTGATTATTGCACACTAGATCTCCATAATTCCCCAGTGAATAATATCCCTTTCCTAGGATAATCCTAACTTCAGTAAGAAAGTGTGGGGGTAGGTCTCCTCAAAGATTCCTCACTCATGGGATTTTTTCCCTTACCTCCCCATGATCCCCAAAATGAGGTTGCCACGTTAAATATGATTATGGCTACGGTGCAATGATCCTCCGAATCGTTCGATCCTCGGGTAATGCCTAGCATAGAAGACTCTCATATACCACAATATTTGGTACATAAACCTTCCCTTCCTTTGCCTGTCTCAATTTGATCATATTTCTTCCTCCCTCTCTCGTGAACCTATCCCTATTAGTAACCAAGAGTATAAGCAAGTGAAAAAGAAGAGTTGGTGGACGAACCAAATCTTGGGGGGCATGTCTCCAGCCTCTGGATATCATATTGAAGTTAAACCACCAACTTCTTATAATGATGTTTGGGGAAAAGTACCAACCTTTGAACACTATGTTGGGAAAAAACTCGCCAATAGGTATCGATCAACGTACCAACCTCTCAACATCATGTCGGGAAGAGGCCCATTCATGGTTATTACACCAAGCATAGTTTATTCTCATTTTCAAGCTCTTTAAAAAATGAAACCGACTTCGAGCAAAGTTCTCATTTTTGTTTAAAGCTCGTTAGGAAATGAAATGGAGGATTTTCAAGCACAGCTTCATTCTTTGTTTCAATCTTTTTAAAAAATGAAGCAAATGATGAGCATACTTCATTATTCCTCGAGCTCATTAAACCATGAAGAGTCATCTTTCGAGTGGTAGTTTACCCCCTTTTTGGCATCGTAAGACTAACTACAAAAAAGGTATACTCTAGTCAATCATGACTATAAGAGTTCTCCCTTGTATTGTTTTACACGTTTTCGGGCTTGAGGGACTAAATTTCCGAAAAAAGAATATCCATGGAGTCGTCTTTAAGATCCTTTCAAACTCTCTAAACATGAAAATAATATTGATTTTTCCTTCTTTGGACTTGTAAAACATGCATTGAAGGACCCATATAAGGCCTAACCCCTCCTTCTTTAGGTTCATTAAATATATGATGAGGGACTCATCGAAGATGAGTTATACCGAGCATTTTTTATCCTCCTTAAGCTCATTAAAAAACAAAGAGGTACTCGCCATCATGGTGGGGGGGAAATTGAAGGAAGTGGGTCAAGTTTTGGAAATCATTATGGAAGTTGTTTGTTGTTTCCCTTGAACATGGCACTTATTTGTGTCTCATCTTACAGTTGGGTAATCTGCTTACCTCTAAGTCATACCAATCCCATGAGTCCTCATACTCTTTCATCTCACCCGAAGAGTGCCCCAATGATCGTCGCACTATGTTTTAGTCTATCTCTCATTCGAGTCAATGTTTCCAAATCACTTTTCGTGCCTCACAATGTTCAAGGTAAGTTTCACCTCAAACCGACCATTCTGCAATATTACCATCTTTCATCCTCATATCATTCCACATTCATTTGATCTATCATATTACATCACTTTCTTGTTTCAGTTTCATGTCAATGATGGGGGATACATCATGGCCCTCCTTTGATGAGTTTTTTCATGCTGACTTCAACACATTATCTAGGAATTAGACTTAGAAATCAGTTAGTACCTTGGAGCCTGCATGCCTCAATGACATGTTTCCTTTCCTTCGACAGTGGTTTTATAACATTGGCCTCTGATTGAATGATTCCATGGATGTTCGACTTCAACTCATTTATTCACATTTCCTAGAATGTACTAGGGTACCTTGGGTGTCATTGTCATCATTGATGATTTCCCTTGCACTTGTTAACGATATACATTAATGACCAATAATCAATTGGTTTCTACCATGTTCGACATTAAGTCATCTATTCACATGGTTTGAATTGTACTATTTCGGGATCGGGATGAAGACCATGGGTTGGGCGGTCACTTTTTTATGTGATTTACCCACGCTATGGTGGATATTATCTAAGTATTTGGGGGATTCCAATACACTCACCCTATTGGCAACCCCACTGATATATATTTTCACATAGATCCACTTTGTATTGGTTTGTGGCTATGTTGTTTTGTCATGTTGTAGCTCCATTGTGTATTCTTTCATGGCTACGACTTAATCAAGTCATGGAGGTATGGATCCACATTGTATGTTTGGTGGCCATATCCTTAGTTAATGATTTCATTGATCCGCGGTGTATTGGTCGACAACCGTGCTTTGAATCAGTTTACTTTGAGCATAGGTATGTCTGCCTCAAGGATGATACATATATATTGTTTGATGTTTGTTTGCATCTTCCACTAGGATCTCCTACTACAACACCCTTCCATTAATATATTGTAAAGTGTTTCGGCCATCAATTTCTCTTTTGACCTTGCACTTTAGGGGGGATCTATTACACACCAAAATGTCACACTTAAGTGTAACATCCATTATGCACCCAAGTTTTGCAAGTGTCGCAAAAGTGTTGTATACACCTTACTAAGTGTTTCGTGCACTTTATCAAGTGTTGCATGCACCTTACTAAATGTTGCATGCACTTTGACACCATGAAAGAACATTTGTCATGATCCCTAGTCTTTGTGGAGGATAAAACCCAATGTGATATGGTCAAAAAACTGCTTTTTACCTTGAGTTTTGACCCATTTTTTAAGGTCAACACCCCCCTACCCATGTATAGGGAGTATTGATCCTTGCTTGACGCTCCTTGTTCAACTATGGGGGAGCCTTCACAATGCTCTATGCTCCATATTGGGGGAGTGTTGAAGTGGTTATATGATTATTTGGTCAACCCCCCTCACTAGATATTATTACCCTACAAACTTATATTAAAACACTATCAATTCTATTAACTAGATATAACTAAAACATGAGTGCTTAGATAAAAAAACCTAAATGAGTAAGGAAACCTAGATTTCACACTACTTTCTATTTTTGACACCTAACTACAATATCCACACTTAGGTAATAAGCCTTGATTCTCAATATTAATACACATATGTAATCATATGATATTAATATCCTTAATCACAAATAACTCCACTACATTTACACTAACACTACTAAATAATTAATTAGGAGTAAAACCTAATTACCTAAAACCATAAAACAAATAAATAATTAAAAGCAGCCCACTACTTATATACCAACACTATTAAATAACTAATTAAAAGTAAAACCTAACAAATTACCTAAAACCCTAAACAAATAATTAAAAGCCTCATATAACCTAATTTTTGTACTTATACATACTAATTATTATTCGCAAAACCCTAAATTTAAATCTCATTATATAAAATTAAGTCCCATTAATTAAATTGAGTCTCGTGAGTCAATTGGTACTAGCAAGCTATCGACAAAATATTTACAAACGTTTTAAGTTTAATGGTTAACTCAAGTGATTAAATAATTTGAAATTCACGCATAAAATCTTAGGATTGATCCTTATGATGATTCTCTATTACATACCTCACTTATTATCCTTACCTAATTAGACATCATAGTTAATGCCAATTGATTTATAATGATATCATTCATAAAATAAAGAGAAATACCTAAAACTTTTTTGCAAGATTTCCTTAAAATTAACGATTTCCTTAAAAATAGTAATCTTTCCCTCAAATTCTTATGCTTGGGTTCTTTGAAAATGAGTTAAAAAAACAAAAAATTGGGTTAGACAAATGTGGAGATTGACACTTTTGAAATAACTTTATTAAAGTCGTTATCTTTCGACTGTGTCTTTACAATTTAGTTAACAATAGAATATGGAGTAGGAGTACATAACAATCAGTCTTCATTGATCCTTTGAAAATGAGTTAAAATAAAGTTGGATTAAGCACGTGTAACATTATTGCGAGATTGACACTCTTGGATTTTCTATTTTTTTTTTCCATGAAAAAATTAACTCGATTTTATATAGAGTATAAGATCGTTTACAGGGCGATACAACAGTGAAATAGAGGTGAGCTTTGGTCGGAAGACGGCACACCAAATCAGAATAAGAAAGGGACTGTCAAATACAGGATAATCTCGAACCGCACAGCTGCAGATCTAGACCAATCAACACTGCCCCCGGATCAAGTGACGACACTAACAAAAATAACGCAGAAACAAGATAAGCCAAACATGAGAAGCCAAACATCGATCAGTAGATATTCAGATAGGATGTCGAGCTCTCAATCCCACTATCGCAGTGGTAGAGCGAGAGTCTCCCAGCCTCTTCAAGTAGCGCTCTCTTAGAGAGAGCGTCCGCCTCACGATTAAAGGATCTAGGAAAGTGTTGGAAACTGATCTTTTTGAAGCCCTTGGAGAGATCCCGCGTTTTCTGTTTCCAGCATTCGACGTGGACAGCGCAAAGCTTTGACTTTTGAGAAATCCAGTCTATGATGACTCTCGAGTCGCCTCGGACGAGAAGATGAGTGATGGACCAAGAAGAAGCAAGGAAGAGGAAAACCCAAAGCCCCATAAGCTCCGCTTTGGTATTAGTCCCCGGTCCACAGTTGAGAAACCACTTTTTGATTCTCGACGGATGAGCTTTGAAAATACCTCCGGCTCCACAGCAGAGACCATTTGAACGGGCCGCTCCGTCGAAACAAGCCAGGGTGTATCCATCTGGCAAATCAAGGTCAATCACTTTGGAGAGGGAGGGCTTATCAGTAGAAGGGTGCCAGTTGTGGGTGGCGAAGACTCTATTAAAGACAGCCAGCGAGGAAGGAGGTCGATCCTCAAACAGAGCCCAATTACGCTCGATCCAAAGTTGCCAGCTTATATGAGCAACCAAACAATTCGGAGAGGATTTGTTCAAGTGCCACAAGCTGAAACAACTAGAGATTGAATCACCGCTCCATGAGAAAGGAAGTTTAAAGTAGTTCAACATTTTGTTCCAAACATCCCTCGAGAATTCACAGTGAATTAAAAGATGGTGAATATCTTCCTGAGCATGGCGGCAGAGAGGGCAGAAACTGGGCCCTTCCCAGCCTCTCCGGCGAAGCGAGTCCCACGTTAAAATCTTACCTTTCCCGGCCAGCCAAATAAAGAGTTTAAATTTGAGGGGCAGCTTCCAGTTCCAAATCTGTGAGAACCAGGAGGAATCGTGCTCAAGGGCCTGCTGAGATAACAGAGCACTATAAAAAAAATTAACAGAAATGATGCCTGTAGCATCACCTCCAGCCCATCTCAAGGAATCCGGCTTCTTGTTCAGGGAAATACCAGCAATCTTCAATGCAGTAGTGAACCGATACCATTCCTCTACCTCCCGTCCACTAAGATCCAACTCTGTACAGCCCAACCAAGAATCCGGGAGATAGGGGGAACCACTCGGGCTCACAACCGGCGCCAGGTAAATCAAATTTGAAGAGACAAGCTTTGAAATTAGCATCGGGGAGAGGATTGAATTGTCAACCACACCAATGATCTTATCTCTGCCTAAAATTATCTCTGAACCAGAACCCGGCATCCATCGGAGCCAATGGAGAATGACCGGGGAGGCAACTACTAGGCCCTTCCAGAAAGTGGAAGCCCTCTTTGGCTGTAAGGAAGGCTTTCAGAGCCAATCGCTAAAATTCAAGGAGCCAAAATATTTATCAACAACAATGCGGTGCCAAATGCTGTTGGTAGTTGCATCTCTCCAGAAGGAACTGGCCAGGAGGGTTGTGTTAAAGGTGAATAAATTTTTAAGACCCCAGCCGCCTGTCTTTCTAGGCTTTGTCAAAATTTCCCAACTACAAAGATGAAAACAATGTTTACTCCCCAGACCATTCCAAAGAAAATTTGAAGAGAGTCTCCGGAGGGAGTTGATGACCTTTTTGGGGATTCTCTCCAATGTCATCCAGAAAACCACCAAGCCTTCTAGCACTGCTTTAACCAGGGTTAGTCAGTCGCCCAGTGAGAGCCAAATATTACACCAGCCGCCTATCTTTCTTTCAAAAAGTCTAACAAGCCAATGCCACTCATCGGGCGAGGAGGCTCTCAGCTTTAGCTGAAACCCAAGGTACTTGAAACCTTCTCTCAGGTCAATAAAGGTGAAGGGAATGGAGTTTTTGAGACAAAGGAGCTCGGACTCCGTGAGTCCCCATAAGTGAACTGTAGATTTTGAGTGATTGATAGAAAGTCCCGAGACTGCACAGAAGAGAAATAGCACGCCCTGGATAACAGTCCATTCCGCTAGGTCAGCAATCGTCATGAGGAGGACATCGTCAATGAACATAAGGTGAAACATCTTTCTCAACTTGGAAACTTTAATGTCGGTGATCTTGTGTTCAGTGACGCTTTTAGTGAGAAGGAGGTTGAGGCCTTCCATAATCAAAATAAAGAGATAGGGGGATAGAGGGCATCCCTGCCGGAGTCCCCTCTCATTTTTAAAAAAACTTGTGGCCTCACCATTGATTATTACAGTGAAATTGGCACTAGTGACACAAGAAAGAATCCAATTTGTGAGATTTTCACCAAATCCGGCGGCAAAAAGCACAAGTCTCAGGAACTCCCAATCAATGTTGTCGAAATCTTTTTTAAGGTCAAGTTTCATGATCAGTGATTTTAAATGTTTTTGCTTGATGCTGTGGATGCACTCATGGGCTGCCCCGATCGCGTCCTGGATTCTTTTGCCCTTTAAGAAGCCGAGTTGTTCAGCTGAAAGAATCCTTCCAAGAAAGGGCTTGATCCAGTTGGCGATGACTTTTGAGATCAACTTGTAGACCAGGTTGCAGAGGGAGATCGGTCGGCAATCACTGAAAGAGAGCGAGTTTTCAGATTTCGGGATCAGGACCAAAAACGTAGAGTTAAGGCTTCCAGAAATCTTTCCTTTTAAATGGGAGTCCTCCACCATCAGAAGTAAGTCTTCGCCTACGAGATCAAAAAAGAAAATGAAAAATTATGTAGTCCAGCCATCCGGCCCAGGACTTCTCTCCTTTTTAAAGTGAATTAGAATATCTTTGATCTCTGAGAGTGTCACAGGATTATAAAGCTCAGAAGCCTCTTCAGCCGAGAAGAAATGAGGATAAAGGCCAACTGTAGTGGCCTTTTCCAGAAGATTATTGCTACTGGAAGCTTTGTATTGATGAACAAAATAAGAAACTGCCTCCGCCTTTAACGCATCCTGCCCTCGAATAGTCCCCTTTTCAATGTTGTCAATGGACCAAATAGATTTTTTACTCCTGTTAAAACTTGCCAGATTGTGAAAATACTTGGTGTTAGAGTCACTGCTCTTCAGCCAAGTCGCACGACTCCTCAATATCCATGCATTTTCTTGTTCCCTCAGGATGGAGGATCTGTTCAATTCTAGAGAGGAAAGGGTAGCTGAATCTGCCGCAGACAAGGTCGAAAGGGACGCTGAAAAGATAAGCTCTTTGATTTTTGATTCCAGTTCTGATAGATGAGTCGCTTGTGCTAACTTTAACTCCATAAACCACAATTTAGATTGTTGTTTAAGAACCTTAAGTTTCCAGACCAGCCGCCGCTGGGGGTTTACTTCATCCAAGAATCGATGGTCCCTCCAGACCCGATGGACCAATGCAGTGTAGTCCGCATACTGAAGCCAATGGTGGTTAAATTTATATGGAGACGACCGGTGTAGCGTCGGAGGCGTCAACTGAAGTAGTATCGGGGCGTGATCTGAGACAAATGGGAACTCCACCCACGAGGATGGACAAGTAGCGGAAGACAAAAATGCCTCAGCAACCAAAAATCGATCAAGCCTTCTTGCAATGGCTTCTTTACCTGTACGCCCGTTTCGCCAAGTTGGGACCAGGCGCGGAGGCTGGACATCAATCAGGTTGTTAGCTGCAAAAAGTGCTCTGTAGGAGGCCTCCGTAGGACCCGGCGAGTATGGTCCTCCCCAATGTTCTCCTGCAGCCAGGATGATATTTAGGTCTCCTCCAAGAATGAGATTAGGTAAGGAGAGCAGTCCGCTTTCTACCAAATGTTTCCAGAAAAGTGGTCTGTTCGAACAAGGGTCGTAGACGTTAAGAAACGCCATCTCCTGTCCAGTGGGAAGATAGTGGCCTGTCAAAAGGATACCCCCCTTCGACAAAAAAGATCTTAGCAGAAAGAGATCAGGATTCCAGGCGACCAACAGTCCATCTGAGTTACCTAGGGAGCTAGCAGCAGCAGTGACCCACGAAGGGCGGAACTGGTGCACAAAATCTCTGGAAAGACGGTCTGACGCCAAGGTCTCTTGAAGGAAAATGAGATTCGTCTTTGTAATCTCCAGCAATCTTCTAAAGGAGGCAGCCTTGAGGGGGCCTCCGATCCCCCGAATGTTTAAGGAAAGCACCAACATTACTTAGTTCTCGCCAAGGCCTTCAAAGCTCTAAGGGCCTTTCCGTCCTGTGAGGGACATTCAGTTGCAGCAGGCTGAGTGCTCGCTACCTCTTTTTTCTTCCTGGAGCTACATGTCTGGAGCGGGGAAAGTTCCAATCCAATACCACGCGACCATGCAAGGGTTTTAGTGACTTTGTCGGAGGGAAGCAAAGAATAAGGACCCGACACAGTGGCTGGATTAAGGAGCTCTTTTCCACGATACATAGGTAACAGGGAGAGGTTGCTCGGGAGAATGCCAGGAGAAGCCGAGGAGTTCAACGCCTCTAGAAGGTTTACTTTGTCCTCCTCCAGTTGACTAAATCCCGACGACCGTGGAGGAGAATCAACTAGAGGTAAGGGGTTGGTCGGTCTAACTTGCCTCCTATCCAAGGAAGAGGAAGAAGGCTGGTGCATCTTGGCTGGGTCAGGAAGGAGAAGGTTGTTCTCGTCAAGGGTGGGAATCGGGACTTCTGGAGGACCCGTCGTGGGAAGGAGGCAATGATCCGGAGGTTTTGGTAGGTCTGTGGGGAGGGAAGCCTCGATCTCAGGTGAGGAGGAAAAAACATTGCGTGAGGCCAAAATCCAGGCGAAGTCAGATAAGGTGGTCTTCTTGGCATCAGAAAGTGATTTAAGGAGGGAGGGACAGAGAAGATTCAGTTTGATCTGCGGTTCATCCGGCTGCCCCAGCAAGGGTTGGAGATCTAGGCGTTGAGGCGAATCAAGATAGACCAGGGAAGGGTCCGCCTCCATATAATCAGGAGGGTGGAGAAAAATATTGATTTCTTCATAGGAATCGGTAGATGAATTACCCGGGAAATCTCGGCGTAGGTGGCCAGATTCTCGGCAGAGGTTACATCGGAAAGGGAGTCCGAGATAGTCCAATTTTTGAAAATGCTTCTGCCCTCTCCAGTCAATCTCCAAGGTCTCTGAAAGTCAGGACATGATATCAATCTCAAATAGCACTCTTCCCATTTTTCTCAAAGAACCACTGAGCAGTTGATTATCATGAGCAATGAATGTCCCCAAAGAGTTACCGATCGCTGTCAAAGCTTCTTCGTTCCAGAGATGAAGCGGGAGACCTGGGAGAAGAACCCAAAGATGTCTGAGTTGAAAATACTCCATGTCTGGGTTGAAGGCTAATCTCCAGTGCTTAAGCATGAGGCTGCCCCCTCCGAATACCCACGAAGTAGAGAGCAGAAGGGAGGCATCTTCTGGGGTCTTGCAGTGAAAGCAAAGCCAGCCTTTTTTGAGGAACTGGACTCGTGGTAGATAACCCAAAATAGGAAACCACTTTCTTTTTAACCAGTCATCCAGTGATTGATGGCTCAGGTGTTTGTAAGAGAGGCGTCCCACCAGAGTGCAGGTCGAAATCATAACAAGATTTTCAAATCCCACACCATCCCCCAGGACCAGTCGCTTTGATCTTTTGTTAGCTTTCCAAACTTTTCGGCCACTGGAAGTTTTACGATGGGTAGTCTCATCATTACGAGGACCAAAACGAGCCTGATGGGGAGAAGAGAGTGTTTCGGAGAGGGACCTGTCAGGGACAGGTGGATCAGACTTTGGAGCAAGAGGAAACGACTGTCGGGGAGAGGCTTTAACGACAGGGTTCCCGGCGGGAATAGTGGAAAAGTTTGAAAAGGAAGGCTCGGAGGGAAAAAACCGGCGCTTGGATTCAAGGGAGTCTAGTTTGTCAAACAGGCCCACCTGTTTCCAGATAAGTTCATCAGAGGGCTGCATCAGAGGATTTTTCATCGAATCCATGTTACAAAGCTGAGAGAACTGTCTGTCGGCCCAGTAGGAGAAAAAACGACAAGATAGGGGAGAACTGACTGTAGGGGAGCTCAAATCAAAGTCTGAAGGTCCTAGGAAGTAAAATAGGTCAGAGGGAGATAACCAATCAGAGAAGGCGAGAAGAAAAAAACAAGTTATCTGGACAAATAGACAAATAACCAAGCACTGTTCCGAATCCCCAGAGGCTCGTTAAGCCGGAACCGACCAAGACAAAGTGGAACTTTATCCTATAGCTTTACAGGAAAACGACCAGGTGGAGCCCACCTCAGTAAACCCAGAGTATTTTAGAAGCTGGTTCAGGTATGAAATATGATGGAGGAGAGCCTGGAGTTCAATCTTTGTCGTCAAAGCTGGAAAGGAGAACTAGCTGAGTACTAACTAAGTCGAGGGGCCGGAAGGATGAAAGAATCAATGTTTAAGAGAAACACATCCAAAGGAAGAGTAAGAGTGTTCCAGGATCATCTGGTTCGTTGCCATCGTTCGCTGCCATCGTTCGCTAGGATTTTATTTGCAATGCGGTTAACCATTGAATATAGAATAGGAGTATACAACTAATCTTTATTGATCCTTCGAAAATGAGTTTTAAAAAATTAGGTTGCACAAGTGTAATATACTATTATGATAATATTGACACTTTTGAAATAACTTTATTAAAGTTGTTATCTTTTGGGTTTTGTATTCGCAATGCACTTAACGATTGGATATGGAATATGAGTACATAACAACTATTATTTATTTATTATATATGTAACTTAAGTTGAAATATAGTGAATTAGAATAAAATATTATATATTATCATATATAAATATTTCTCTAATATATTTTTAAAGATATATTTTTAATTAGATTATTTATAATTATTAGTTCCTACCGTAGGCATAGAGGGACTATAGTGATCGATAAATCGTTGACTTCATATTAGTTTATCCTTTGACCATAAATATTTTCATATTATTGATTGTTGGAACCAGGGAACTAAAAACATCAATTTTTATATAAAAAAAAGTACCATATTTGTCATGATCTGATTGGACAAGGGATTGGAGGTCTTATTGCCAGCTTCGTTATTCCCAATGTTATATATGTTGGCATATCCAAAGTATTTGATCGTATATGGTCTTTTTGAATCATATATTTTCTAATGCATTCCTCGAAGGTGGATTAATGCTAGCATTAATTCAAATGTTTGGTTTAGCATTTTATGCTAGTTAAATTTATGGCAATGTTTGATATGGTGGCATGTCGAAAGTTTGGCCTTCCAATACATTCTCTTTCTTGTTCGAACTATTGTTACAAAAAATATAATAATTTTTTTTGGATACGTCAGAGACCTGCCACATTGAATTTTTTTCATAAATGTTTATAGAGCATTTTTGATAGACTTAAATGTTTACCTAATAGGTTTGGTAGTGTTGAATGGTTACTTAATAGGCTTGTTACAAGACATTTTCTTCATGGCATTGTTGGTTTACTGGTCCATGCTTGTTTTTTTCATGGCATTGATTTCTTATTTGCATTTTGTTGTTGTTCTTGCTTGCCTGTTTGTGTTGTTGCAATTTGCACGTTTGCCTGGGGGAATGGTTGTTGCTTGCTTCTTTCTTCGATGTATGTTGTTTATTATTGCTTGATTCAACTTTGTAGGGTTTCGGTCCTGTGCCTGCAAGTGGGTCTTATTTGCAAGGTTTTGGTCCTGTGCCTGCACTTGGGTTCTTATTTGCTACTTGTTCTTGTTTTCCCAGGGTTTGCAATGTTGGGATGCTGCATCTACAGTTGGATCTTTAGTTACATTTTTTTGCAGTGGAGTTTGCATAGAATACTATTAAGATAAAATAACAGAGTAAAAAATTGCAGGCGATGTAAATTGCATCTCTTACGTGTTGAAGCAGAGTTTGTCGGCCTCAAAGTATATTTCATAGTTGCCGATGTTTTTTCCATGGATTTTGTGTTGCTATGGTTTCATAGTTATGATAGTGCATTTTGTTGTGTGGGAGATATAGTTGTTCTCTCTCTTTTATTTTCCTCTTGTAAACTATGTTTATGACTCTATAGTTTCTTGTGTTTCTGTGGTCATTCCAGCCGACCATCGTTCGATTGCATACTTAACCAGTTTTATGGACGCTGCTTCGCGGATAGGTTCTATCGAACTATGACAGGTCGTGTTCGGTGTATACATTAGCTTTCCTGAATTAGTTTTCTTTAAAACAAGGGCTCCTTGACAGAAGAGAATGCAATTTATGAAATTATAGGTTTCCTGGACAGCATAAGTTAATGATTGCAGGTTCTCTGGGTGGTGGGATGAAAGTTGGGCTTCTATTGTTCTGTGCCCTGCAAATAGCACGGAGAGTTCCACAAGGTCGTGTTTGGTGTATACATTAGCATTCTCGAATTAGTTTTATTTAAAAAAAGGGCTCCTGGACATAAGAGATTGAAATTTATGAAATTATAGGTTTCCTGGATAGCATAAATTAAACATAGGAAATATGTGATTTTATAAAGTAGATATATAAAGCATGCACGGAGCCCTCATCCCGTACTTTGCCAGTTTTTGCATCGTGGGTTCTCGGGGTAGCCGGCTGAAAATTGACAATTGGAGAGTTTCGCGATATACAAATTGACAATCGGACTTGCGGACTATTTGAATTTTAAGGGCCTCGTGTCCAAAAAATTTAGCATTCTTGAAATAGTTTAGTTTATGTACGTTTTACATATGTTGGTGGACAAAAACACACAAAAAAAATAGTAAGCATTTTTTGGATCACGGGTCTCGGGTGGCGGGCTCTAAATTCAGCTTCTATTGTTCTATTTCCTAGAAATAGCACGCAGAGTTACGCGATATACAAATTGACAATTGGACTTGCGGACTATTTGAATTTCAAAGGCTCATGTCCAAAAAAATTAGCATTCTCAAATTACTTCTCTTTACATATGATTTACATATGCTCGTGGAGAAAAAGACAGAAAAATAGTGGTACCGTTTGTTACATAGGGATCCCTCCCTGCTACCTTCACCACTTCCCAATACACATTAAATATGCTTTCAAAAGTCAGAACCGACCAGATAAGTTCGAAAAGATGGGCTTCAATAACTGGAAATATCAAGTACATCTCCCATTAAAATGAATAGGCAGGTGAATATTATGGGATCTGGTAATTTCTTTTTGCCTGCATTTTGAATTTGCGAAAATAATTTTTTTTTTCTTGTGCAGTTTTAGTTTTCTTAAAAGCTTCAGCATAGTTCATGAACGTGTCACCCACAGAGGCCTTGACGTCATGTCCCTCTTTAATATTGTGCATATCTTAGATGTCATATTTGAGAATCTGCTCAGATATGGGAATTTTAATACGTGTTGCTAGTCACTATTCAACGTACATATTCAAAAAGATTGGCATTAATAAGCGAAAATATCAAAAACATCTATCATTAAAACAAATCAACACAAAATCTACGGAAGATCATCCAGCATTTCTTTTAAATACTTTTGTCATTTCTCTCTATCATCAAAGAGTTGTGCTTTAGGGTGCCTTCGTTCTAATGTTCCTGGTCATAGACATGTAAGAAAATTTAGAGATGTGATTGAGGGGCAGATGAAAGAAAAGAGACTGGTTTTATGTGACGTGAGCTTTGGGTAAAAAAAAACTCTGTTATACAAGAGAAACTCAGAGAGAACAAAAAAAAAAGAACAAGTATGTTATGGTTGGTGTTCTCCCTGTGTTCGATGCTTTGGTTGGTTGAAAAGGTTGCCTGGAGATTTGTTTTTTAAACTTCTTTGTTTTATTGCTGGGAATTGTAATGGATTTTGAGGTCGCGTGTAAAATAGTTCTTCGTTTGAGTATATAGCTTCTTCCAACAACACAGATTTGGAAAGTGTATCGAATTGTACAGATCCCAGAAGAATTTTTTTTCCTCGATGGCGGCGCATTTACAGTGGCTTGCAAAATGGCTTGTCATGTTCGTAAATGACATGGAATATTGCTCCATTTGTGAATGTAACCAGAGGCGGGTAACAAAAACTGTATGGGTGGATAAAACGACATATTATCACTGCAAAAGTTTCCATTTCAAATATTGATGAGCTACATGTGAGTCTGGTAACCGACTTGACAGAAATCCATGTTCCTTGTCAAAGTTTATTAGGTTTCCTCTGGATGTAGTTCCAGACTCCACATATTTGGCGTCACCTCCACTGCTATGAGGAAAGATATATTATGATGCCATCTGCAACATTTGATACACTTTCCAGACCTGTGCTAGTGTGTTCTACAACATTTGATGCACTTGCCACACCTCTGTTGCCCGAAGAATTTATGTACCACAACAGATTTTCATTTTGCATCTGGGTTGAACGTTTCTTCCAATTTACTGTAATAAAGCAAATAAGTTCAACATACAAATCCTTAGGCAGGCTTTTCAACCAAACAAATGATCGAATACAGGGAGAATACCAGTCACTATGTACTTGAATTTTTTTCCCCTGCCATAGTTGTTGTGACATAAAACGACATCGTCCACTTTGAAATCGGCCTGAATCGCATTTCTAAGTTGTCTTGGATGTCAAGGGTCAGGAACATTGGAAGGAAAGCACCTTAAACCCCAACTTTTCGACAGTAGAGGGAAATTAATACTTGACAAAGAATGGAATGTTGAATAAGCATCCATTGCAAGTAGGCCATATCTGGATGAGAGAAGGTATTCAAAAAATTGGGATAGATGTAGTTGGCAGCACCGATTAAGTACAAAACCCAAAATTGATATTCAACTCGCTTTTTACGAATAAAGAGTTTGAACATCAAGAAAACTATCAAGAAGCTTCATCAATGTACATATTTCAGTATTTTCCAATTTTTGGTATTTGTTTTAATTGTATTTTGTACCTTCTTCCCCTGTGTCGTTAAACATGAATGAGAAGCTTCACTTTCTGCTGCTTGCTACCTCAATCTAAATAAAGACTAGTTTTTCCTTTCTTTACATTTTACATTTAAGAATAATTTTTCATAAGCGACTCAACTGTTGACGCAATGTTCCTGTTCAGTATGTTGGATATATTACAGTTTCTTCTATTTGATAATATTCGTGCATATATACTAATATCAGTACTATTGGAATAAATACAAAAAACTTAGGCAATTATGTTTGGTTTTGCGGTATTAAACAACTATGTTCCTTGTTCCGTCATATACATCTTGCAGCCAAAGAACTTCTATAGTCTGCAATTTATGCTTTAATTACTTAAGTCACACCAAATATTGATTGCATTTAATTTAATTTAGATATTGATGTTTATGGAGAGCCGACGTTTTCTCATGTCATTGTAAGCAATACAAGATGAATAGATGATAAGTATTTTATCTCGTTGAGACCACAATGCAAATTCATGTTTCTTGTTGCACTATGTACATCTTGCAGTCAATATTTTTGTGCTTTCAACGAAATTTGCGAACCAAAGAGCATCTTGCAAATTGGGAGTTCATTTGTATTCGAAACAGAAACAATCCATTAATATATATTAGTATGAATACTATTCAAATAAATATGAAAACTTTCTCCAATGATAGATACTAGTATGAATACTATTGAAATAGATATCAAACCTTTATCTTGGCCAATACTTAGCCAGTTATCTAGGCACCAGGCCCTGGGTTTGCGGTACCCATCACCTATGTGATCCAGATTATTTTCGGCACGAAATGAGATCGGAGATATAATAAAGAAATGCACAGAGATATCGTAGATATTCAATAATATAACGGAAATATATCAGAGATGAAACCATAAACATAGAGATAAAGTAATAAATGATTTCTATTAATGAAAGAAATGTACAGAGACTGTAAAAATACAGAGTGAAAGACTCACTAGAATGGTGGTAGCTTATCTCTGAGAAGAGATGTGACGGCTACTCGCATTCACAAGAAGATGATTACAATGAGGCTCTGAAGGAATTTTAACAATAAACAGGAATACCAAAAACCATAGACATCCAAAAACCTAACCCTAGGAGATGAAGCACCAAAAGTCATGTGGGCCTCGTTTGGGTAAGTTAGTACATCAACTTCCCGGGGTTGTAACTTTTGCATACGATCTTCGTTTTAGGCGTATGATAGCTCGTTGGAAAGGTATCGTCGAGGAGATTCATTTTGGGGGCTCAATCATGCCTTCTGCTATCATTGAGAACTTCTATCTTGAAAAACCTTCATTTACGCCCTCAAAATGGCCCTGAAAGTTAAAACCTACTAAAAATAGTAAATTGTCAAAATTTCCAAAAAACTGTTTTGAGCCAGTCAGAAAAGGTGGGTGGCCACCGATATCCACTTGGATCAATTATCCCTCTTTAGGAAGAAATGGTGTCCATTGCGTTGAGTTCCCAGGGGAGAGGGAAAATCATTTGTTGGATCTACATCTTGGTGAGTTGTTTGTATTGTTGGAGACGTCGCGCTGCTTAGTTTGTGGAAGTCTATCATGAACCTATTGAAGCTGAGGTTGTTCAACAAGTCTATCTACATGAGAGAAAGGTGTGAAGAATGAATATGTGTTCTTTGTTTCAACCTTTTTGACCTGCTTCTATTGGATAGAAGGTGCAGGGGGCAAGGCTATAGTGGTTGCAGTAGAGATGACCCCTGGTATTCTGTAGAGATGACCCCCACAAGTAGCAATGACACTACGGGGTTGAGACTCATAAACAACATGGCATCTCCACATATATGGTTGGCCCAAGAGAAAATCATAGAGATCCAGTGGGGAAACATCACATAATACCTCATCCTTGAAGGATTGGATGCCATATGACAACCGACATTGTTGGCTGACACGGAGATCTCGTCCTTGTCGAAGCCACCCGATGTTGTATGGTTGCGGGTGTGGTGTTGTCGACAATCTCAACTGTTTGATGACCTCTGCTGAGATGAGGTTTTTCTGGCTTCCACTATCAACAATAAAATGCAGTGGGGTCCCCTTCACCCACATTTGTGAATGAAAACGACGCTCCCCCTCTTCAGGATCTGTTGGTTCTTCTGGTTGAATTGTTTCGGTCGCAACAATAGTAGTGGGGTCTGCGTCAATGATCTGTCCTTTACCATTATTTTCATAATCATATTTTGGATCAAGGTTCGGCTCTTTGTCTTTGATCTCAGCCACCAATGACTATTTTGAGCGACATTCATAGGTGTTTTTCCAGCGTCTTTTGTGGAACTCGCACCATTTTCTGGTGTCCTTCTTTGTCTTCCCGTGACCCTTCTTTTCCTGTGTCTTGGACTGGCTTTCGGGAGACTGTTTGTTAGGGTCGTCTTTGTCATACTTAGGTTCTTGCGGATTTGCAGACCTGAACTCCTGTTTGTTCTGGTGCTTAAATTTTTACTCAATTTTAACAGCATATCGATAAGCAACACCGAGTGATAAGATGTCCAGAAAATCCATTTCAGTCTGGATGTATCTATGTAGAGCCCCACGGTATTTCAGAACCAAATGTCGCTCGAAGTCTTTGATACCCAACTTGGTGCGCAAGGTATGGAAGGTATTGGTGAACTTCGGAGCTGCTTGGCCCCTCTCTTGCCGCAGTGTGGTCCATCTCATGTACTGGTCCTCATAGTTTCCAATAGGGTAATATTGTTCCTTTACCGCATCCATAAAAAAATCCCAAGTGGGATCAGCCCCGTATATTCCAGATTCCTCTGTGGAAATTTTCTCCCAGTAAGTTTCCCACCAATGTTTGACATGAGGGAGAGCTTTAAGGAGTGCAAAGGTGGTCTTTTCTTTGTTAGAAAAATTGTGAACAGAGAAATAACCTTCTAGCAGAGTTAACCATTTTTCTAGGGCTTCTGCATCTATTTGTCCTTCAAATATAGGAATATAAAAATTAACTTGTACCTTGAAAGGAGAGGTGCCTCCAAAGTGGTCTCTTGATGAAGATATGCCTGCTATTATCGGCAGGCGTTTAAGGATGTGGGAAAAATTCTCCATCATTTCGTCCCTTTGTCGCATGAGAGCTTGCTCAAGCAACAGATTGATAGGATCGTCTACTCCGTCGTTTTTATTTTCTTCCACCATTGAGGGTTTCTTGGGTGTACGAGAGCGATTGTATTCAAGAGAGAAAATATCAAGACCCAACTTTCTATACTCGGACCTCGTCAGGGACATGCACTGAAAAACGATCAAGAGAGCCTGCTCTGATACCACTGATCCGGATTATTTTCAGCACAAAATGAGATCAGAGATATAATAAAGAAATGCATAGAGATATCGCAGATATTCAATAATATAACATAAATATATCAGAGATGCAACCATAAACATAGAGATACATTAATAAACAATTTCTATTAATGAAAGAAATGTACAGAGACTGTAAAAATATAGAGTGAAAGACTCACTAGAATGGTGGCATCTTATCTCTAAGAAGAGATGTGACGGCTACTCGCATTCGAAAGAATATGATTACAATGAGGCTCTGAAGGCCTTTTTACAATAAACATGAAGTCCAAAAACCCTATACATCCAAAAACCTAACCCTAGGAGTTGAAGCGCCAAAAGTCATGTGGGCCCCATTTGGGTAAGTTAGTACATCAACTTCCCGAGGTCGTAACTTTTGCATACGATCTCCATTTTAGGCGTATGATAGCTCGTTGGAAAGGTATCATCGAGGATATTCATTTTGGGGGATCAATAATACCTTTGGCTATAATTGAGAAACTCAATTTCAAAAAACCTTCATTTAGGCCCTCAAAATGGCCCTGGAAGTTAAAACATGCTAAAAATAGTAAATTGTCAAAATTGCCAGAAAATTGTTTTGAGACAGTCGGAAAAGGTGGGTGGCCACCAATATCCACCTGGATCAATCCTCCCTCCCTAGGAAGCAATGGTCTCCATTGCGTTTAGTTCTAGGGGGAGAGGGAAAATCATTTGTTGGATCTGCATCTTGGTGAGTTGCTTGTATTGTTGGAGATGTCGCGTTGCTTAGTTTGTGGAAGTCTGTCATGAACCTGTTGAAGCTGAGCTTGTTCAACAAGTCGATCTACATGAGAGGAAGGTGTGAATAAGGAATCTTTGTTCTTTGTTGCAACCTTATCGACCTGCGTCTGTTGGATAGAAGGTTCAGGGGGCGAGGCTGTAGTGGTTGCAGTGTCCTTTTGTTCCCCTTTTGAACAGATTGTGAAGAAGATGAATTTTGCAGTATGCGATACTACCTTGCGACACTTTTTAGGTGGAACAATAGTTGGAACTACCTCTGGTATTCTATAGAAATGAACCCCCAAAGTAACAATGACACTACGGGGTCGAGACTCATAAACAGCATGGCGTCTCCACATATATGGTTGGCCCAAGAGAACATCACAGACATCCAGTGGGGAAACATCACATAATATCTCATCCTTGAAGGGTTGGATGTCATATGACAACTGACATTGTTGGTTGAAACGAAGATCTCATCCTTTCCAAAGCCACCCGATGTTGTATGGTTGTGGGTGTGGTGTTGTTGACAATCCCAACTGTTTGACGACCTTTGCTGAGATGAGGTTTTTCTGGCTTCCGCTATCAACAATAAAATGCAGCAAGGTCCCCTTCACCCACATCTAAGAATGAAAAAGGCACTCCCCCTCTTCAGGATCTGTTGGTTCTTCTGGTTGAATTGTTGCGGTCGCGACAATAGCAGTGGGGTTTGCATCAATGTTCTGTCCTTTACCATCATTTTCAGAATCAGATTCTGGATCAAAGTTCGGCCTTTTGTCTTTGATCTCGGCCACCAATGAATGTTTTGAGTGAAATTCATAGGTGTTGTGCCATGGGATTTTGTGGAACTCGCACCATTTTCTGGTGTCCTTCTTTGTCTTCCCGTGACCCTTCTTTTTTTGTGTCTTGGACTGGTTTTCGGGAGACTATTTGTTAGGGCCATCTTTTTCATACTTCGATTGTTGTGGATTTGGAGACCCGAACTCCCATTTGTTTTGGTGCTTAAATTTATGCTCAATTTTAACATCATATCGATAAGCAGCACCGAGTGATGAGATGTCCAAAAAATCCATTTCAGTCTGGATGTATCTGTGTAGAGCCCCACGGTATTTCAAAACCAAATGTCGCTCAGAGTCTTTGATACCCATCTTGGTGCGTAAGGTATGGAAGGTATTGGTGAACTCAGGAACTTCTTAGCCCCTCTCTTGCCGCAGTGTGGTCCATGTCATGTACTGGTCCTCATAGTTGCCAACAGGGTAATACTATTCCTTTACTGCATCCATAAAAAAATCCCAAGTGGGATTGGCCCCATATATTCCAGACTCCTATGTGGAACTTTGTTCCCAGTAAGTTTCCCACCAATGTTTGACATGAGGGAGAGATTTAAGGAGTGAGAAGGTGATATTTTCTTTGTCAAAAAAATTGTGAACAGAGAAATAACCTTCTAGCAGAGTTAACCATTTTTCTAGGTCTTTTGCATCTATCTGTCCTTCAAATATAGGAATATTAAAATTAACTTGTACCTTGAAAGGCGAGGTGCCTCCAAAGTGGCCTCTTGATGAAGATGTGTCTGCTGTTATCGGCAGGCGTTGAAGGATGTGGGAAAAATTCTCCATCATTTCGTCCCTTTGTCGCGTGAGAGCTTGCTCAAGCAACAGATTGATAGGATCGTCTGCTCCATCATTTTTCTTTTCTTCCACCATTGAGGGTTTCTTGGGTGTGCGAGAGCATTTGTCTTCAAGAGAGACAAGCTCAAGACCCAACTTTCTATACTCGGACCTCGTCGGGGACATGCACTTAAAAACGATCAATAGCAGCCTACTCTGATACCACTGATCTGGATTATTTTCGGCACGAAATGAGATCGGAGATATAATAAAGAAATGCACAGAGATATCGCAAATATTCAATAATATAACAGAAATATATCAGAGATGCAACCATAAACATAGAGATACAGTAATACATGATTTCTATTAATGAAATAAATGTACAGACACTGTAAAAATACAGAGTGAAAGACTCGCTAGAATGGTGGCAGCTTATCTCTGAGAAGAGATGTGACCACTACTCGCATTCGCAAGAAGATGATTACAATGAGGCTATGAAGGCATTTTTACAATAAAAATGAATGTCAAAAACCCTATACATCCAAAAACCTAACCCTAGGAGATGAAGTGCCAAAAGTCATGTGGGCCCCGTTTGGGTAAGTTAGTGCATCATCTTCCCAGGGTCGTAACTTTTGCATACAATCTTCGTTTTAGGCGTATGATATCTCGTTGGAAAGGTATTGTCGAGGAGATTCATTTTGGGGGCTCAATTATGCTTTGGAATATCATTGAGAACCTCGATCTCAAAAAACCTTCATTTAGGCCCTCAAAATGGCCCCGGAAGTTAAAACCTGCTAAAAATAGTAAATTGCCAGAAAACTGTTTTGAGCGAGTCAGAAAAAGTGGGTGGCCACCGATATCCACCTGGATCAAACAAAAACAATCCATTAATATATATTAGTATGAATACTATTCAGATAAATATGAAAATTTTCTCCATTGATAGATACTAGTATGAATACTATTGAAATAGATATCAAACCTTTATCTTGGCCAATACTTAGCCAGTTATCTGGGCACTAGGCCCTGGGTTTGCGGTACCCAGCACCTATGTCTCATGTTTCTTCATATACATCTTGCAGCCAAAGAACTTCAGTGATATGAACTTAATGATTTTACTGGTGAGCACCCAACATGGGTTCAAAAACTTTGCGATTAATAAACGGAAAAAAAAAGGGTTTTTCGACTGTCAGATACTTATCTCTTTTCCCCTTTTTCTTTTCCCTTCCATTATGGCTTTCTGGTTTCATACTTAGTCGTCTTTTTGTGATGGGTGGTTACAGGTTTCGCGTGCTGAAATATCCTCATCTCCATCTGTATCTTCACATGACGAATCCGACTGACCATTGTACCTTTCCATACCTAGGCAATTTTATGGTCGCGGTTGCTGGATCGGCGCATACGAACTGACCTTTTCTTTTTCCTGCTCATTATTACTTTCTGGATATATACTTAGTGCCCTTTCTATGGTATTTGGTTCCAGATTTGGTGGGATGACATGTCTTCATCTCCATCTATATCCTCAAACGACGGATTGGACCGACTGTTGTTCCTTTCCATAGCCAATTTTATGGTCGGCGCTTGCGAACCCAACTGCTTATCGTTCCGGTATATACATCTTTCACTCAAAACATCTGTGATCTACAATTCCACTGCGGTTTCCTCATATACATTAACTTTGTTCAAAGTATCTGTTGATGATTTCCATTCCCAGCAACTTCACGTCCTTCCTGATATACATGAACAATGCTCTTACTAGTGACAAGTGGACACAGTGGCACAAAAGATACTTTTGTGATCTGCAATTTATGCCTTAACTAGTGAGAACTCAGCAGGGGTTCGAAATCATTTGCATTAATAATCAAAGACTCGATGTTCTTCGATGAGATACTTTTCCCTTGTCTTCTTCCCGTGTGTTATCAATTTCTAGTTATATACTTAGTCGTGTTTCTATGATCGTGGGTTCCAACGTTGGCGTGTTGACATATCTTCATCTCCATCTATATCCTCGCATGGAGAATTGGACCGCCCAATGTTCCTTTTCATACTTAGTGAATTTTATTCCCGCGCTTGTCGAGTTGGCGCAATTCCACTCTGTTGCTTCTTGTTCCGTCATCTACATATACCACTCAAAATTTTCATGATCTACAATTCCACTGCGAACTTCTCCGTCCTTTTTCCCTTATTTTATTCCCATGTATTATGGGACTATAAAATATGGACATGATATTTTATAGAGCATGTACGAATTCCGCATTCCATACCTAGCGACATTTTGGATCGCGGGTTCTCGGGCGGGCGGGCTCAAAATTGGGCCTCCATTGTTTTGTGCCCTACAAATAGCACCCAGAATCTTGTGATATACAAATTGAAAAGAGGACCTGGGGATTGGTGGACTCAACATTGCACTTCTATTGTTCTGTGTCCTCCAAACAGTGCTCCTAGTTTCATGATACAGAAATTGACACACGGAATGTAGGACTGGCGAGGTGGAGATTGCCATTGTTTACGGATGCTAATCCCTATGAAGTATCTAACAGTATCTAAAAAATTATTTTGAATACTAAATTATCTCTTAGTAGTGGCAACTGGACATAGGTATGAAACAATTGGGATTGCACGCTCCGCAATATACAAATTGACTACCATATTCCGACATCGTCCGCTCTTCCGTGTTACATATTACACATTCAAATGTTCAGAGTGATACAATTAGAATGTCGGGGCCTCACTTCTTCTACAGACACCTTTGCAGCCTATTTTGGATCCTCCTGTTCTCAGATTCACGAAATTTGCAACCCCAGCATTGGCGGGCTAACATATATTTATCTCCATCTATATAATCACACAACGAATCCGATCGACCGTTGTTGCTTTCCATACTTGGCCAATTTTATGTCCACGGTTGTCGGGTTGGCACCAATTTCATCTCCATATATATCCTCGCATGGAGAATTGGACCGCCCGCTGTTTCTTTTCATACTTAGTGAATTTTATGCTCGTGGTTGTCGAGTTGGAACAATTGAAATCTGTTCCTTTTTGTTCTGTTATATACATCTTCCACTCAAAATTTGTGCAATCCAAACTATTTCATACCTCCGTGTCCAGTTGTCACTGCTAAGAGCTAATTTAGTATTCAAAATAATTTTTTAGATATTGTTACATACTTCGTAGGGATTAGCATCCGTAAACAATGGAAATCTCCACCCCGCCAACCCTACATTTCGTGTGTCAATTTCTATATCGCGAAACTGGGAGCGTTGTTTGGAGGACACAAAACAATAGAAGTGAAATGTTGAGTCCGCCAGTCTGCAGGTTTGCTTGTCAATTTGTATATCGTGGAATTATGGGTGTTATTTGTAGGGGACGAAACAATGGAGGCCCAATTTTGAGCCCACCCGCCCAAGAACCCGCAATCCAAAATGTCACAATATACAAATTGACTACCAGATTCTGACATCGTCCGCTCTTCCGTGTTACAGATTACACATTCAAATGTTTGAAGCGATACAATTAGAACATCGGGGCCTCGCATCTTTTGCAAACACCTTCACAGCCTGTTTTTGATCCTCCTGTTGTCGAGTTCACAAAATGTGCAACCCCAACGTTGGTGAGTTCACATATCTTTATCTCCATCTTTATAATCACACAACGAATCCAACCGACCGCTGTTTCTTTCCATACTTGGCCAATTTTATGTCCATGGTTGCTAGGTTGGCCCCAATTTCCTCTCCATCTATATACTCGCATGGCGAATTGGACCACCCATTTTTCCTTTTCATACTTAGTGAATTTTATGCCCATGGTTGTCGAGTTGGCGCAATTGAATTCTGTTCATTTTTGTTCCGTTATATACATCTTCCACTCAAACTTTGTCCAATCCCAACTGTTTCGTACCTCTGTGTCTAGCTGTCACTACTAAAAGCTAATTTAGTATTCAAAATAATTTTTTAGATACTGTTAGATACTTCATATGGACTAGCATCTGTAACCAATGACAATCTCCACCCCGCCAGCTCTGCATTCCGTGTGTCAATTTCTATATCATGAAACTGGGAGCGTTGTTTGGAGGAAACGGAACAATAGAAGTGCAATGTTGAGTCCGCCAGTCCATAGGTCCACTTGTCAATTTGTATATCATGGAATTCAGGGTGCTATTTGTAGGGAACGGAACAATGGAGGACCAATTTTAAGCCTGCCCGCTCGAGAACCCGCGATCAAAAATGTTGCTACATATGGAATGTGGAATCCATACATGCTCTATAAAATATCGTGTCCATATTTTATAGTCCCATAATACACAGGAAGAAAATAAGGGAAAAAAGATGGAGAATTTTGCAGTGGAATTGTAGATCACGAAAGTTTTGAGCGGTACATGTAGATGACGAAACAAGAAGAAGAAGAGTTGAATTGCACCAACTCGGAAACCGCGGGCATAAAATTCACTAAGTATGAAAAGGAAGAGCGGGCGGTCCAATTCGCCATGCGAGGATATACATGGAGATGAAGATATGTCAACACACCAATGTTGGAACCCGCGATCATAGAAACACGACTAAGTATATAACTAGACTATCGAATACAAATTGACTACCGGATTTCGACATCATCCGCTCTTTCGTGTTACAAATTATGCATTAAAATGTTTGGAGTGATACAATTAGAACGTCAGGGCCTCGCGCCTTTTGCAGACACCTTCGCAGCCTGTTTTGGATCCTCATATTATCGGGTTCAAGAAATGTGCAACCCAATCATTGGAGGGTTGACATATCTTTATCTCCATCTATATAATCACACGACGAATCCGACCAACCATTGTTGCTTTCTAGACTTTGCCAATTTTATGTCCACGGTTGCCAGGTTGGCCCCAATTTCATCTTCATCTATATCCTCACATGGCGAATTGGACCGCTCGTTGTTCCTTTTCATACTTAGTGAATTTTATACATGCGGTTGTCGAGTTGGCGCAATTGAACTCTGTTCCTTTTTGTTCTGTTATATACATCTTCCACTCAAAATTTCTGTGATCTACAATTCCATTGCTAACTACTTCGTCATTTTTCCCTTTTTTTCTTCTCATGTATTATGGGAATATAAAGTATGGACATGATATCTAATAGAGCATGTACAGATTCTGCATTCCATACCTAGCGACATTTTTTATCACGGGTTCTCGGGCAGGCGAGTTCAAAATTGGGCCTCCATTGTTGCGTGTCTTAAAAATAGCACCCAGAATTCCGTGATATAGAAATTGACAAGCGGGCCTACGGACTGACTGACTCAACATTGCACTTCTATTGTTTTGTGTCCTCCTAACATCGCTTCTAGTTCCGTGATATACAAATTGACACACGGAATGCAGGGCTGGAGGGGTGGAGATTTCCATTGTTTACAGATGCTAATACCTATGAAGTATCTACCAGTATCTAAAAAAATATTTTCAATACTAAATTATCTCTTAGTAGTGACAATTGGACACAGAGGTACAAAACAGGTGGCATCGCACCCTGCGCAATATATAAATTGACTACCGCATTCCGACATCGTCCGCTCTTCACTCTACCACGACTCACAAATGTTTCAAAGTATCTCTCGTTGCTTTCCATCCCCACTAACTTCCTGTCCTTACGGTTGTCCTGCCATACCCTCTTCATTGTTACACGCATTGCACTCAAAAAGTTCTGATACATACAATTTGACCCTCGCACCCTCACCTTCAACGGTTGTACCTTGCAACCCTATTTTGTAGCTGTTTTTTTCCCGTGCCCATGACCTCCGTACTTTCTTACTATGCAATTAGAAACCTTTCATGCTAATAGGTGACCATGTAGGAACCGTCAACATTATCATTAATGGGCGAAACGCTCGAGGAGATTTCCCATTATTACACTTTAAACCAACATGTGCGGAGATTTATTTTGTCCCTTCTGATTATTCATCTCAAACACGCGTCGTCGTATTGGGCCACTCAAGAAATCTACAATGCTTAATCGTTTATTGCAATATCCACCATGTTCGCATTTTCTATGTATGCAATTACTAGTTTTTAATGTTAACAATGCATCATGCAACAACCATCCAAATTGTCATTAATCAACGAAAGTCTCGAGGACATCTCCCATTCACATGCTTTGGACCAAAATTTGTGCAAGATTATATTATCCCTTCCAACTTTTCATTTCATTCATCGTCTGGAGCAAACAAACGTTCTTGTAGACTTATGGTAGCAGGTCAACAGCAGTTTTGTGGAGATACAGTAAATATGTTCGCACACGAGGACCAGAACTTCCAGTGGTCCAGGGCATACATTTACTATTCATCCCATTCCGCCCAGAACAAAGTGATTTGGACCTCTGGAATCGCTTGTGCAGGTTGCGTCCCTGAGGTTTTTGACTATAAGGAGGTGGTCTCTTGGTGCACCGAAAAATATATTCCAGGCCAAAGAATTATTCCACTACGCAACCATTCTCCTAATTCTTTGTCACCTTAGGTCTTTCGCGAGATGTTAAAATTGTTGAAGCCAACATTGAAGTTCAAAGGACAAGAATGCAAACAGTTTCTAGAAAAACATGATAACGGGATGGACATCTTAGTCGAATTGCTCGAAGACCCGACAACAGTTCCTGAAGATATCACAAGGTTGCAGGTAAGTTCCTTTAGAAATCCATTTCGGGAAATTGCTTGGTTGTTTACAAGAATAACGGGACATGCATCCACGTCAAATATTTCCCATATAATTATTTATATTTTGTATTTCACAGTCAAGGAACAATACATTTTTGATTGGGGGAAGATAATTTCCATTGAGCTATGTTCCCAGTTTTCATGATTCAAAGAATTGAATAAATTTTATATGTCATCCTACTTAATTTTCACAATTGTGCAATGTTGCTCGTTTCCAAAACTTTCTCTTTCCAATAAAATAAATTGTGGATTCGACCCAATAACATTCTATTACGAGGCCCTATGGAGGCACAAGGCCTCCCGTTGTTTTTATGAATTTTTTAATGGCTTTGTCTCAGTTTTCAAAGATTTACTGTTAGGCAAGGATGCTCCGCAGATGTCTAGCCACGCAACCAAGTTTTTGAACAGGAAGGGCACACTTGAGCAAGAGGAAAATCACAGTGTCCTCATGGTCTTTGACTCTAAGGAAAATAATGCCTTCCTTCCATGCCACATCACATACAAGATGTTTGTTGCAGAAATAGCAAGGCAATACAACCACTGGTTGCATTTTTTCCATGACAAGAAAAAAAAATAGTTCATTCCTCTGCCCCGGAAAGTCGAAGACTTCGTGTGCAGAAACATCAACAAGATTGACGAGTTTGTCACCCATTTCAAGAAATTGAACCTAACGTACATTGAAAGGCTAAAAGGGTTTGACCCTAATGGCATTTTCGAGAACATTTATTGGTTGATGGCTTTAACACCTCTTTTATCGATAGACACCTGACCCAAGGCAGGAACAATGTCGACAACAATCCTTCTTCTGTTGATTGTGACGCAAATACATTGCAAAGCGCGACTAAAATGTACAGAAAACATGGAAAAGTATCTGGTGAGAAGAGTACCCAGTCCCCCGCCAACACTCCCAAGAGAACTACATCATGGAGCATTACTTCGACGGTCCACCCCAATAAGAAAGAAACCCAAAAATATTCAAGGGGAGGAGGAGATAATAACCCTCCTCACATAAATATTGATAGTTCTCACAAAATTCCACTGGCGAAGAAGAGAAAAAACAATGTAGGGAAAGCAGAGGAACCCGAAATTGAAAGTGGAAAACTACAACTTGAAATTGAAACTGAACACATGCAGAAAATTGGGTCGTCCACGGTGGAAATATCTGAGACCGGATTTTTTGACGTAGATGAATCCTTTGTAATCCAGAGTGTTATTTTTTACAGCCAATCTAAAATTATGGTCATTGAAAAGAAATATGTAACAAACAGGAAAGGCAAATCTCGCACATAGATCAACTTTAGGGAAATGTAGTCATCCCAAATCTCCTCATTTCACCAGGTAACCGGTGAAATTATTCATGATTCCATTGGAGGAATTGAGACGGAAAATTCCAATCTGAAAGACCGCCTCAACGAATATGAGCAGGATTTCATTGTAACCCCATAATTTTCCAGTCCTTTGTCAAAAATCGTGCCTGCTACCACTGTAGCCAAGATGAAATAATCCTCTACCCTCCTTGCATGCTCTAGAGCCCTTGTAGAGAATAACATCAACAAAAGAATGCATCTACTTACTGAAGCCTGGGAAACATCACAAAATTTAGTTTCCTTCAGAAAGAAGGCCAATTATTTCCTGCAACATTTGGAGGCGAATTTAAGAAATGAATAGCATTTTTGTGATTAGGTACTGGCCCCTTATGCCAACTATGTCGTCAACACATCAGAATTGAAAAGAAGACAAGAGAAACTCCCCTCCCCAAAGCGGACCAAAAAAGTAAAAGCATGTTGGCAAAAGAAAGTTGACAACCTGGAGCTCATTGTCAAATCATGTAAACAAGTCATATCAGAAAAGGAAGATTTATTCACAAGCCTGATGCAGATGGACTTATCCGGAACTACCAATGAGGTTCAATATCCAAACTTAATTCTCAAATCCTTTTCAATCACCAAATAAGCCTTCCAGGAACAAGTTGATATTTTAAAGGGGTTGTCTTTCGAAAAGTTTTACGGCATAATTGAACATCGTCTAGATGAGCACGAGCACTGGGTATTGGACTATGCAGAACACAATGAAGAAATTGAACAGAGTCTGCATAGTATTTCAATGGATCTAAGGAAATTAGAAAATGACCTTTACAACATAGAAATATGGGATGAAATCAACACAGACCCCATGAAAAGCCACATCGAAGAATGGTTCCAATAGAGAATGGACAGCCTCGTCCAGGAAGGGAAACAACCAATCAACAAGACTCCACTGACCATCGATGACATCAACAAAAATGCATCGGATTCATAGTAAATCTATATTGGCATCTTGTTTTCTTTATCAGTCCACTTTAAGTCTATGTTGTCATCTTGTTTTCTTTATCAATCCACTTATGACCTCTTTAAATAGAAAACTGTAACCAAAGACTCATAACTTCCAATTTCTTCTTTTCAGGTCTTCCTCTCTACCATCGCGCACTTCTTCTTTTGATGTTCCTAATTCTTGTACTTATTTCTTTTTATGGTCTACGGGAGCCCCAATCCCAATCTATATGAAAAACGCATTTAAATTTCCAGAAACATGTAACACACATTATTAATTTTTGATAAATTCCAAAGAAAACTGATTCGACAATGTCTTTATTGTATACTAAATTTTGGGTTTCCAGGAACCTTTCTTGTTTGTTCCAAAGAAAACTAATTCGGATCTACTACATTTCTTATGTCCTATTGTATGCTAATTATTTTGTCTTTAACGACGTTGTTACTATTCTATTGTATGCTAACTTTTTGGGTGTCCAGAAACCTATACTTTGATAGATTTCGATTTCTCTTCTGTCCAGAACCCTTTTATTTCAAGCAAACTAGTTCGGGAATGATAATTTCTTTCTGTTTTCCTCCACGAAACTATGTAACAGACGTTATTACTATTCTATTGTATGCTTTAAAAAGTTGATGTAATTTCCAGAGATATGTAACAGACCTTATTTATTTTATAATAAGTTTCTATAGTCCGCAAGTCCGCTTGTCAATTTGTATTTCACGGAACTCTCGGTGTTGTTTTTAGGGCATGGAACAATAGAGGCCCATTTTTGAGCCCGCCAGCTCGAGAACCCGTGATCCAAAAAGTGCCTAAGTATGGAATCAAGGCTCCATGCATGCACTATAAAACGTGTGCAAAGAAAACTAATTCAACAATGCTATATTTTTTTTGTCCAAGAAAAGCCTTAGTTTTAAAGAAAACTAAATGTAACACACATTATTACTATTCTATTATATGTTTTTAAATGTTCATGTAATTTCCACAGATATGTAATAGACATTATTAATTTCTGGTAAATTTTTAGAGTCCGCAACTCTGTGTCTCATTTTGTATATCGGAGAACTGTCGGTGCTATTTGTAGGGAACGGAACATCAGAGGTTCAATTTTGAGCTTGCCAGCCCGAGAACCCGCGATCCAAAAACTGGCTAAGTATCCAATGAGGGCATAAGTTTCTATAGTTCGCAAGTCCACTTGTCAATTTGTATGTCGTGGAACTCTCGGTGCTATTTCTAGGGCATGGAACAAGAGAGGCCCATTTTTAAGCCTATCATCTCGAGAACCCGCGATCCAAAAGTGCTTAAGTATGGAATGAGGGCTCCGTGCATGCTCTATAAAACGTGTGCAAAGAAAACTAATTCGGTAATCCTATATTTTTTTTGTCCAAGAAAAGCCTTAGTTTTAAAGCAAACTAAATGTAACACACGTTATTACTATTTTATTATATGCTTTTAAATTTTCATGTAATTTCCACAGATATGTAACAGACATTATTAATTTCTGGTAAATTTGTAGAGTCTGCAACTCCGCATCTCATTTTGTATATCGTGGAACTGTCGGTGCTATTTGTAGGGCATGGAACGTCAGAGGCCCGATTTTGAGCCCGCTAGCCCGAGAACCCGCAATCCAAAAACTGGCTAAGTATCCAATGAGAGCATAAGTTTCTATAGTTCGCAAGTTCGCTTGTCAATTTGTTTGTCACAAAACTCTCAGTGTTATTTCTAAGGCACAGAACAACAGAGGCCCATTTTTTAGCCCGCCAGCCCGAGAACCCGCGATCCAAAAAATTGCCTAAGTATGGAATGAGGGCTCTATGAATGCTCTATAAAACGTGTGCAAAGAAAACTAATTCTTCAATGCTATATTTTTTTTGTCCAAGAAAAGCCTTAGTTTTAAAGAAAACTAAATGTAACACACGTTATTACTATTCTATTATATGCTTTTAAATGTTCATGTAATTTCCACAGATATGTAATAGACATTATTAATTTCTGGTAAATTTGTAGAGTCCACAACTTTGCATCTCATTTTGTATATCGTGGAACTTTCGGTGCTATTTGTAGGGAACGGAACATCAAAGGCCCAATTTTGAGCCCGCCAGCTCGAGAATTCGCGATCCAAAAACTGGCTAAGTATCCAATGAGGGCATAAGTTTCTATAGTTCGCAAGTCCGCTTGTCAATTTGTATGTCGTGGAACTCTCAATTCTATTTCTAGGGCACGAAACAATAGAGGCCCATTTTTTAGCCCGCCAGCCCGAGAACCCGCGATCCAAAAACTGCCTAAGTATGGAATGAGGGCTCTATGCGTGCTCTATAAAACGTGTGTAAAGAAAACTAATTTGGCAATGCTATATTTTTTTTGTCCAAGAAAATCCTTAGTTTTAAAGAAAACTAAATGTAACACACGTTATTACTATTCTATTATATGCTTTTAAATGTTCATGTAATTTCCACAGATATGTAACAAACATTATTAATTTCTGGTAAATTTGTAGAGTCTGCAACTCTGTGTCTCATTTTGTATATCACGGAACTGTCGGTGTTATTTGCAGGGCACGGAACATCAGAGGCCCAATTTTGAGCCTGCTATCCCGAGAACCCGCAATCCAAAAGCTGGCTAAGTATCCAATGAGGGCTCCGTGCATGCTCTATAAAATCCCGTCCCCATACTTTATAAAAGTACAAATTTCGTATGTATAAAACTAAATATCTAATTTACTAAAGGTAGATATTCTGTATGTATAATTTATTAATTTCTAATAAATTTCTATAGTCCGCAACTCCGCTTCTCAATTTGGCCCAATTTTGAGCCCGCCAACCCACGATCCATTATAAAAGTACATATTTTGTATGTATAAAACTAAATATCTACTTTATAAAATTACATTTTTGGTATGTATAGTTTATGTTGTCCAGGAACTTATAATTTCATAAATTTCAATTTATTTTGTGTCCAGGAACCCTTGTTTTAAAGATAACTAATTTGGTAATGTTAAATTTTTTGTGTCCAACAACCTTTCAAATGTTGATAATTTTTTATATTTTTCAGGAAGAACTAATTCAAGAATACTATGTTCTGCATGCAAACCACATGTATTTCAACTTTCTAGCCACGTGTTTGTACTAGGTCACATTTACTCCCATCCCAACCTGGCAGGGACTACGCTTCCATGCAGCACTTTTTAATTATAAAATTTGATCTACTTAATTCATACTTTGATTTAGTTGATTTATAATTTTAAAAATAATAATATAATTTAAAATTACAAATTAGTTAGATGATAAATTGATGTATCAGATTACATTATTTTTGGGATAAGAGACTCTCTCCACACAATGATTTAACTTCTTAGTATTCGAAGGTATACATATCCTATCCCCTTCTGATTTCAACCTATAAACTCCATGGAGGAGCACATATTTTAAACCATTAGGCCTACCCACTTACTAGCTTGGCTAGTTTACATAATTTGTTGAGTGGCTTCCTACTATTGATTTTCTTGACCAAGGATCATGCACATTGGTGGCATGCCCTTTTCCATTTTTTTTTTCAAGTTTTAGTCCAACTAATAATATGATTGGAGACTATTGTATTTTGTGACGATGTTAATTAAAATCCTTTTTTTTCAATTAAAGAGATTGGTTCCCTTTCCTAATATGCAATGTTTGACTCATGCCTCCTCTTCACTCTTATAGTGGAAAAATTAAGCAAGGATAGTTGCAATGATAAGTTAAACTCATTAGTCACCTGTATATTAATGTATGTATCTTCCATCTCAATGGTGAGGCAATATCATTTGTTGTAACCCTAGTTACATATACCTCTGGATCCAAATATGGAGTTTACTACTGGTGGCCTAGCTCCCAATCCTTCCACTAAGTGGGTTTACTATTAAACCAATTTTTAATATTATATTAGGCATGAGGCTACCGCATGTTTATGCTCAGAGAAAACCATGCAATGAAATGTTATATTTTCATAATCCAAAACTTGTGTCCAACTACAATTCACACACTCCAACATAGTTGTATTGTAGAGACCTTTTCTCATATTTGCATAAATCCACATTATGAAATTGGTGGCAATAGCCTTCCTTTTCATTTCCAAGACAAAGATAATAAACGTTCCCAAGTGTTACTAATGGTGATAAAGGTATTCTCATTCCAACATCCCAGAGAAATAATGGGCATTCTTATCCAAATCATAACCTCTATTAATGATTATCTAAGTGGGTTGAAACTAAGCATACATGGCTTCATAAAGAGACCAACTTTGTCCATAAATGAAGAGCACTTCCCAATCACTTGTGTTATATCCTACTCCACAATTAAGTTGAGAATAAAAACATTTTGCGTTTAACTGGATAAATATCAATCTCTAAGAAATAATTCCAAAAATTAACAATCCACTTTTATGGATTTTTCAATAATGGCCATAATTCATTACCTTGATTATCATCCTATGATTCAATAAATAGTCTTCTCCTCTATATCCTATGCACGATGAAACTTTAGAGTCATAGTTGGCATTTCCATATCCATAATGAAGAATGGAATAGGGGTCTTCTTAGTCAATGGGGGAGAATTAGCTAGGATTGACTTGGTAGAAAACTTAACACTATCCTAGGGATTCTATGAATGAAGAAGAGTGTCTTTAAACTAAGTTGATTTACCTTTGCAACCCACTTTGCATAGAGAAAATTTTGGATTTGTAGAGGAGGAGGTCATTCCTTTGTTTTTTTGTTCCTCTCCATAAACAAAGCGCTAAGTTCAAGGTCAACTCCTTGTGTGCAATGCCCCAATTTTGATCCCATGATTTAATTGTAATTAATTATGTATAACACTTCTTTTATTTGCAGCATGGATATTTAATCACCATGCCATGGTAATATGGACATGTTAAGCAATGTAATTGTATTTTCATTTAATGAGGAATCCAAATAGTTGATTGAGCATGAGCGCCTATAGGGGCTACGATACCACGAGTGGGGAAAAGTGAAGGGGCCTAAGGGGGTTCATCGTGCCTAATAATACCAAGCCACCTTGATAAATTACTTTGGTGAATAACCATTTATTTTCCCTTTCCATAAATCCAAAATTAGTCATTGAATGAGAAACTTGGTCGGTGGAATTGTAAACTCCCAAATTTATGAGAGCATGGGATGGCAGTTGAGAGGGTACTCTCAATAAAAAATGAAAGATATGGGATAAGTACAGTCGGCCTTGAAAATCATGGAAGACCAAAAATGCATGGGAAAAAAGAAAGAAAAACGTTTTTTCTGTGAGAGGCAGCCCATCGAATGCATACCCAATTGAATCCTGTGTGAAACTCAACCAAGAAGTTACCTAGTCTGACCCCTGAAGACATGGGAAAATATTCATACTTTTCTAAATCTCATAACCATGATTTGATCCTTGATAGGTGTGCATGAGAAAGAACTATAAGGAAGATTCTTGAGGGATTGTGTAGCAGTGAAGAGAGCTTGCTTTTGTGCTATGTAGAGCTAGCAAGGGGGCAGTTAAATGATCACATGGGTCATGTGATTTCAATGACAAGATTTCCCTGCATGATCATACCTATGAGGAATTATAATGGAAGAAGAGGTGATTTTTAGGGAGAAAGAGAGAAAGAAGAACCAGAGTTCAGGTAGGAAAAGAGAGCCAGCCATATCATGTGAGCAAGACTAGCCAAGAAAAATAAGTTTTTCCACTATGAGAAGAGCGGGAAAGATGGGAAAATTGTTGGAGTTACAGGACTGTAGATGGGACCCCATTGGGCACACACCAAAGAGCACTAGAGGGGGAGACTTATTAGGGAATGTGTAGTAAAGAATGGATTTCTCTCATTGTGTTGTTTGGGGCAGACATTAGGGTTCTCAAGAGTTGTTTTTTGATCCGAAGAACTCAACAAATTTCTCCCAAGGAATTAAATTATTTCTCTAAGTTGATTGACTTCCGAGAAAACTGTTGAGAGTGTCAATTTTTCCCTTGTGGTATTTTGGCTTGACTAGGGAGTGGATATTGCATAGAGATAAAGTGCAATTTTTCCTATGCTTGGGTGGAAAAGTGCTCACCCTTAGTCAATTGGATTGGACAAAGCTTGTGAATAGATAAGTCATCAATTATGTGTTATAAATTTATTCTTTCATGTTTTATGAATTAAGGATGCATGTACGAATGATCTATGATGGTTATTGTTGAGGAGATATTATTATGAATTAGTTGGAGCATTGTGTATTGAGTTTATTCTTGTTCTAAGTTGATTGACCTCCTAGAAAACTATTGAGAGTGTCAATTTTTCCTTTGTGGTATATTGGCCTAGCTAGGGGGTGGCCCATTACAGAGAGATAAAGTGGAATTGTTCCTACGATTGGGTGGAAAAGTGTTCACCCTCAGTCAATTGGATTGGACAGAGCATGCAAAGAGATAAGTCATCAATTATGTGCTATAAATTTATGCTTTCATGTTTTATGAATTAAGGATGCATGCACAAATGACCCATGATAGTTATTGTTGAGGAGAGATCATTATGAATGAGTTGCAACATTGTGTATTGAGTTTATTTACATATAGGAAATATCCATCTCTCTTAGTTTTAAATTTCCTTATGTTTATGCTACAACAATATCATGTTGTAATGATTTGTTTTTTCTCAAAATATATGATTTGGGTCAAGGTGGATTTGGGTATATAGGAACCTTATATTGAAATGGATACGTCCACCAAAAATCACAAATACCCAAATTATACTTTAAAAGTTATAGGATATTTATCAGACCTGTGGGAATTGCTACAAATCCAACAGGGTGTTATTGCAGAACATCTACAACAACTGATTTTCATATAAGTCAAAATATGGGATATGGGTCAAGGTGATTTTTGGAACACAAAAACATTACATTAATATGGATACACCCACCAAAATTATCAAGTACCCAGATTGTAATTTATGAGATACATGTTGTTTATTGGAGTTGTAGCACTTGCTACGGATTGTCAGTTGTGATTGCTATGGATCTCTTGTAGCAGTTGTTGTGAATCTAATAGTTGGTGTTGTTTATTAGATCTATAGTGTTTTCTACAAATCGTCAGTCGTGATTCTTGTGAATTTGACAGTTTGTATTGAAGGGATTTGATTTTATATACTGCTATTAGCAATGAAAATTTTGAATCGGCAAACCCTAGCTTTGGTTAATGATCTGGAGATATATTACAAATTGGTATCAGAGCTAATCATTGAATTGGCGAAGGAAAACATTGAGTACCTTGTATCTTCAATTAGCATAGAGGGGGTTGGGTACGTTATATGTGGTATCATAGATGTGGTTGAAACACTAGAACTAAATGGGCCAGAGATATACCATAGAAGAAAAATGGTTAGAAAATTGGTTCAAATACTAAGCATGCAGGTGTTGATATTATGGTAGTTGTGGGAGGTATTTACCTCCATGTGTAAACCTCACAAGAATATAATATTCTGGGAAGCAAGAAGAAACCCTAATGAGTTGGCTAATAACCCTAGAAGACAAGTCATCTCAAGAGGATAATTTGTATTAGGTTATTAGCCTCCAAGAGAAGAAGTCGGCCAGAAGAAATAATATATACTGAGTAAATAGGTACCCAGAATGAGAAGTCATCCCAGAAAGTTAGCCAAAATTAGTATAAATATAGGAGGCCAGTCTTCATTCTAGTAGGCATTCTCAAAACTACATAGCTCACTTGTGCACACTGCAATTAGCCAGTTTGTGCGCAAGTCTGGAGGAGAGTTGTCATTGCAGCTGCTGCAGCTAGAAGATTATGTTTTGGCTTAGACTACCTCTTGGTTATGGTTTGGACTATCTAATCAGCTCTTTTTTGGTGTGTTATCCTTGGAGAAAGGTGCGCTACCCTTTGTTTGGATATCTAGCCTAGGGTTTGCTTCCAAAGTGATTCTCTTTCAAGGTTAAGGTGCTCGGAGCGTGGCTTTGGCCTATGGTTGGGTGACAATAGTGATATTTTCTATGGTAAAATGAGCACATCCATCATATTCTAACAAGTTATGGGACCACACCTCCTTCATTTAGTCTAACCACTGGAAGGGAGCATAGCCATAAGGATATTAAGCTCGTTGAAGAACTGTCGCTAAGGTTTCTAGCAAGAGCAGTCACCAAAGAACTGTCACTAGGGTTACTAGCAAGTGCAGTTGCAGAAACCATAACCCTCTCGTTGAGGCACCTTAAGTGAAGGGATTGGCCTAATTTCCGAATAGACCATTGAGCCTTAGCCTAGCGCATCTCCTGGTACTCTCAGCAAGCCAAGACATCAAGTTTGAGTTTTGGGTCAAATCTAGGGTTGGCCAAGTCAAAGCAACCATGACTTAATCTATGAAGTCAGAAAACAAGTTAGATGGAGCTTCTAACTTCATAGCATGGAAGACAAATATTGACCTCATCCTTGTCAATAATAAAGTGTTGGATATTGTGAAAGGAAATATCATGGAACTAGAGTTTGAAGAAGGAAAAGAGAAGGAACCGCAGAACGTTGCAATTATGGAGAAGTTCAAAGATGGTGATATCAATGCCATGAGTATCATAGTGAACTCTATAAAAAACCACTTTATACCCTACATCTCCCATATTGACTCATCGAAGAAGATGTATGATGCCCTAGCAACCCTCTTCTTAGTCAAAAACATTGGACAAGTAATGAGTCTAAAGAATGAGCTCTGTGACATGAAGATGAATGATGATGATAGCATAAAATCATACTTTGTGAAAATATCGCAGTTAAGAGATCAACTACAAGCTATTGAAGAGATCATTTCAGAGAATGAATTGGTAAACATAGTACTCAATGGTCTTCCCAAGACATGGGATGCATTTGCCGCAAGCATGAACACAAGGAAGGAGTATCCTACATTTTAATAAATTTGGACTTGAAGAATCAAGGATCAGTGCAAAAGAGAAACCTCAAAAGAAGTACGATGATCAAGCCTTCATAGCAAGATTCAAGAATTTCAGGAATAGAAGGAAGTTTTAAAGGAAGCCAAATCAAAAGAAGGATATGTCAGAAATACAATGCTTCAACTGTCGAAAATATGGTCACTACAAGAATCATTGTCATGAGCTAAAGAAAAGGAAGGAGACACACGAAGCATCAGTTGCTGAAGAAAGGAAACCCTCAAGGAAAACCAAGCAGGATAAAGAAGACTTCTTCCTCTAAAGACAAGGTAACAATATTCTTCATAGTTCTTGTACATATCTTGTTCTTAGAAGATAATATGTTCCAATAAGAACTATAACTAAGTAAGAACAACAAGATAAGGATTGCTATCATTATGACTACAATTCAGACAAAACACATGAAAGGATGAAGTACATCAAAAAAATCATGTGGAATTTATTACATAAGTAACAAGCTACAAGATAAGCTGAAATCAGCAATCAAGAAGAAATTGGAGAAAGACTTATGACACCTTGCAGAAGGAAATAAGGATGCAGATGGAAGCATGGAATTTGTTAGATGGAGGGAGATGATTATATAAAGAAGAGCATGCATTCATACATGAAGAAAGGATTAGGAGGGAAATAATCCTATGATCCATTGAAGATGATGAAGTATATGTCCATGGTAGCAGCCATGAAAAGCATTACCTGTTCATTTCGACCTTAGAAGAATTCTTCTTCAAAGAGAAGCCTTAAAGTATCCCTGGTTTTCCATCCACATCTGTGATCCTATGATGAAAGAAAGAAGTGGAATCTTTAGGGCATGGAATCTATAAGAAACTCCATGGACCCAAGAGTTAAAGAAAAACATGAGGAAGAACATGAAGATTCCAAGAAAGAAAGAGAAGCCAGAACAACCAGTCATTGTATCGAGAATCACAAGATTACCAGCCTGATATGAACTCACTAAAAGAAATCAAGCAAAGGAACTGAAAGTTGTGATGAAGAACAGTGTATATGAATGCAAGCAGTGCAAGATCCAGAACTAGAGGTTCTCCCATATGGAGGGAGAAGACTATGATGATTACTTGTTCCAGTAAACCAAACATACCTCTACATGACTCATTATATCATCTACAATATCCATGGGTTGGAGTTCTACATCAGATGAATGCAAAGACTGTTCTCCAGAGTAATTGAACAAAGAGTGTATGAAGAGCAACCTCAAGGCTTTGAGGTTTACCAGAAAGAGACCATTGTATACAGATGGAAGAAGACAACTTGGTGGAGAACCTCTAATGCACAGCAGAAGCGTGATGAAGACTTTCTATAACAGAGATATTGTATCAGAATAGTTACTCAGAAGCTCAAGATGATGGATCGTTAATCCATGACAAACTCTCATGATGGTCGAAGAAGTACCACTTGGATATGTTTCAGTTTGACCCTTTCCATGATATTGTGAGCTAGCAGGAACCAAAGAGGAATCTAACAATGATATACTTTATTGATCAAAGCTATATGAATCCTTCAGAGGAAACCAGTGTTCCAGAAAAACCGAAGTACATTTGAGATCAAGAATTACATTCTCCATGATGAAGTCCAGAAAGGATAAAGTGGTTCTCCAATACATATATCCACAGATGAGAAGATAAGTAGACATTTTGGTAAAGCTTCTGTCCAATATGAAAGATTTTGTGTACTCAAGTTGGAGCTCGTGGAGATGACTTCCTTATTGAAAAAGGAAGAGATGACTCCCAAGTTGGGAGGGAGCATTGATGTGTTATTGATTTATGGACAGTCATTTTTTCAGTTCGAAAAATGGTCCAGGATGAGAAGTTTCTTTCCATTCAGAAAGTGGTGTGACATTTCTGACAGATAGGCATTTTCCAGTTCATAAAATGGTCCAGATAGAAAGGTCATTTTCGTAATTAAAATGGTTCGATGGATTGTTGATGTACCATAGACAACGATTTCCCATTTTGGTTAACATGGGGAATGGTCTAGGGAAGTCTCTCTTCTTGAGGGTTACACAAGAAGACTGGCCCACCTCACCAGACATTCATTCTTTCGAAGCTCATAATTGTGAGCAGTTTTGAAGAATGGTCCATTTTGGAGGTTGGTGCAGGACAGTCATTTCCTTAGGAAATGGTTCAGACAGTTATTCCTTAGGGAAGATTCATTCTCTCCAGGTTTCACTTTGTTTAGTGTTGGAGGAATGGCCCAAGGTAGGGAATGGTCCAGGTTCAACAATTAGGGACAGGAATTCCTTAGGGCAGACTCATTCTCTCCAGGTTGCACTTTGTTTAGTGTCGGAGGAATGGACCAGGGTGGGGAATGGTCCGGGCTCAGAAATCAAGACAGTTATTCTTCCTTGCTTGAGAAGAATAGTCCAGATAGCTCATCATTGATGATTTACCTTCTAAGGGCAGATGCTCTTCCAAGATCTCACAGATGTGAGTGGAAGAATGGCCTAGATGATTTAGTTTATATCATAACAATGTTTTTCTGTGTAGGTTGATATCAAATGATTGTTATGGAGACTGTATGTCTCTAGACAGTAGATGTATGTTGTGGCCGATGTGTTCCACTGATTGTGACTATACGTCACGGATCAAGTATTTGTGTGCTACTTGGTGTGGTAGTGTGCCACTGGATTGTAGTTTTGTACTACTATGGATAGACACATTTGTGTTCTATTGAATTATATTGTTCTGATTGCCTTGAAGACTATCAGCAGTTTTAGAAATGATTATCATCTATATGGATTATCAAAGGACAAAGATTTCCCAGACGAAAAATGGTTCAGAACATTTATTCTTCTAGGACATATGTCCAGATTAGAAGAATGGATCTTGTGTCACTCTGTGGTGTGAGTGACTTATCCAGCATCATGTCTGATTACTTAGATGGAATATGGTTTTGAGAGATGATGCAGCTGATGACATTGATGGTGATGATAGTTCTCATGATCTAGTCATGAGATAGTCTATATAACTATGTTGATGCTATCGAGTGAATGGTATGTTTGTGCTCAAGACCATTACCTGTAATACCTCCCTAGCTAGGAAGGAGTGTTGATATTATGGTAGTTGCGGAAGGTATTTACCTCCATGTGTAAACCTGACAAGAATAGAATATTTTGGGAAGCAAGAAGAAACCCTAATGAGTTGGCTAATAACCCTAGAAGACAAGTCGGCTCAAGAGGATAATTTGTATTAGGTTATTAGCCTCCAAGAGAAGAAGTCGTCCAGAAGAAATAATATATATTGAGTAAATAGGTGCCCAGAATGAGAAGTCAGCCCATGCAGTTAGCCATAATTAGTATAAATACAGGAGGCCAATCTTCATTCTGGCAGGCAACGTTTTGGCTTGGACTATCTCTTGGTTATGGTTTGGACTATCTGATTAGCTCGTATTTGGTGCGCTATCCTTGGAGAAAGGTGCGCTACCCTTTGTTTGGCTATCTAGACTAGGGTTTTCTTTCGGAGTGATTCTCTTTCAAGGTTAAGGTGCTCGGAGGGTAGCTTCGGACTATGGTTGGGTGAAAATAGTGATATTGTCTATGGTAAAAGAGCACATCCATCATATTCTAACAGCAGGGGCCAGAGACAAAGCATAGAAGTAGAGGTTCTAAATCAAATATTACATAATTGAGGTTGTACTGCCTAAGAACCAAAGACCAAGCATTGGTTACATCACTTGAAGTTGTATGGGCTCAAGAAAGATTGGATGAACTTGTGGTTTCGATAAATGCAACCTTGCCTATGGGAATGGTTGGAAAAATATCTTTCAATTTCAATTGATTCTTATGTAAAGGCTAGGGACTATATGAACAATTTCTTTTGTTTGAGGAATTAATTGAGAATTTTTATGGTCAGTCCATCTATGTACAGTGGAAAACAATATGATGGTTGAATAACCATACTCTTCATCCATGGTGTTATACATGACTACTAAAAAGGAATTTTCATATGGTTGTTGGGAGAGAGTCTAATTAATGTAAAATAATAGTCTGGGGGGGATATAAGTCACTCCTTAGAAAGAGATTGAGAAAGGACTACAGATTGGGAAAGGACTGTAGTTTGTAAAACTATTGTGGTGTGTATTAAGAGTCAGTATTCCAAAACAAAAGAAGGTGGATGAATGGAGTCAGTATAATCTAGTTGTTGAAGTTCATTAAGGACAATAGTCGGGAATGTTGACATGGATAGAAATGCATCCATGATTATGAGGGGGGAACTCTCAACCCATCTCTTACTACCTTGTTACTTATTTTCATGTTTGAAATGTTTTTTGTATGTGGATAATCAAGAGCATAGGCATGATATAAATGCAAGAGATAGATAGTAAAATGGCCATACTGATAGTAAAATTCTTGGTGCATATAGATATTGTAGTGTCCCTGATCTGGAGCCCTTTGTAGTTGTACATATAGGTTGGTAGGCCAAATTGGTACCAAGTGTAAATGTGATGTATATATATATAGTCTAGTGAGTCATTGAAACATAGTTATGGTGTTGTGCACATTAGAGTAAGGGGCACGGAGAATTGTTACAAAGACAAGGTGTGCACATTTTGTGTGTTGCATGCACTTGGGTAAGTGCGCACATTGCACTATGTTGCGTGCACTTAGGTTAGTGGGAAGGAATGAATGTTTACTTTTTCAGGCTAAAGAGCCTATATGATTATGAGGCTGGTGAGCCTAGACATAAATAGGCCAGTGCACCTATCCATGTAAATACAATCATGAATATTAATATAATATTGCATTGTTTCATGTTCACTAACTCATACAAAAATAGATGGGGAGCCTACTCCACTAGAATGGAAAAGGGGGGTGGGGGGCGGGGGGTGTAGCACCACTTTTCACTCACTATTGTGTAGGTGTTACTACGTAGAATAACAACATTCTCACTCACAATTAATCACATGCATTCAAAACAAGTGAAACACATTCAACACAGAGTAATCATACGATTTACTGCCATAATTAACAATCAATAATATTTAACATCAATTCATATGCACAGTAGAATACATGATGATTATAATACACAGAGATACAGAAACATAATTAAAGCATCATCTGGTACTTATCTTTGAACAGTGGTAGATTCCACCAACCAAGTGCAGGCCTTCCACGAACCTCCCAGCCTTAGACCGCACTACTCATCAGCTTAACAGTGGGTCACCCTCGAGCTGGGACTAAGCTCCACCCCAAGACAAGGAATCCTAGGCTAGGCTGAGGTTACAGGGAAACAACACACAATCACAAGGATGGGATTCTCTCCCAGGAACCTCTCACACTCACTGCCCATAGACCTTCATTCCCCACATGCCTATTCCACCCCAGGAGTATACACCTTCTATGTCACATGGACAGTCCTTCGACTGCTAACCTCCCTTGCCTTGGGTTACAGCAACAGGCTGGACCGGAAGTCTCCGAGCTCTGTGGCAGCTACAAGGTTCCTTCCAGGAGTTCTCTCCTTCCTCTGTACACTCTCCCTCCTAGAGAGAGTGTTGTTCCACTGGCCAACAAGCCACACGCAGTCTAGCAATCCGTGGCCACAACAATCAATAGGGAAAACAGACACGGGCTTTCCAACAGGTTCAAGAATGGCGAATGGACTCATGGATATGGCTTCAAACAAGACTCCATGCATAGGCTCGATACTCAAACAGAGGATGTTTCAGCTTTTTAGAATCAACACGCAGGCTTCTGGATCAATGGATGTACGGGGTATCTCTTGCAGAGGTCGGATGGAATGTTTGGTTCAGAAAATCGAGAAGAATGGAGAAGAACCCCTCTCACGGCTCATCTTGGTTGTTTATTTGCATGCACCAGGGTTGACACTTGTCACCCTTGGAACTGCATGTGTTCCATTAGCATGCATCCGCTTTGCACATTTTCCCCTTGCCAGGAACTTAGGATAAACAACATAAAATGCACGTGTTCTTTGGAATAATAATAAAATATTATTCCCAAGGCTTAAGCCCCCCAGGCTTAACACTTAGCCTCGTTTCCCACCTTCCATCCCCTAATCCCTTACCTTCTCTATGGAAGCTCAGTCCCCCTTCACTCATTCATTGTGGTCGGTCTGCACCTGGCAGTGTTTACCAATTTTTATTAATTTGTTCTGCATGATTACATATACAACAGTAGGCTCCTGGCCTTCAACACTTAGGCTTCCTGGTCTAACAAACACATAAGCCACCGTCTTATAAAAACTTGTCTCACCATCCTATAAAACATAATTACAATTCCTTTCAGAACATGATTTACAACAAGGCTCGGCCTTGGGGACACTACAATCCCCCTCCCCTTATTTCTGCAATGTCCTCAGTGCAACTTACACTGTCTCTGCAAGCCTTTCAAAATTTTAAAAAAGATGCTGGTACTCTGCCCACATAGCATCTGCATGCACCCATGTCGTGTCCTCAGGACTGTACCAGGTCCACTGGACCTTTACAAGCTCTATAGCTCGATTCCGGAGCTGTTTTCTTTTCCTGTCCAATATGCGCACAGGATGCACTTGCAGAACACCTTCTGGTTCCACCTGAATCGCATTCCAATCGATAACATGATTAGCATCAGGTACATATTTTCTAAGCAGTGAAACATGAAACACATTATGTACAGTCATAGATGCACGTAATGCAAGCATGTATGCAACTGGCCCAATCCTTTCCAGGATCTCAAATGGCCCACAAAATCTTGCTGTCAATTTGGCACAACTTCCCAACTTCAGGGAACTCCTGTTAGTCCTCACTTTCAGGAAAACATGGTCACCCACTTTGAATTCTCTATGGGTTCTATTACTGTCAGCGTAACTTTTCTGCCTATCATGGGAAGCTTTTAGATTCCGTTTAATTTTTATCATTTGATCTTCCATCTCTTTGAGCAGTTCAGGCCCAACGACTGCTCTGTCAACTGGATTATCCCATCTCACTGGAGTGTTGCACTTTCTTCCATAAAGTGCTTCGAATGGGCTCATCTTCAATGATGCATGATACCCATTATTGTAGGCGAATTCTACTAAATACAAGTAGTCTTCCCACCTTGATGGTTTATCCATCACATACATTCTCAATATGACTCAGGATGATATGTTGTACTAAAGTTCAGATTCGTTCTGAATCCCTTGAACAGTCCTTTCCAGAAATTCGAGGTGAATTTCGGGTCCCTATCAGACAAAATTGTCTTAGGAATTCCGTGCAAGCATGCCACTTCTTTTAAGAAGATATTAGCAACATCTGCTACCTTGTGAGTGGTTTTCAGTGGAATAAAATGGGCATCTTTTGTAATCTTGTCCACCACCACCATGATTGAATCATGCTGCTTCCTTGTTCTGGGAAATCCTGTGATAAAATCCATTGTCACCACTTCCCATTTCCACTCAGGAATGGGTAAAGGCTGTAGCAACCCTACTGGGTGCCTATGCTCAGCCTTAACTTTCTAGCACTCCATACATCTGGCGATGTATTTAGCAATTTCTTTCTTCATACCCGGCCAAAAATAATGGCTTTTGACTGTTGCCATAATCTTTTGATATCCAGGATGTCCAGCATAAGCCACGTTATGCATTTCTTTTAGAATTGCCAGCTTCAATTCTTGGACATTGGGTACATACACTCTGTTTTTATACAGAAGTAAGCCATCACTTCCCAAGGTGTAACTTTCCTGGGTTTGTGGTCTCTCACGCTATTGTAGCTTTGCTACCCGAACTCTGTACTGCAAATCATCATTTGCAGCTTCCAAAATTATGTCCTTGATCTCAGTCTTGTACATGCTAATGGTTGTAGCATGTAATTCATGCACTTTTTTGCTTAGTGTGTTAGCCACCTTATTTTCTTTCCCTTTGATATGCTTGATATCAAAGTCATATTCACACAGAAACTCCATCCATCTGATTTTCCTGGCATTTAAAGTCGGTTGATCAAATAAATACTTTAGACCATTGTGGTCTGTTCTCAGTTTGAATCTCCTTCCCATGAGGTAATGTCTCCATTTCCTCAATGCATGGACGATTGTTGCTAGCTCTAAATCATGAGTGGCATAATTCCTTTCATGCTCTTTCAGCTTTCGGAACTCATAAAAAATTACAAATCCCCCTTGGATGAGAACTCCTCCCAACCCCTCCTTACATGCATCTGTGCACACTACGAAATTCATATTTGGATATGCAATCTTCAGGATTGGAGCATTGGTTAGGAGTTGCTTCAATCACTAGAAACTGCTCTCACACTCTTCAGTCCACTAAAACTTCTTCTCCTTCCTTTGCAAGGAAGTGATAGGGTGAGCTATCTTTAAGAATCTAGCTATAAACCTTGTGTAGTAGCCTGCCAGACCCATAAAAGATCTAACTTCTACCACATTCCTTGGTGCTGACCATTCCCGGATGGCCTCAACCTTTTCAGGATCCACAGTGATCCCCTTTTCTGAAATAATATGTCCCAAGTAATGGATCTGCCTTTGATAAAATGATCACTTGCTCAATTTTGCGTACAACTGGTGTTCTCTCAACACCTGCAACACCATTCTCAGGTGTTGCTCATGTTCTTCCTCTGTCTTGGAATACACCAAGATATCGTCCAAGAAGTGTTAATATTATGGTAGATGCGGGAGGTATTTACCCCCACGTGTGAACCTGACGAGAATAGAAGACTCCAGGAAGCAAGAGAAACCCTAATGAGTTGGCTAATAACCCTAGAAGCCTTGTTGACTCAAGAAGAAAATTTATATTAGGATATTAGCCTCCAAGAGAAGAAGTCGGCTAGAATTAATAATAATATACTAAACAGACACATACCCAGAAGGAGAAGTCGGCCCCAGCAAACTGGCAGGATTACTATAAATACAGGGCACCAGTTCTCATTTGACAGCATCTCAGAATTGCAGTCTCCTAGTTGGTGCGCACTGCAGTTGCAGTTGGTGCGCAGGTTTGGAGGAGGGTTGCAGGTGCATCTGCAGCAGCAGCTAGTTTCAGTATTGGCTTGGATATCTCTTGGCTAGGGTTTGGAACATTTGATCAGTCTTTTGTGATGCGCTATCCTTGGGGATTGATGCGCTACTCTTTGTTTGGCTATCTAGCCTAGGGTTTGCTTCCGGAGGAATTCTCAGTCAAGGTTAAGGTGATCGGAGGGAGGCTTCGGCCTGTGGTTGGGTGACGAGGGTATCGTCAATGGTAAAATGAGCACACCATATTCTATATTCTAACAGGTTATGGGCCCACACCCCTTCAGTTAGCCTAAAACGCTGGAAGGAAACATAACCGCTAGACATTGAACTCGTTGAGGAACTGCCGCTAGGGTTACTACCAGGAGCAGCTTCCAAAAGAACTGTAGCTAGGGTTACCAGCAGAAGCAGTTGCAGAAACCCTAAACCTCTTGTCGAGGCATCTTAAGTGACGAGATTGACCTAATCTCCAGATAGATCAGTGCGCCCTAGCCTAGCGCATCTCCTGGTACTCTCAGAAGTCCAAGACGTGAAGTTTGGATTTCTGGTCAAATCTAGGGTTTTACCAAGTCAAGGAATCCATGACGAACTATATGAAGTCTGAGAACAAGCTAGATGGAGCCTCTAACTTCAGATCATGGAAGACAAGGATTGACCTCATCCTTGCTAAGAATAAAGTGTTGGACATTGTGAAAGGAAAGATCGTGAAATCAGAGTTTAAAGAAGGAGAAGAGAAGGAACCGCAAAACGTTGCAGCTATGGAGAAGTTCAAAGACATTGACATCAATTCCATGAGTATCATAGTGGATTCCATAAAAGACCACTTGATACCCTACATCTCCCATCTTGACTCATCGAAGAAGATGTATGATGCCCTGACAAATCTCTTCTCAGTTAGAAACATTGGACAAGTTATGAGTCTGAAGAATGAG
>ML795768.1:297618-330822 GCA_009831015.1 Picea engelmannii
CTTCTTATGGTTTCTTCCATGGTCTTAGGATCATCATATTGAATCTTGTCACCAATGGAAGGTGGCAGTCCACTCAAATACCTCTGAATTTTGACAACCTCGTCTTTGATGAATGGAACATACTTCAGTAGTTCCAGAAAACTTCGTTCATACTCATCAATGGTCATGCTGCCCAACTTGAGTTCGAAGAACTCCTTCATCTTTCTGTCATAGTATCTTTTGGTCATGTATTTATTCTGGAAATACCTCTTAAACTCCTTCCACGTGACCTCTTTCTCTCTGATGTGTTTCACCTACACCAACTGATCCCACCACATGGATTCTTTTCCTTTCAGCTGGTACATTGCAATTCTTCCTTCCGCATGGGCAGAATAATTCTGCAATTGGAAGTATTTCTTCATACCCAGCAACCATGTTTCAGCATCTTCTTCCTTCTTATGTTCACCATCGAATGTAGGCGGTTTAATCTTGTTGATTTACCCTTCCAATTCACCCCTTCCATATTTTTGGTGTTTTCTGGTAGGGGACGGGCTTGAACTATTGTGTGTCTCCCTACCAGAATGCTTCGGGGAGAGACGGTAATGTCTGCTACCACTCCTTGATCTTCTTCTGCTCTCAGGGGTTCTGACACTTCTTGATCTGCTTGTGTCACTCTCTTTTTCCAATTTCTTTTTTATTCTTTCCAGGCTCTTCAACATTTTTAAGTTGAATTCACCCTGTTGATCCCTGATTTTCATGAGATTTCGGCTATCAACTTGGTGAGCCTGGGCATCTTTATACAATTTTTCAATGAGTTTCATCATGCATCCCTCTTTATCTATCTCTTTTATGTGCCCAATAGAGTTTGTTCCTTCGACTCCCAAGTTGACATCCTTTCCTTCTCTTTTGTCTTATTTTTTGGAGGCAATCTGCACCTCTACCAATTCCATACTTGGCATCAGTTTTCGGCTGTCCTGACACTCGTTGAACTCTGCACACATAGCGTGCAGTCAACCGAAGTTTTTCAGGACCTTAAACCTTCAAGAAAACTTACAACATTCATAAGCCAACGTGAACAAGAAAAACGTTTTGACTTCACAAAGTTTTATGAGCTCTATCCGGCTCTGAAAATTCCGGGACTTCGAAACTTCAGAATCTCGGTCCACGAAGATCCAACAGTTAAATATTCGTAACCAAAGTCACCCTTTCGCAACTCGCGATCTCACGAGTTCGTGATTCGAAGACCCTCGACTCATTTCCTCCAAACACTGATACTCGAGATGCGATACGAGTATGGTTCCCTCCTCGCTAGAGCCTGCTACACATGACCGTAGGCTAGGGCTAAGAGGCTAGCACTTCTTCACCAACTCGTGACTTCGTGAGTTGGAGTGTTGAGCCTTCGTGTTCCTCCTTTGCGAATTCCGAAATCGGGAATTACTTTATTCTCCGGGCCCATAGCACAGATGTTGCCCTTCACCACAGTGGCATGTGGTACATTCAGGAGGGTCCACGTCACCTTCGGTGACGTCTTCTGGTCCCACCACTCTCGCCTGTATTCTTGACTCACTGGCATGTGGTACACATTCATGCGCCCACATCCATTCCAAGAAAAATCCAACGGTTAGGTCCCCTATCAGATCTATGGCGCAGATATTTTCGATGTTTTGGGGTTTCGGGCATCGAGAGTTCATGAATCCCACATCTCGAACTTTCATCTATCGAAATCCCGAAATTACGGTTTACTCCTCCGCTGAATCGAACGGTCAACTCCCTTCCTACGATCTATGGTGTAGATCGTTTCAGGATTTTGGGTTTCGGGTTTCAGAGGTGTTCACCTTCCTCACTTCCCATCTCTCGACTTTGCGAAATTCGAAAGGTTTTTGCGACTAACTCGAGTGCGACTCCACCAGATCTAATGGTCGAGCCTTCCTCCCAGATGTACCACGTAGATCTCCACAGTTTTTTGGGTTTTTGGGATTTCGCGTATCACGATTCCCACACTCCTGTGCATTTCAAAAGGGATTTTAATCCCTGCGCACATTTTCTAGATCTGATGGTCACGAGGGTTCACCTTCCCTCTCGAACAGATCCTAAGGCTCCATCACTGTTGGTGTGGAGTCCTCTCTCTCTGTGGCCATATACCACACCGGCTGCGGTTTTGCACACCGCTATACCTCTTGAGCTTACCAGGGTCCGAAATTGGTCCTCCAGACACAATTTCTCCTCACACCCTCGGTCCAAAGACCACTCAACTGGCCCATCTAAGCTCAGTTTTGAAACCTTGGCTCTGATACGAAGTTGTAGCACCACTTTTCACTCACTACTATGTAGGTGTTACTACGCAGAATAACAACATTCTCACTCACAATTAATCACATGCATTCAAAACAAGTTAAACACATTCAACACAGAGTAACCATACGATTTATTTCCATAATCAACAATCAATACTATTTAACATAAATTCATATACACAGCAGAATACATGATGATTATAATACACAGAGATACAGAAACATAATTAAAGCATCATCTGGTACTTATCTTTGAACCGTGGTAGATTCCACCAACCAAGTGCAGGCCTTCCATGAACCTCCCAGCCTTAGACCGCAGTGCTCATCAGCTTAACAGTGGGTCATCCCCGAGCTGGGACTAAGCTCCACCCCAAGACAAGGAATCCTAGCCTAGGCTGAGGTTACAGGGAAACAGCACACAGTCACAAGGATGGGATTCTCTCCCAAGAACCTCTCATGCTCACTGCCCACAGACCCTCATTCCCCACATGCATTTTCCACCCCAGGAATATACACCTTCTCTGTCACCTGGACAGTCCTTCAATTGCTAACCTCTCTTGCCTTGGGTTATAGAAACAAGCCAGACCGGAAGTCTCCGGAATCTGTGGCAGCTACAAGGTTCTTTCCAAGATTTCTCTCCTTCCTCTGTACACTCTCTCTCCTGGAGAGAGTGTTGCTCCACTGGCCAACAAGCCACACGCAGTCCAGCACTGCGTGGCCACAAAAATCAACAGGGAAAATAGACACGGGATTTCCAACAGGTCCAATAATGGCGAATGGACTCATGGATATGGCCTCAAACAAGACTCCATGCATAGGCTCGATACTCAAATAGAGGATGTTTCAGCTTTTCAGAATCAACACGCAGGCTTCTGGATTAGTGGATGTACGGGGTATCTCTTGCAGAGGTCGAACGGAATGTTCGGTTCAGAAAATCGGGAAGAATGGAGAAGAACCCCTCTCACGGCTCATCTTGTCCATTTATTCGCATGCACCAGGATTGACACTTGTCACCCTTGGAACTGCATGCATTCCATCAGCATGCATCCAGTTTGCACATTTTCCCCTTGCCAGGAACTTAGGATAAACAACATAAAATGCACATGTTCTTTGGAATAATAATAAAATATTATTCCCAAGGCTTAAGCCCCCTAGGCTTAACACTTAGCCCCTTTTCCCACCTTCCAGCCCCTAATCCCTTGCCTTCTCTATGGAAGCTCAGTCCCCCTTCACTCATTAATCGTGGTCGGTCTGCACCTGGCGGTGTTTACCAATTTTTATTAATTTTTTCTACGTGATTACATATACAACAACAGGCTCCTGGCCTTCAACACTTAGGCTCCCTGGTCTAACAAACACATAAGCCACCAACTTATAAAAACTTGACTCACCAGCCTATAAAACATAATTACAATTCCTTTTAGAACATGATTTACAACAGGGCTCGGCCTTGGGGACACTACAAGGGGGGTGAGTCGTAAGTCATGGAGAATATTTTAATAATATTTCCGGGAAAAGTGTAATGTCAGATATATTATTTTATCCTAAATTCCCGAGGGTAGGGAACAAGTCACCAAGTGGCTTAAAGCTCCTTTGAAGGTGACAAGTGTCAAGTGGAGGGTATGCAATATATTTTTATGTCCTTAGTGTATTTTTTGGGGGGGGGTTATATGGTTTTATTATTGGTTTTGCAAGCTCTCGTGTGCAGAAGGGGGTTGGGCAGTATGGAAAATATGAGTATTACCTTATCTACACAGAGAATCTTATAAGGATTTGTGGTCTATAATCAGAGATATTGTCGATGAGTCGAGTGGAAAGAACGTGAGTAGTCTCTCTGGGTGATAGTAGTTGTTTTGGAGTGGTTGTCAAACCCATGGGCATACTCTCCAGGAGATAGTTTTGCTAAGAGTTGCTTCCTTCTGTGCTAGGAATTAGTCGCAAGGCTCGAAAACTTCATGTCTGACCTGTTGTTGGTAACCCTAGGAAGGGAAGTGGGGTATTTGAGGGACTAGTGAGCAGAGAAGGGGCACACTTCCTTGGCTGTGACAGGTGCGTGGGGAATGAGGGACTATGGACTAGTTGCAGCAGTGGGCACCTAGGAATGAGCAATTTTGTTGAGTTTTAGAGCATAGCTTATGGTTAAGATCCTTATATCCCTGGTGGAGTTGAGCCTCGGCTTGGGGTGGACATGTTGTTGAAAGCTAATGAGAAACAATGTATATGGCTGGGAGGAACGTCTGAGTCAATACCGCAATTTGTGATTTTCATTTAAGATAAGTGTTTCTTATGTATTTGTCTTGGTTACTGCGTGAATTTTTTATCTATGTTTGACATGGGTTAAATTCTTGTATGTGTTGCACATAAGTATTTGTTACTATTTCGTTAATTGGTGCATGCTCATGTAAGGTTGGTGCTTATAGTCTATATTCATAGTTGTGCATGGATATGACCAATGTGGTTATTCTTGCTTGTTATATTAACCTGGTGATTTCGGTTATGATTCATCAGGAAATGATTGAGTGGTCGAGTGTGTAGGATTGTAGCCTATGTGCATCAAGAGGTTGGAACTCATGTGGGTGCGGGTAAGGAATTAGACCACGCATACAGTAATGACAGAAGTGGTGCATGATGCCCAAGTGGTTGTGCATACAGTTGTATTGTGGGGTAAGTACATTGGTGCAAGCAATTGTTTGATTTAATTATGTTGCTTAAGGGTGTTGTTACAAGTTGTGTAGCGTGACTCTAGCTTGGGTTGAGCGCATTACTTCAAGTGAAACTACATGGTTTGTGTTTAAAGTAGTAATTGCACAGTGAAACTTCGGAGTAGTATTGCTCAGTGGTAGGTTGAGTACGTTAAATATTGGTATCAGAGTATGTGTAAAGTGGTAACGGGACTCAATGGGAGATTGGGTATGTTACATATATGCTTGAATTCATATGGAAATGTTGAGATTGCATCTAACATACATATGGAGTTAGAGTAGTCTACTACTATTTATGAAATAAAATGCTATGGTGGATAAATGTGGGTAATGGTGATCATGTAACCAAAAAATGATTAACAACGTGGCGGAAGATGTGGATGATGATGCTACTACATACAACCTTATGAAGATAAGGTGATGGAGAATTGAACTGTGATCAAGAGGTTAGTGGAAGGAGTAGATGACTCTCCTCGAAAACACCAACTTGGTAGGTATCATCGAATAGATTGAGGACATCCATGTAGAAGTCCAAGAGATTAAGTATGATGTGGAAGAAACAGATTGATGCAAATCCATGAGTAATACAGGTTGCTACAGAATTCCAAGAAATTAAGTAAGTTGCAAAAGAGACGAATTGTTGTAGATACATGAGTAATATTGTTTGCTACATACCTACATATGTTAATGTTGTAACATGGGTGCTGCAAATCTGAGTTGAAAAAAGCAGTGTTGTGATTCGCAATCATTAAAACTGTGGTTGCAAGTTCAGATAACATCAAATAAATTTATAACGACCATGTAGGTATGGTTATGGTATGATCAAGTGATAAAGGGAATCTAGGTAAGAATTCCCTCAACCAAAACTTGATCTCTTAAAATAATATGAATGCATTAATGGTTTATGCAACAAGGAGTGTCTTGTTATGTTCTTGGGTAATGTTGCGATTACCTAGTAAATTCATGTTGCATGGAATGCCCATGTGGCAAGGATGCAAGAGTGTTCTCTTGTTGTTGGGTTCAATATGGAAAATGGAATCCCACTCAGTTTAATGCTTGTGAGGTTGGATTGATGTTAAGTCTAAATAGATTTGCATGGGAATTGAGGAAAATGTGCAAGCGGTGCACATGTTCACATGCATGATGATGTATGTGTATATGCTTTCTTGAATGCATTGTGTGGATGCATATTTATATTTTTTTCATTAAGATTATATGTAAGCTAGCTAAAATGATTGATTTTATACTAACTCGTGAGGTTGAGATCATTTCAAGAGCTAGTGGATATGAAACGAGGGAAGTTTCATGCTACAGTAGTCATATGTGGATGGACTACATGAAAATCTGTGTTACAAGAACAGAGTTATGAAAGTTATGAAGGAAATGTAAATATGTATATGAATACCATGTGAATATAGATGAGGAAATGTCAAGATGGACTTGACTAGAATTCTTCTAGGAAATGGAGTAGCCAAACTCAAACGGAGAGGGAATGCGGAGGAAGATATGGAGAAAAGGGGAAGACTCTCTCACTCTAAAACTTTTGATTTGTTTAGCATAGTTATATGTATTTAAAATAAGAAAATATAGTTTGTGGAAAATAATTAAGTAAAACTGATCCAGGAGGATATCGATGGCCACCCACCTTGTCCAACTGGCTCAAAACAGGTTTTTTGGCAACTTACTATTTTTAGCAGTTTTTCGGTTTCTGAACTTTTGGGGCCATTTTGAGGGCCTAAACGACATTTTTTCATGATCATGAAACTAAATTCTGGTAAAAGGATTTTATTGATCCCCTTGAATGAATCTCCTCATTAAAACCTTTCCAATGAGCTATCGTGCGCCCTAAACGAAGATCGTATGCAAAAGTTACGACCCCGGGAAGTTGATGTACTAACTTACCCCAATGAGGCCCACATGACTTTTGGCGCTTCATCTCCTAGGGTTAGGTTTTTGGATGTACAGGGTTTTGGAATTCATGTTTATTGTAAAAATTACTTTAGAGCCTCATTGTACTCATCTTATTGTGAATGAGCATAGCCGTCACATCTCTTCTCAGAGATAAGCTTCCACCATTCTAGCAATCTTGTTTTTGGTCTGCATTTTACAGTTTTCAGCATATTTTATATTTAATAGAAGCCAAGTTTTACTGTATCTCTGTTCTTTTTCATTGGGTCTCTATGTTAATATTATAAATCTATGGTTTCATTTCGTTCAGCTCTTAAATCATATGCAGATTCTGAATCTGATTCAAAACCAGAAAAGGGGAGACGGATCATTGACATGGAACACAGTGCCATCATTGCTACCACCAAGATCTAGCCCGGTGAACTTGATGAGCCAAAGGAAGGTGAGCACCTCTTTCATTCACAGATGTGGGTAAAAGTAACTCCATTGCACTTCATCATTGATAGGGGTATCCATAAGAACCTCATCTCAGCAGAGGTTGTCAAATGGCTAGCCCTGGCGACAATGTCGCACCCGCAGCCCTACACCATCGGTTGGCTCCGTCAAGGAAGTGATATTCGTGTCAGCCAACAATGTCTCATGTTGTATGGAATCAATCCATTCAAATATGAGGTATTGTGTGATGTTTCTCCCCTTGAAGTTTGTGATGTTTTTTTGGGCCAACCTTATTTATGGAAACGTCATGTTGTATATGAGTCTAAGCCTCACAGTGTTATTATTACTTTGAACAGGAAATTGTACATGATACCCAAGGTAGTCCCACCTAGTGTTATTCCTTGATCTCTGCCAAGCAATGTAGGAAGGTCATTTCTCAAACCGGGAATTTTGTCTTCTTCGTTATTCGCTCTCAGAGTGAGTGAAAGGTTGCATCCACATCCATGGCCTCTACGGCCAACCTCTCCACGCAGCAAAATCAAGTGTATAAGGTTGTGGAAGAATACAAAGACATATTCTCATCACCTACTAAGGTACCTCTACACTGTCAGGTCAAGCATCCCATCGATCTGACCCCCGACGCATCGCTACCCAATGGGCCAGTCTATCACTACTCTCTACTAGAAAATGAGGAGATCAAACGTCAGATCCAAGAACTTCTCCACAACGGGCGCAACCGACCCATCTCATCACCTTGTGGAAGCCCAATCATGTTGGTGCAGAAGAAAGACGGGACTTGGAAACTCTACATTGATTATCAATCCCTAAATAAAATCACAGTCAGGAACCAGTACCCAATTCCCTGAATTGACGATATCCTTGATCAACTCAAGGGGGCTAAATACTTCCGTAAGATAGATATGAAGTATGGCTACCATCAGGTCCCAATAGAACTGACAGATGTATGGAAAACTTCCTTCAAGTCAAAAGAAGGTCTTTTTGAATGGTTGGTCATGCCCTTTGGATTGACAAATGCCCCAACAACTTTCACAAGGATGATGGACGATATCTTGCGGCCTTTCACTAATTATTTTGTGGTGGTGTATCTGGATGAAATCCTCATCTACAACAAGACTTGGGTAGAACACTTGCAACATATTCAACAAGTTATTCACACTCTGCAGTAGTACAAGCTATATGCCAACTTGGAAAAATTCTCCTTCAGCATGGACAAGGTTCAATACCTAGGTTACATTGTTGATGCGCATGGTGTACATTTTGATCCAACCAAGATCCAAGTCATATGTAGCTAGCCAGCGTCAACCACGCTCATTGAGATTCGGAGCTTCTTAATCCTTGTCAATTTCTATCGAAGGTTTGTTTTTGGATTCTCCCATATTACATGGGCCCTTAGCCAAATAACCAGAGGTGGTGGTAAGGAAAAATTTGTGTGGGGCCTGTCCCAACAAAAACCGTTCGATGATCTGAAGTAGCGCTTCTACTCCACCCTAGTGATTTCATTACTTGGCCTGCAATAGCCTTTTGATAACGAGACAGATGCTTCAGACTATGCTATGGCCATAGTCATCACTCAGCACGGCCACCCCGTGGCCTATCATAGTGAGACACTATCAGATGTTGTTCGTAAGTACCCAAATTACGACAAAGAAATGTACTCCATTGTGCAATCCTGCCACCAGTGGAGGCATTACATTCTCGGGAAGGAGACAGTCATCTACATTGATCATAAGTCATTTTAGTTCATGCAAACACAAGGCAAATTTCAAAATGACCACCATCAGAAGTGGTCCACATATTTGCAGCAGTTCCACCTCAAAATCAAGTATAAAACAAAAAGTACCAAACGAGTCGTTGATTGCCTCATCCGACCTCCAGTCACAGCACTCACCACAGTGCTCGATTCTTGAGGCGACAAGACCTCTAGATAGCCCCACCTCTATGATAAATATCCTGACTTCACCAACACCTACTAGATGTTTGGCGCAAACACAATGATCAGAATCTGGACCAGGGGTCAAAATTTAGCCCAAAACTCAAAGTGCTCGGAATAGCTTCAAAACAGACAGGTGCCTATGCCTCATCCTCAGGAACCTAACGCAACTCAAATGGGTTCAAACAGACATTGAATGAGTGAGATATCACATTCTGATCATTTTTCCAAACATGCAAAAATTTGATGACTGTGCAGTCCGTACAGCTGACATGGCAGGGTCGTACAGCTGACGTGGCAGTGTCGTACAACTTATGTTGCATGACCATACGATGAGCTGGTAGGTGACTGGGTATATGAGGTGTCATACAAGTGTCCCAATGGGTAGTTGACATGTGTCATCAATTGAGCGATTGAAATGGTGCCATGTGGCCCAGTCGTGGAATGCCACGTGGCACCCCTTCTAGTTGACAGTTGGAAAAATATTGGTGGGAGTCCGCAGGACTCGACCCTGTGACCTCTGGGCAAGGGAAATTTCTTGGCAAGGGTGAGGGATACCACTCCACCCATGTTGTAGTTCTTACAAGTATATGTTTTAATTTGTATTTAAGTTTACACTATGGTAAGTTTGGGCACGGGTCTAGGCTGGGGCTTAGCCCCAGCCCCATTCACATGAGCTTTGCCCATACGACCCATTTCCATATGTTTGTGTGGAATTCCAACCAAAGAAAAAACACGCCAATGCTTGTCAGCTCTGGAACCTCATTTGAATTCATATCTCTCCCTGGGCACGACACTTGGTGCATTTCACATCGTTGCAATGGGTGCGCCCAGCTTTGGCACGGGACGTGGTCACATTGGAAACCACGCGTCCAACACCTCCTTGGATTGGGGGCTAGGTTCCCTAACCATGCAACATTTTGGTGTGTTTTGTGGAGATGGCTTGCATGTTGTTGAAAATTCAACAAGAAATGTGTGTCTAATTTACTTTTCCCTTAAATAAATTGGACAATAAATATTAATCTATTATCTCATAATTACTTGAAATAATTAACTGAAATGGAAAATCAGTTAACTATGGGAAATTCGAGTTCAAAGGTTGGTTGGTAAGACATGGAGGTGACTTGAAGTTGTAACAGAGTTATAAGTGTAGTTATGAGAGTTGTGAAGTAGTTTAACTCAGTTAAGTGAGTTAAGCCCGGTTGTATTAGTTGTAACTAAACTTGCACTAGTGAGAGTTTAGTAAATTAATTATTAATTAATTCACAATCAGTGAACTCACATGCAACTGAAGATTCACCACGGTTAACTACATGCATGTCAGATCCATTGGAGACCTAGTTCAGATAATAGGTGAAAGGGACAGTTTGGCTATCAGTTGTGATTTGAGTGAAGTGCACGCATGCAATCACACATGCAATGGATATGCTCATGAGCATGTGCAAACTAGGCAATTCAAATTCATTGTGAGAATCATAATTGCAGGGATTGTGCAGAGGAGGCAGGTTGTCTGGACACAGGAATTGGCACATGTATTTGCTAAGTTTTGTATGATAGTGTGAGATGATTGTATTGTAGTGAGAGCTCTTGGATTAGAGTTTTGTATGAGATTGTTTCATGATCCATGATATACATAATATATGATAGTGGGGTTTTTAGCTTTATGTTTTCCTGGAAAAACTTTTGTGTTATGTGTTCTTGATATTTCACTTTGTGATCGTGGTTTAATTTCCTCAAGATTATTAGTAGAAGCGATTTTGTATTTAACAGTGGCATATAATTGTTATATCAGGACAATTGTAGGAACTACTTAATTTGTATTGAAATTTCCACATGGTATCAGAGCCACAGAGCTACGGAAGTGAGGTGAGAAAATAATAGTATTTTCACAGGTCTCGTCTCTAGCAAGGTGCGACGGCATAGTACTGAAAACTTCGCACATTTTTGAGAGTAGAAATTCTCGCACCCTACTCAAAGGAGAGGTGTGAACCTCCCTAGGATTTTTGTAGGCTGCTCAAAGGAGAGGTGCGAACCTCCCTCACCCCACTGTGCATTACAGTGCGAACTTCCTCAAAATTTTCATAGGCTATACACTGGTGAGGTGTGAACTTCCCTTAGGCTAGTAACTGGTTAGGTGTGAACCTCCCAGGGCAAGAAGGATTGCAGCAGTTGAGTTTGTGGTTGGATAAAATTCGAATTTGCAGAAGGAATTTCTTGGTGCTACAGTTGATTCAAGATTGAAATGCCTTTCAATGGATTGAGGTTGGAGTATGCACTCGAGGGAAACTCAAACTAGATTTATTGGAAGGACAGGATGGAGGCAGTGCTCGAAGACAATGGCTTGAAGGAATACATTGACAAAGATGTCCCTAAGCCAGATGCGACAGACACTGCAAATATTGATGCATGGCAAAAGAAAGTGGAAAAGGCGAGGAGGATTCTGTTGGAGGGAGTACGAGACCACATTGTCTCAAGTCTCCATGGGAAAGCCACACCACATGCAATGTGGAAGGTTTTGACGAATCTGTTCCAAAACAGCAGCGACCATAGGAAATTGGCGCTCAAAGATAAACTCAGGAAGATCAATATGGAGAAGGGTGACTCCATTCCAAAATATCTCACAAAGTTTGTCCAATGTCGAGATGAGCTTGGAAGTGTGGGAATAACAGTTGTTGTTGATGATTTAGTGAGCTTGGCTCTCCTAGGACTTCCCAAGAGTTGGCACAGTTATCAAGACTTTGTCAATGGAAGGGAAAAATTGTCAGATTGGGAACGACTATGGTCGGATCTAGTGTAGGAGGAGTTCAGGCGGAACACCAGAGATGGATCTTCATCAAAGCGTGATGATGAAGAGGATTTTTCTTTGACTACCAAGGCAAGGAAAGGGAAAGGGAAGAAATTTCATTCAAAATCCGAGTCTAAAGTCAAGAAGTTGGATTTGTCTAAAGTGAAGTGTTTTCACTGTCACAAACATGGGCATCTCGCTACTAACTGTCCGCATAAGAGGAAGAACAAGACGGTTCTTGGAGCTTCAATTGGTGAGGCTCTTGTCTCGCAATTTGAACTTGACTTCTCTTTGATCGCATGCATGGATTCAAGTGCATCGGGATCAGTGTTGTATTTGGATAGTGGTGCTTCCTACCACATGACGGGAGATAAAGAGTCTTTCAGTGACTTGGAGGAGAAAGATCTTAGAATGCATATAGAGATGGGAGACGATGGACGATACAGTGTGACTGGTATTGGTACCATTACCTTTCAGAGGGAGTCAGGTCAACCATTTCAATTGAAAAATTGTATACATGTTCCATGTCTGAAGAAAAACCTGGTCTCAATCGCAATGTTGGAGGACAAAGGCTATGACGTTACTTTCAGCGGTGGAAAATCCTACCTACGACATAAAGCAATGGGTCAAGTCAAGAAGATAGGGATTCGAGTTAAGAATCTCTACATGCTGGAGGTAGATGGTTGTGGTGCCATGGTGGGCAAGGCAGAAAAAGTGGTGAGCCAGGATTAGGGTGAATTATGGCACAGGTGATTGGGCCATATTCATCATGGAGCCTTGAAGATCATGCAGCAAATATCTATTGTACTTCCAAGGGGAACACTTGCTTAGTTAGATCATTGTAAGGGGTGCACCCTGGGGAAGTATGTAAAGTCCACCTTTCATGAAAAGGAGAACCGTGCTTCGGTGATCCTGGAGAGAATTCACACAGATGTGTGTGGACCATTCTCAGTTGCTTCAACAACAAAACATAAGTATTATGTTATTTTTGTTGATGAATTTTCTCGTAAATGTTGGATATTCTTCATGCAGAAGAAGGATCAAACATTCTCAAAGTTCTTGTTGGTGCAATTATATGCATAATATATTACCAAACATAAATTATCAACCAGGATTCGTAATCAGTAGAGTTGATGCACTATATGCGTCGATAACAGATAGGTTCCTATGTCTGTTTAGTATAGATTAGATAAGAAAACCATTTAGAAACCAACACACTCTTAAAAATAACAATATTCACACGACTAGAAAGCTGGAAAGCAAAACTCATAAACAAGCAAAAGATCTTGCCCAGGTGATGGACCTGTTCATTGATGGCTCATGAAAGGAAAATATGAACTTTGATTCTATCCCCTAAAACAACTAAACTAACAAGTGGGATGCCCCATTAAAGCTAATGTATGGTGAAATATGGAGATCCAACTGTTCCTACATTACCACACTTTGCAACATATTCGAATAGTAAAAATAAACAAAATAACATGAAATCGAAATAACAAATACATGAAATGAAAATCTATACTAACAATTTACAATAAGCTTACCAAGCTGGATCGGTGGCCCTTGTCGATGCCAACATGGAAGATTTAGATCACTAGATGCTAACTTCTATGAGACATAATATCACTGAACTCAAACTTGCATTAATATTTGACAGGTAGGTTTACAAAAGGAGTATCTTCATGAATCCAATCTACATCATAACAATTCTCCTCAAGAACCTATCTCATAACAATTCCCTTAATCTACAAAATAATGAATCATCTTTTCAATCTACATAATAATGATTCTCATCCTCTCAATCTACATAATAATGATTCTCATCCCCTCCCTCATGAAGAGAAGGCACTCCCTTTTATACATGAGAGTTTTGAAAATAAGATAAACATCTCATAATTACATATCCACTTTTCTCTCAACCCATTTCCCTTTATTACAAAATATAATCCCTTCAAATCCTCACACATATCTCTCATATATCCTGGATAAGATATGACAACCAAATCTCCATGATCTTCTCCTTGGATTAGTATTGAATTATCTCCTCAAATCTTGAAATGGTGGAGGAAGTATTCAAGAAGTCTTTTGAATCAATCCTTCACATATTCCTACACATGATAAAGCTCACACATTTTTGAGATATATGAAAACATGTCAATTTTCTAATATTTAATCACAAATTCCCTTTTAATACTAAAATAAATGATTTGGAAAATAATAAGGTTAAACCCATATTTAATTATGAAATGGTATTAATGAATGGTTTATAGAGCGATGAAATGTGAATAATGATGAAGGGAAAGGTGGATGGAAATACGACATTTCTTAGACTCAACAGTTCTGTGAGTTTAAAGAATTGGTGGAGAAAGAGTTGGGGAAGCAAGTGAAGGCTCTAAGGAGTGATAATGGTGGAGAATACATCTCTAACGAATTCAAATACTTCTGCAGCAGAGAAGGAATTCGAAGAGAACTCATAGCGCCTCATAACCCACAGCAAAATGGGGTCGCAGAGAGAAAGAACAGAACGATCGTGGGTGCAGCAAGAGCAATGTTGCATGATCAGGGCCTACCAATGTATTTGTGGGCGGAAGCATGCAATACTTCAGTTTATGTGCAAAACCATTGTCCTCATAGAATACTTGGAATGAGTACACCTGAAGAAGCTTTCACTGGTAAGAAACCTGATGTTTCTCATTTTAAAATTTTTGTCTCATCTGTTTATGTGCATGTGAACAAGGATGCCAGGAAGATGTTGGAATCGACTGCTGAAGTTGGGATATTTGTGGGGTACACAGAAACACCCCATAATTATCGTGTGTATTTTTTTAACAATAAGATGATTGTTATGCGATGGGATATAAAATTTGATGTGGGGAAAGCCATGCGGTTGTCGCTTGAGAGGGAGCTAGACTTGCATGTAGAAGAGGAGTTGCGGGTCCCAAAGATGAGTCTCAAGATGTGGATCAGCCACATGAGGAGGTTCATGGAGTGGAGGAAACCACTCAAGCAGAGCCATCCATCAAAAATGGCAGAAAGCGCACCATGGAAGCTGACAGATTGAGACTAGATGCTACACAGAATGTAGGAGCCCCTACTTCACAGCGCAGACAAAGACAGTCTCTTGATCGATTTGTTGGATACATGGCTCTCATGAGCAAATGTATTGTGACTAAACCATCTTCCTTTTAGGAAGCAGTGCAGGATCCCACATGGGTAGATGCAATGGTGGAGGAGTATGTTTCCATTGTCAAAAACAGTGCATGGGAAATTGTCCCAAGAACGGTTGACAAATCAGTGGTAGGTTTGAGATGGATCTACAAGGTAAAGCAAGTTGTTGATGGAAGTGTGGATAAATACAAGGCCAGGTTTGTGGCCTAAGGCTTCTCACAGATCGAGGGGATAGATTATGATGATACATTTTCACTTGTCGCAAGGTACTCTTCAATAAGATCCATCCTTGCACTCTCAGTGCAGATGGGCTAGCGCATTCATCAGATGGATGTAAAAACTGTGTTTCTCAATGGGATCATTGAGGAAGAAGTGTACATTGAACAACCAGAAGGTTTTGAGACCTTTGATAGAGATTCACATGTGTGCAGACTTAAGAGAGCATTGTATGGGATGAAGCAAGCACCTTGTGCTTGGTACACTCGGATAGACAGCTATTTCACTGGATTGCGCTTCACCAAAAGTGAAGCGGATGCAAACCTATACCAAATTTTGGTGGAGGGTAAGCTTTTAATCATTGTTTTTTATGTTGATGATTTAATATTGACTGGTGATGAGCAGCTGATACACTCATGCAAGGAGGACCTTGCAAAGGAGTTCGAGATGAAGGATTTGGGCCTTCTTCATTATTTCCTTGGATTGGAAATATGGCAGCGAGATGGTGAAATTTTTGTGTCTCAAGGCAAGTATGCAAGGGAGATACTGGGTAAGTTTCACATGGAAGGTTGCAAACCTATGGATACTCCTCTTCCAGGAAACTGGAGGAAAGAGGATGCTACTTCTGGAGAGGTAGTGGATGCTACTGTCTATCAACAGTTAGTAGGTTTGCTAATGTATTTAGTGAACACGAGACTGGACATTTGCTATGCGATTAACCAACTAAGTCAAGCGATGGTTAAGCCTACCAAACTCTTTTGGAAGGCGGGTAAGAATGTCCTCAGATATCTAAAGGGCATATCTGAGTATGGATTATGGTACAAAAAGGCGGTTGAGGTGAAGTTGCATGGCTTCATAGATGCAGATTGGGTGGGAAGCCCAACGGACAGAAAGAGCACATCAGGGGGGATCTTTAGTATCAGATCTACAATTGTTTCTTTGTACAGTAGGAAACAAAGATCCGTGGCACTTAGTTCAGTGGAAGCGGAATACATGATAGGGAGTCAAGTTGCATGTGGGGCTATCTGGATGATAAATATCTTGGTTGGTTTGTTTGGTTCTCATTTAGATCTGACAGTGATTCATTGTGATAATCATAGCTGCATTAAACTCTCGATTAATCTTGTGTTTCATGATAGATCTAAGCATATATATATCCAGTATCATCATCTCAGAGATTGTGTGCAGCGGAAGATCATGTTGCTTCAATACATTCCTATGGAAGATCAGGATGCAGACATTATGATGAAGGCGCTCACTAGGATAAAATTTGAATATCATAGAGACAGGATTGGGGTGAAGGATAATCCCTTTCTTGTTGTGAGGGAGTGTTGAAAAGTCAACAAGAAACGTGTGTCTAATTTACTTTTCCCTTAAATAAATTAGACAATAAATATTAATCGATTATCTCATAATTACTTGAAATAATTAATTGAAATGGAGAGTCAGTTAACTATGGGAAATTTGAGTTCAAATGTTGGTTGGTAAGACATGGAGGTGACTTGAAGTTGTAACAAAGTTATAAGTGTAGTTATGAGAGTTGTGAAGTAGTTTAACTCAGTTAAGTGAGTTAAGCCCAGTTGTACTAGTTGTAACTAAACTTGCACTAGTGAGAGTTTAGTAAATTAATTATTAATTAATTCACAATCATTGAACTCACATGCAACTGCAGATTCACCACGGTTAACTACATGCATGTCAGATCCAGTGGAGACCTAGTTGAAATAACAGGTGAAAGGGACAATTTGGCTATCAGTTGTGATTTGAGTGAAGTGCACTCATGCAATCACACATGCAGTGGATATTCTCATGAGCATGTGAAAACTAGGCAATTCGAATTCATTGTGAGAATTCTAATTCCAGGGATTGTGCAGAGGAGGCAGGTTGTCTAGACACAGACAAGTGGCACATGTATTTGTTGAGTTTTGTATGATAGTGTGAGACGATTGTATTGTACTGAGAGCTCTTGGATTAGAGTTTTGTATGAGATTGTTTCATGATCCATGATATACATAATATATGATAGTGGGGTTTTTAGCTTTATGCTTTCCCAAAAAAACTTTTGTGTTATGTGTTCTTGATATTTCACTTTGTGATCATGGTTTAATTTTCGCAAGATCATTAGTAGAAGTGATTCTGCATTTAACAGTGGCATATAATTGTTAGATTAGGAGAATCGCATGAAATACTTAATTTGTATTGAAATTTCTACACATGCTAGGTTTAGGCACGGGAAACGCTCAGAGGCTAGGTTACTCACATAGGAGGTGCGAATTGGCGAACCAAAGACATCAAGCTTGAAGGAGAAAATTTGCAGGAGGTCTATCTTCTTCATTTTTTGGCCAAAACCAGTGCTGAAAAAGCCCAGCTAGGGGTTTTTGGATGTTATGAATCCATTGGTACAGGTTTCAAAGGAATTTGGAGACTTCTATTAAAGGTTTTTCTACAGGGAAGTTTTAGAGAGCTCCAAGGAGCCCAAGGCCACCAGTGAAGGAGGTCATGCCTAGGGGAGCCAAAGTCCATTTTCAGTGACTAAATAGTCATTCTTGACTAATTGATATGCTATGGAATCATTGGAACAGGTTGCAGAGGCATTTGAGGACTTTTACAGGTGTTTTGGACACAGGGAATCTCAAGGCCACCAGTAGAAAAGGTCATGCCCAGATGAGCCATGGTCTATTTTCAGAGATCTAATAGTCATTTTGGGGGGTTTTATGTATTCTGAACTCAATGGTATAGTCAGTAAATCCATTGGATTTGAGCAGCAGCTTGTAAAAGAAATTAGACAAACTAATCCCAGAGAGACTAGTCCATTGATAGAGGCTCAAGGAGATGTAGCCCAGTTGGGGGTGAACTCCTTTACCATGTTGTTATTGTTGTTAGTTTTTTGGTTATTATTTGTTGCAATTTATGTTTGTTTTTGTATTCTTTAATCAACATATTTAACCTTTAAAAAACCTCACACATAAACACCTAAAAGAAGCCTAAACTTGACACATAAATACTCTTGCACAACTAAGACATTGAGCAAGGTCCTAAAGTTTATTTTAATGAATTAGAGGGTGCTTGCATAGAAAAACAAGTCAGCCCCCTATTTTCAAATCTTGCCGAACCAAAGACAACAAGCTTGAAGGAGAAAATTTGCAAGAGGTCTATCTTCTTCATTGTTTTTCCAAACCAAGTGCCGAAAAAGCCCAGCTAGGGGTTTTGGGATGTTTTGAATCCATTGGTACAGGTTTCAAAGGCGTTCAGAGACTTCTATTGCAGGTTTTTCTATAAGGAAGTTTCAAAGAGCTCCAACGAGCCTAGGGCCACCAGTGAAGTAGGTCATGCCTAGGCGAGCCAAACTCCATTTTCAGTGACTGAATAGTCATTATTGACTAATTGATATGTTGTGAACTCATTGGAACAGGTTGCAGAGGCATTTGAGGACTTTTACAGTTTTTTTGGCCACAGGGAAGCTCAAGGCCACTAGTATAAGAGGTCATGCCTAGATGAGCCATGGTCTGTTTTCAGAGATATAATAGTCATTTTTGGGGTTTTTATGTATTTTGAACCCAATGGTATAGTTATTAAATCCATTGGAGTTGAGAATTAGCTTGTAAAACAAATTAGACAAACTAATCCCAGAGAGCCTAGTCCATTGATGGAGGCTCAAGGAGATGTAGCCCAATTGGGGGTGAACTCCTTTATCATGTTGTTATTGTTGTGAGTTTGTTGGTTATTATTTGTTGCAATTTATGTTTGTTGTTGTGTTATTTAATCAACATATTTAACCTTTAAAAAACCTCACACATAAACACCTAAAAGAAGCCTAAACTTGACACATAAATCCTCTTGCACAACTAAGACATTGAGCAATGTCCTGTAGTTTATTTTAATGAAGTAGAGGGTGCTTGCATAGAAAAACAAGTCAGCCCCCTATTTTCAGATCAGGTGGTATCATAGCATAGTTTTTCTCATGTGATTGCCATTGATAGCTAGATATTTAGGTGTTGGTATTATTGTGCAAGTTTTGTGTTGAAGTTTGATACCTTGCAAGGATGGAGGAAGATTCAAATAGTGAGAGTTCTCATACATCTTCATTATCCAAGTTCTTTGACAAAGAGATGTTGAAGGAGTTTGTAACCATGAGAAATATGGTGCAAGAGATGTGGGAAGATAGGAAGGAGAGCATTGTCCTTCAAGAGTAGTTGATGGCCATGAAGGAGGAGAAGCACCAGCTTCTTGAAAAGTTGCATGAGAGGGAGACTTAGTTCCATGAGGCAAAAGAAACCCTTACCAAGTACATGCATGAACATGAGGTATGTAATGCTAATTTTTCTTCAAATTCCTCTGAATTTGAATGCTTTGGTGTTTTTGAAAAGCATACTAGAGGAATGGGGTCCAAGTTATTGTTAAAAATGGGCTATGAAGGTAGAGAGTTAGGAAAACATGCACAAGGCATTGTTGAGCCTATTGTTGTTGAGGAGAGGCCCAAGTATTAGGGTCTTGGATATGAACAAAAATATGGAGCATATTCCAAAGTTGAGGAGACAAGGGAAACAGTTCCAAGAACAAATTTTGTTGCAAGTTCAATCCCTCAAGCATGCAAAGTGTGTGTTCAAGATGAATGCAAATGTGTGAAACAAGACAATTGTGACAACCATGAGGACAAGAGCATTGTTGTTGGTCTTCAAAAGAGAGCTAGTAACTCTTCAAATTCACCTCCTCAAGAAGGTGAAAAAGGTGAATGTTCAAGGTATATTTATGCCTATAAATCAGTTGCTTTTGATTATGTTGAGCATGGTAAATTTTCATGTAAAAATGGGAGAAAAAGTCCATGTACATATTGTGGTTTAGATAACCATAATGTTTCAAGATGTTGGAAAATATTGACCACATTCAGGAAACTTTCCAAGCAAAGGCAACTTGAAAAGAAGATGCAAAAGATTTGCATTCATTGCCAGAAGAGAGTTCATCTCATTGACCAATGTTGGACATTGCATCCAACCACTCATCCACAACACATGAAGCAGATGGATAAAGATACTGGCAAGAATGGAAGAGGATTTTCAGCAGAAGAGGATTTTCAATAGAAAAAGTCACCATTGGATTGGCTTGGTTACAAATGGTTAGATTTATTGAACAAGGCTTGCATTTCTCTATTTGTAGATGCACATTTCAGCCTTATGTATGCATTTCTATTGAAAGTATAACAAGTTGCAGCAGCTTATCATAACTTGTATGATGCAAGTTTGCATGTGAATGTGATTCTATTTAAGGAATTCTTGTTGTTGCACAACTTCGCCAGGAGGGTGTAAAACATGGGTATGATACTCACTATTGCAGCCATATATATTTTCATTTCAGCTCTTATGTACCCACATGTTTTTGGGTTTATGTACTTATGTTTATACTTGAAGGAGAGTTGAAGGGCTATGCACATACATGTGATTTTGTATGTGTAAACAGTGAACTTTATGATAGTTTCTTTATGAGTGACTCATGAATGAAACATGGTTGTGTATCATGAATGTTGACTTGTCATTTTGGAATTTCGATGTGTTTCAAATGAGTCTCGACTTGGTTCGATGTTGTTTTGACGACTATGTTGTGTCGATCATGTTTTTCGACTTATCTTTAGTCGATGGTGTTTGACGGCTTGTAAGTCGATATTGAGTACACCAAGATGCAGGAAAATGCCATGTACTTTGATGAAGTACAAGATGTGACAATTATTGCTTGAAGAGCAAAAGAGTTGGTTGGCATCATTTTCAATCTAGTATAAATTTTGTTTTCAAGATTGATGTTTTTTCTTGGTTTGTGACAAGATGTCGCAGGAAAGTGTTTTTGCAGCCATTGTAGAGTGGATAGTGTTGACGCCAAGAGTTCACAAGAGGGACTTGATTCTCAGTGAGAAGACTAATAGTTTTCCAAGAACAAAGATAACAGTGGGTCAGCAGTATCCAGAGAACAGTGGTTGAGGGGCATAGCCAGTTGCAGTGCAAGGCATGTCAAGGTACCAAGGTGATTGCCAAAAAGACTTTTCAAGTAGAATCAGTTGATAGAACTTGGAAGGAGAAGAGTATTGAAGCTCGGGTAGATAATCATCAGCTTTTGTGGGACCAAAATCCTTTCAGTGGGAAGGAGTGATCAGAATCTGGACCAGGGGTCAAAATTTAGCCCAAAACTCAAAGTGCTCATAATCACTTCAAACTGGACAGGTGTGTAGGCCTCGTCCTCACAAACCCAACGCAACTTGAACGAGTTCAAACAGACATCGGATGAGTGAGATATTGTGTTCTGTTCATTTTTCCAAACAGGCAAAAATTTGATGACTGTTCAGTCCGTACAGCTGACATGGTAGGGTCATACAACTGACGTGGTAGGGCCGTAAATCTTATGTGGCATGACCATATGATGAGCTGACAGGTGACTGGGTATATGAGGTGTCATTAAAGTGGCCCAATGGGTAGCTGACACGTGTCATCAATTGAGCGATTGAAATGGTGCCACGTGGAACCCCTTCTAGTTGATAGTTGGAAAAATATTGGTGGGAGTCTGCAAGACTCGACCCCGTGACCTCCGAGAAGGGGCAATGTCTTGGTAAGGGCGAGGGATACCACTCCACCCACGATGTAGTGTTTACAAGTATATGTTTTAATTTGTATTTAAGTTTACACTATGGTAAGTTTGGGCGCGGGTTCGAGCTGGGACTTAGCCCCATCCCCGTTCACATGAGCTTTGCCCATATGACCCATTTCCATATGTTTGCACAGGAGTCCAACCAAAAAAAAAACACGTCGACACTTGTCAGCGCCAAAACCTCATTTGAATTCGGATCTCACCCTGGGCACGACACTTGGTGCATTTCACATCGTTGCAACAGGTGCCCAACTTTGGCACGGGACATGGTCACATTGGAAACCACGCATCCAACACCTTCGCGGATTAGGGGCTAGGTTCCCTAACCATGCGAAATTTTAGCGCATTTTGTGTATATTTCGCGTGTGTTGGGTTTAGGCATGGGAAATGCTCAGAGGCTAGGTTACTCACACAAGAGGTATGAATTGGCGAACCAAAGACAACAAGCTTGAAGGAGAAAATTTGCAAGAGGTCTATCTTCTTCATTTTTTGGCCAAACCAAGTGTCGAAAAATCCCAGCTAGGGGTTTTTGGATGTTCTAATCCATTGGTATAGGTTTCAAAGGAATTTGGAGACTTCTGTTGCAGGTTTTTCTACAGGGAAGTTTTTGAGAGCTCCAAGGAGCCCAGGAACACCAGTGAAGGAGGTCATGCCCAGGGGAGCCAAAGTCCATTTGCAGTGACTAAATAGTCATTATTGACTAATTGATATGCTCTGAACTCGTTGGAACAGGTTGCAGAGGAATTTGAGGACTTTTACAGGTGTTTTGGCCACAAGGAAGCTCAAGGCCACCAGTAGAAGAGGTCATGCCCAGATGAGTCGTGGTCTGCTTTCAGAGATCTAATAGTCATTTTTGGGGTTTTTATGTATTCTGAACCCAATGGTACAATCATTAAATCCATTGGAGTTGAGAAGTATCTTGTAAAATAAATTAGAAAAACTAATCCCAAAGAGCCTAGTCCATTGATGGAGGCTCAAGGAGATGTAGCCCAGTTGGGGGTGAACTCCTTTATCATGTTCTTATTGTTGTGATTTTGCTGGTTATTATTTGCTACAATTTATGTTTGTTGTTGTATTCTTTAGTCAACATATTTAACCTTTAAAAAACCTCACACATAAACACCTAAAAGAAGCCTAAACTTGACACATAAATCCTCTTGCACAACTAAGACATTGAGCAAGGTCTTGAAGTTTATTTTAATGAAGTAGAGGGTGATTGCATAGAAAAACAAGTCAACCCCCTATTTTCAGATCACACAGTTGTTACCAATTTACATCTTCAGGATGGATTGTTGTGCCATCTGGGCCATCTATGTGTTCCATCAAGCGAGCGAGTGAATTTGATTTGGGCATCCCACTACATTCATGTGGCAGGACACTTCAGCTTGGAAAAGATAGTTGCAGTGTTGTAGTGACATTTCTACTGGCCGAAACTTCAACAGGATGTCAGCAAGTATATTTGGTCCTACACTACCTATGTTATTTCCAAATCGACCATTAAGAAACAAGGCATGTACACTCCTCTTCCTACTCCTGACATGCCCTGGGAATCCATCTCAATGGACTACATGTCCAGCCTTCCATCCAACAAGTGGGGAAATGACTGTGTTTTTGTGGTTGTTGATCTCTTTTCCAAGATGGCGATTATGACCGCCTGCAATAAAAGTATCATAGCGGAGGCCACTGCCAAGCTCTTCTTTGAACAAGTGTGGGTCCACTTTCAGAGCCCACAAACCATTATCTCAAATTAGGATAGTCGGTTCCTTAGCACATTCTGGTCAAGCCTCTGTTCATTGTTGGACACCAATCTCACCAAGTCCACTTCCTTCCACCCCCAGATGGATGGCCAAACCGAGGTCGTCAACCAGATGATCCTGTACATTTTGCACGCATGTATAATTCCAAGCACCCCTGCACCTGGGATGAGAGTCTTCCCTATGTTCATCACTACTACAACATAGCCATACATATCTCAACCAGCCACATCCCCTTTCAAGTGGGGTTGGGATTTCAACCATTGGGTCCCATGGATGTTGCACTACCCCTTGCGGCCACCTAGGAAAACTCATCGCATGCTCCAAATGGAGCTGACAAAGCCACCCGATTCATTGAACGGATACAACACATCCGCCAACAGGTTTAGGATATTTTATAGAATTCCAATGCCAAGTACAAGCAACGCCATGATCAGCACTGAGTGCCACACCAGTTTCAGGTGGGAGACAAAGTTTGGTTGCACTTGCAGAAAGAACGCCTTACAGGGCCTCATCGGAAGCTTCATCCACTCCATTATGGACCCTACACCATCACCAAGGTTGTGGGTGAAAATGATTTTGAGCTAAACCTTCCCTCATTCCTTGGCTTGCACCCAATATTCAATGTGGACCTCCTTCAACCTTATTTTCCACCATTATTGGACACCTCAAAGATAGCAGAACAATTAACACCAACAAAGCTCAACCCTGACTGGATGGAAAATACATATATTGATCATATCATGGACACATGGGTCAAGGGCACTCACCAGTAGAGGATCCATCTTTATCGGGTTTTCAAAATAGGGCAGCTCCTACACCAAGGCAAGTGGCTCACCTGGGGCCAAATTCAATAGAAATTTTCTCATCTGATGGGGGCACTCAATGCAATGGAGACAATTGCTTCCTAATGGGGGAGGATTGATCTAGGAGGATATCGGTGGCCACCCACCTTGTCCAACTGGCTCAAAACAATTTTTTTTCAACTTACTATTTTTAGCAGTTTTTCGGTTCCTGAACTTTCGGGGCCATTTTGAGGGCCTAAACGATGATTTTTCATAATCAGAAAACTCAATGATAGTCGAAGGCTCTAATTGAGCCCCCTAAATGAATCTCCTCATCAATACATTTCCAACGAGCTATCATGCACCCTAAATGGAGATCGTATGCAAAAGTTACAACCCCGGGAAGTTGATGTACTAACTTACCCCAATGAGGCCCACGTGACTTTTGGTGCTTCATCTCCTAGGGTTAGGTTTTTGGATGTCTAGGGTTTTGGAATTCATGTTTATTGTAAAAATTCCTTCAAATCCTCATTTTACTCATCTTCTTGTGAATGAGCGTAACCGTCACATCTCTTCTTAGAGATAAGCTACCACCATTCTAGCAAGCTTGTTTTCAGTCTGCATTTTACAGTTTTTAACATATTTCTTATTTAATAGAAGCCAAGTTTTATTATATCTCTGTTATTGTTCACTGTGTATCTATGTTAGTATTATAAATCTATGGTTTCATTTCGTTATGTTCATAAATCTGGATCAACAACTGCTTAAAGGAATATCACATCTAATGATATTTTGTGTGATTGGCAGAAAAGGCCATAAAGCGGATTCACTACGCTGCAAATTCCAAGTTGAGAATAGGAATTGGAAGGGATTATGCATTAACTCATTTGTTCTTATTTATTGTATTTCTATATAATAAAAAAATTGATATGTGTGAATATTCCAGGCATGAGAATGTTGATAGATGTAAGGAAGTGAATAGTTGAAATACATTTTCACTAGTAAACACATTGAGAGATAATTTTGTAAAGTGCATGCAGATATATTGAAGCATGTCTAATGATTGATTGTTGATTTAAAAGTGTTGTGATACAATAGTGAGTATTGCATGATGACTAATTTGGTTTTGATTGTTGTGTGACTGGGAATGGTTGAAGATGTTGATGACATAGTTGTTTGCAGTAGACAACCTTGTGCAGAGAATAAATACAATAGGATGCTTGTCGAGAGGATGAAGGGATCATGTGAGTTCCATAAGTCATCAACTGGTCAAGTAACATCAGAGGTGTTGTTGGAAGCTACAAAGATATGAAAAGTTGTTCATGCCAGTATAGCATGTGACCTGATAGAAATTAGGTAATAATTCCTTCAGGCATGCTTTATATCTTTGGTGATATGTTTATGGTTATGATTGACTGCATGTATGTCATTGATACCCAAGTGGGCTATGGTAGAGGAAGAAAACTCTGGTAGGAAAATATGGTTAGAATATTTATGATGAATTCATGAATAAGGATGTCATGTTTGAGTTGGTTAATAGTGAGTGGATGATTAATTGAATTTAGGTTATGAATTTGTATACCATATAAATATGAATGTCAACGGAGCTAGCCATGTGTGAAACCATATTGATTTTGAATGGCTATAGCACTACACAAGTTCTCAATGGTCTCACTACTTGAATTGGTATCCTAGATTGTAATCTTCTCACCAACATTGAAGAGCACTTATAATGGGGAAGGGTTCTCGAGCAACTGCAAAGTGGAGAAGAGAAATGCCTTCTAGTATGCTCGAGGGACTCTAGAACAGAGAAGGGAAATGCCTTATAGTATGTCTGAGGTATTATTTAAAAAAGAAGGGGTATATGCATGGTGTTGTGTTGGGATAGAGAGTAAGGTGTCCAGATGGTCGATCACGTATTAGGGAGTTGGTTGGATGATGTGTCCAGGAATTTTGAAATCAATGCAAGGATGCATTGCATAAATGTGGCCATAAATATTAGCACATTGGTTACTAGCATGAATAAATGTTTGGTTGCATTATGTAATGTTGAGTGTGTTGGTAATGCACATATAATGAATGATAGTTTCATTCCTTCTGATATGATTAATAGTTGAAGGTGATCAAATTATTAGTATGCTATACTTATAAGATCACTTCATGAGCTATTGTAAATGTTGCGATGAAAGGACTATGTACATGACTACTCACATTTGTCTAGTTGATTGAAAGTTTAGGTTATAGGTAGAATGGTCTTGGACATGGAAATGAGTATAATTCCATAATGAAGATTAAGTGCTACCTAATGGTGCAAGAGCCAAATATTATGAGGAGGAATCTCATACTTATGAAATCTGATTTCCTTGATGAAATATATTTGAAAATTAATAAGTGGAATTTGATATTTGTATGAAACAAATTTAAAAATATTTTTGATTGAAATTATTATGATGATATCTCATGGTAACTATATGTATATGATACAAGTGAGATGATGAATTTGTCTAGGAAGGATATATGATGGTTGTTGATCCGGAAGGCACAAAGAAGAGGCCACTATTGTGACATGTGAACCCTTTGATATGCCATGATCGATGTTGAGATGTATTATGTTCTATTAGAGTAGGCATGGGGACACCTTGGCTATAAGACTACATAAGTCTCAGTACACTTCCTATGCGAGGAAGCCTTGGAAAATGATGGATTGACAAAGGGACTGTGTAACAGAGAAGGGGATGCCTGAGCCTGGAGGGTGAGTAACTGCAGGAAGAGGAGGCATAAATGAATGCATGCTAGTTAGGATCATGAGCACATTGGGTATGTCCGAGAAAACAATGAGTTGAGTTCTAACTATGGCAGTCATATGGATGTGGATCCCTAATCATACAAATAATTATTGTGCTGAGATGTATACTTTATCCTGAGTTATGAACATCAACGGAATATTTATGGATAGAAGTGGTTATAATATGCATGTTGCATGGTAATTGTTATAGGAATATGTTGGAATGTTGAAGTTTTGGTGGTGTATCAATACTGTGAAAAGGATGATATTGTTGGTACAGCTGAAGATTGAAGACATGGAAAGTGTTGTTGATGAAAAGAAGACATTGGGATGGTATCATTCCAAGGGGGAGGGGATGTAATGCCCTCATTTTGATCCCCTGATTTAATTTTAATTAATTATGTTTAACATTGATTTTATTTGTAGCATGGATATTTAATCACCATGCCATGGTGATATGACATGTTAAACAATGTAAATGTATTTTCATTTAATGAAGAATCCAAACAACTGACTGAGCAAGAGCGCCTACAAGGGATATGATCCCACGAGTGGGGAAAAGTGAGGGGGCCTAAGGGGGTTCATCATGCCTAATAATCCCAAACCACTTTGTTGAATTATTTTGGTGAATAACCATTTATTTTCCCTTTTCATAGATCCAAAATTAATCATTGAATGAGAAACAACTTTTTTGGTGGAAGTGTTACCTCCCAAATTTATGAGAGAATGGGATGGTAGTTGAGAGAGTCCTACCAACAACCAATGCAAGATATGGGATGAGTACATTCAATTTATAAAATCATGGAAGACCAAAAATGCATGGGAAAAAGGAAAGAAAAATGGTTTTCCTACAAGACGCAAGGTCGAATGCATACCCAGCTGAATTTTGGGTTAAACTCGGCCAAGAAATAACATGGTACCCCTGAACGCATGGGAAAATATCTACACTTTTTTGAAGCTCAGAACCATGCTTTAAGCCTCACTAGGTGCACATGAGAAATCATTGTAAGGAGGAGTCTCAAGGGATCATGTAGCAGTCTCAAGGGATCGTGTAGCAGTGAAGAGAAATCACTCGTGTGCTATGCAGAGCCAACAAGGGGGAATTTAAGTGGTCACGTGGGTCCTACGGGTTCAGTGATGAGATTTCCCTATGGGATCATACCTATGAGGAATTTGAATGGAAGAGAAAGTTGAGTTTTTGGGAGCAAGAGAGAGGGTGGAACCAAATTTTAGGTAGAGAAAGAGAGCTAGCCATAGCATGTGAGAAAGACCAACCAAGAGAAACAATTTTTGTCACTATGGTAAGAGCAGTAAAGCTGGCAAAATCGTTGGAGTTACAGTACTACAAATGGTACCCTATAGGGAACACACTAAAGAGCACTGGAGGTGGAGACTTCTATGGAATTGTGTAGCAGAGAAGGGAGTTCTCTCCTTGTGTGGTGTGGAGCAAGCATTGGGGTGATCAAGATCTATTTTGTGTTCCAAAGAACTCAACAGATTGTTCCTAGGGAATCAAATTCTTTCTTTGAGTTGATTGACTGCCCAAAAAACTACTAAGAGTGTCAATTTTTCCCTGGTGGTATCATGGCCTAGCTAGGTGTTGGCAGCCAATACAATTTTTTCTATTTCCCTATAAGCTGCCTACACCTAAGTCTTTTGAACTTCAAATTATTGTCGCATCTTGCAAATAGATGATATATGTATTCCTTGCGACGTTTGCAAATTGGTCTCCACTTGGTTTTCACGACTGCAAGCGTGAAAACTCCTCTATCGTTATTTGAACTGTTATGATCTTTTATCGATATTTTGAGTGGCACTTACCTTTGGTTTATTATTGTGTGGCTAAATGAATTTTCAACCTATGCTTATTTGGACATCTTTGGTTGCATAACTTAAACTGGTAAGGCATTGAGCATATAGATTTATATTGTTTGGATTTTCCTAGTCATCCGATTGCATAGAGGTCATGGTTTATTTTGTTTTTACATGATGTGATCCTTATTATTATAAACTCTTGGCTTGTCAAATGTTATGAAATCGATTGTCACAATGATTTATAAACGTTTGATTACACATTTATACGATGGCACATATTTAACCTTTGAGTTTGATTTCACGTTGAACATTCATGGTTTGAAATAATACATTGGCACATTGGTATGTTATCCACCGTTTGATTTTTGGGTTGGCCGATTAATATGGTTTGAACTATGTTTTGATTGATTGAATGGAGGTTGTACTTTGTCATTACTGCTTTGCATGGCGGTGAATAATCCCACCACCCTCGCACGCACACATTAATGTTTCCCCTTTCATCGTTCATAGTTGTTAACCCAAGCGACTTTGCTCCTGTGTGTTGTTGTTTTCAACCCAAACCCTTACCATGCGCCCGCACCATGGCTCCAGTCGTGAGGGCTGAACCTAATGGTAGCCAGGCTCTGTTAATGCTTGGCAGTGCTCACAGCGACCTTGAGGAATTTGGATGGCTCCCGTTCATACAAAAGTTTGATGGTTTTAATCCCTGCGTGGCTCGGCAATTTGCATTAACCTTTGATGGCTGTCGAGCCAAGGTCGGGGATGTCCAATTGCAAATTGACGAGCCATTTCTCAGTTTAGCTACGGGTCTGCCTGCCACTAGAAAATGATGGTCCAAGAATTGAAAAGTGGAAGAAGTCCCTTGGACACTGCTCTTCCAGTCACGTAAGGTTAACTCCTGTGACACAGGTTTGCCCGCGAACATGCTCAAGCAACGTCGGCACGATTTGTTGATGATAATTAAACAATTTATCACCTGCAAGGGTCGGTATGGTTTTGTTTTCTTACACCACCTTCGTTTGCTTATGGTTTTCATGGGCTATGAGCTTAATATGCCTTATTACTTGCATAGAAGCCTGTTTAAAATGTCTAAGAGATATAAAAGGAACCAGGCTGATAGCAGCCTTTTTCACTACGGGCTGGTTAAAATTATTGTTGTTTATCATTTGGGGTTACACGGAGATTGTTGGACCGATTTCCTTGCTCGAAATAACTTTGAACACTCAAACCCTCCACAGGTTGACAAACCTGTGGTGAGCGAGGGTAAGACTGTGCCCCCGGTACCCTACAACATCCTATTACCTAAACCCTTACCCGACTCACCTATCGACCTACCCCACTCTGTCACTAAGGATGTCGATACTGTCAAGCCTATGGCTAAGAGGCCTAAGGCCAAACCTACTGTGAATTCCAAAGGCAAAAAGAATGCCCGTTTAATCTCTCGTATGGCAAGGAATAAACCGAAACCCCCTGTCAGTCCTGACCCTATCGTGTTGAGCGAGGACTCTGATTCAGAGGTCGAACATTTTTTGGCAAGTGAATATCCATATTCCGAAGGTCTGTGTGCCAAACCCTCATTTGACTTCGTGTCTAACCTACCACCTTGCTTGCAAAACAACCCTGATTACCCTGGCATCAAGCTGCCATGTAAAGCCCCCGATCACTCATCTAAACCCTCTCCTACTCTGCCTGAATCTATAATGCCACCGTGTGATCAGTGCGGCTCGTGGTTGGAAAGGTATTATCTTGATGTGCCAATGCTACAATCCAGAATTCATTCTCTGGAGGATCAAGTTGCACGGCTTACCAGTCAAAAGACTGAGCTGCAAGCCACTGACAAGAAACAGAGAACGACTGGTTCTATTTTATTTAAGAATGTGGAGTCAGATACAGCGGTCGTGAATTCAAAACTGGCATAGCTCGAGCAGCCTCACTGGTATGTCTATCACATGTTTATATAAAAAAACTCATAGCTCTGTTTACAGTTTGGATTTGCTCTGTCATACTATATGCATTGTGTACATAGTTATGTTTTGATTAATTAATTTCATTTCCCAGTTTAGCTTTGATTGGATTGTCTTCGATTCGATTGATCGTGGTATGGATTTGATTGTTTTGATTTGGCTTAAATTGGATACTCTGTTTCTAATTGAAATCGTTTCTATCGTTTCTAAACGCAAGTTGTTTCTAGTATTTCAATTTTGAACACAATCCATGTTTCGATTCGAATTGGTTATATTGTATACGATATGGTTGACAATAATGGTCAACTGTTTCGGTTTTATTTACATATGACTTTCACCCAGCTCGGATATAGTTTGGATTATGTTTAATATGATTCTGTTTTATATCTACCCAAATCGTGAATTGATATGAATCGTAACAGTTATACCCAGTCGATTGATTCGCATTGTTTTAAGTCGACCGTGTTATCAGTTCGATTCGTATTGTAATGAAAATGTTGTATAAATTTGATTTGAGGAACGAAAGTAACAATATCCAGATGCACGATTCGTTTCTATAATTAAACTCAGTCGTGATTTGATTATTTGCCCAGCTAATAATTATAACTTATCTTGATTCTATTAAGATTTCGATCATGATCTTGCCTGTTGCCTGTGCAAGAGGTCAATCACAAATTTGATTGGGTCGATGTTGTTGAAGTCTGATTTCGTTACACATAATCGTAACGGTTTTTTCCATCTATGCATTCGATTGAATGATATGAATTCTTGTTATATCATTATAGTTGTGTTGGATTAAATCGTATCACAGACGATATCACTCATTGTTGATTTCATTTGAATTGAAACGGTCTTGATACTGTTGACCCGATTTTATGGTAACAGTGAAACAGAGTACTCCTACCCCTGTTTTGATTGAATCATTGTTGATTTTGTTTAATTTGAATGATAAAATCATGTGAGTCATTAGTGATTCGTTTTGAATGTTTATTAAAAGAAAATTGGATTGGATTATTTTAAAAAGATTTCATTTGATTTCTATCTGGTCCTGTATACTATTTTAGACTAGCTACAGAATCAGATGATTCTGTAGCTAAGTCTGTAGGATCAATTTTTTATTGTTTTGTTAATGAAATATCTTTCTAACTTGATATTTTTGGTCTATTGCAGATAGATTTGAAATGGCAGTGGATTTCATGAGCAGTTAGGAGATATTTGAGATATTTTACTTGCATTTTGATTTCCTAGTTTAGTTGATCTTGGGAATATCTTCCCAGATTATGTAAAATAGTTTGATATTATCCACAGGGAGGTTTTACCCTGTGGAGAGACTTATATATACTTATTATTTTTGTAATAATGACATCCTCATTCGTGGGAGAACAAGGATATGGATTTTTAATACAGACTGAAGCAGAATTTGGTGTTTTGTCACAGCTTTAGCTTCTCATTATATCAATATTTTGTTTCATGTTGTGTATATCAATTTGTATTTGGTTAATGACTACTTTAGCTATCTTAATCATGTGAAAATGATATAATTTTAATCACTGTAATTCATATCTGGTTTCTTCCAAGTGTATAAAAGAACATAGCAATTGTTGATTCAGTTTGTGAACGACAGATTTCTCTTCTTCATAAGTTGAATTATAAAATATAAGTTTTTGCATAACATGTTTCCCTTATTGCAGAGATTTATAATCATATAGTTTTTATGATTTTTATGTCTTGTTTGTCCTGTAAACCAACTCAAAGAGCAGTGCATCTGATCGTTTACGAGAAGCTTTTGGACTAACCGGTGCGAGTTTACTTCCTCCGACCAGCTTCAGAGTCATCACATGCGGGACACATCAGGAGCGTTTCCAGGTCAGTTAGTTACTTCTTTGTTTACTGTTCTTATTACTAGTTTAGTTTAGATATAAGTTTAGTTAAATTTATATTAGATTGTTTAATTTCAGTAAATATATTAGATCGTTTAATTTCAGTAATTTTTACTTCTTTTTCATAAAATATAAAAATCAAAAAACATATCTAGC
>ML795768.1:345404-362486 GCA_009831015.1 Picea engelmannii
ATTGGCTTGTAGACTAGAATTTGAGTGTACGAATAATATCGCAGAATATGAGGCTTTACTACAAGGTCTCAGAAAAGCCTTGGACATGAACATTCAAAATCTGATTGTATTTGGCGACTCTGAAATAGTGGTCAGACAGGTAAAAGACTCTATACACTGTCTTTCCCTGCATCTCAAAAGTTACCAGTCTGAGGTATGGAGTTTAATGAACAAATTTTATGCTTTTAATATAAATTCCATTCCTAGACTAAATAATGTTGAAGCAGATCTGCTAGCTAATGTTGCCTCTAAACTTCTTCTTGCAGAAGGCTTATCCCCAAATGCATTCTCCGTGGAGCTGTTGTTTCGACCATCGGTTCCTGACAATATCACAAACTGGAGGGTATTTGACGATGATCAGCAGATCATTAACTTTCTGCACATGGAAGAAACCTTTCAAGGCGCAGTGATAGATGAACAAACGCACGATGACAATTTGCACGACTTTACGGTAATACCTGATCCAAAATCTCTTGAAGCTCTATCGGACATGGTAAATTTCATACCCAAATCTGTTGTTAGACTAGAAAAGTTTTATGATTTTGAAGATAAATTTAAAAAGACGGTCAATTGCAAAACCAATAGTTCCTCATTATCTTATGAGAAAGTCAATTTAGGGACTAATGAAAATCCTTAGTGTATCAATCTAGGCTTGGGATGTTCTAAGCAAGAAAAAGTTGCTTTTGTTAAATTGTTTAAAGAATTCAATGATGTTTTTGCAACTTACGATGATCATAAAACGTTTGATCCCAATATTATACAGCATGTCATCCCAATGAATCCCCAAACCTTACCCTTCCAACAGAAACTGAGGAAAATGCATCCTAAATTAGAACCGACCGTTCAAAAAGAATTGAATAAACTCCTAAGTGCTAAAATAATTTTTCCTATTAGACACACTCAGTGGGTATCCAACCTCGTCCCAGTTCGGAAGAAAAACGGGGAAATTCGACTTTGTGTCAATTTTCGAAACCTCAACAAAGCGTCTAACAAAGATAATTATCCTGTCCCGCCCATAGAACAGATTCTTCAACAAGTATCTGGTCTCGAGAGGCTATCCTTACTGGATGGTTTCTCCGGATATAACCAAGTCTTAATGTCTCCGCCAGACCAACTAAAAACTACCTTCCGTACCCCGTGGGGCACTTATGCTTATCGCAAAATGCATTTTGGATTGATTAATGCTGGTGCTACCTTTCAGAGAGCAATGGACATTGCTTTTAGAGGCTTAATCAATCACTCCGTAGTAGTTTACTTAGATGATGTGACCGTGTATTCTAAAAACAAAGACGATCATCACCGTGTGATTGCTATAGATCCCTTGTAGCAATTGATTTTATATACCGCTATTAGCAATGAGAATTTTGAATCAGCAAACCTTAACTTTGGTTCTTGATGTGGAGATATATTACAAATTGGTATCAGAGCTAATAAAATTGAATTGGCAAAGGTAAAAAATTAGTACCCTATATCCTCAATTAGCACAGAGGGGATTGGGTACGTTACATTATGGATGTTATAATCATGCAAATTTTATTTATCTTCTAGTGGTTTGTCGACAATGATCAACCTCCATTGGTGGGGAGGTATCCCTTTTTTAATCTTGAATCTTAGCATTTACATTGCATATGCCGTTCCCGTTGTCCATTTTCAAGGTAAGTTTTTACTCTGAAAGGCATTGTGCAAATAATTGCAAGTTTCCTTTTGCACATATAGCGTGAAACACTTGGCTTGCATCCTCTTATCTTCAACATCTTGCCAACTTGAGCTCATTATTGCCAAACATTGGTTTGAGATTCTTAAAACCCTTGAGAATCTTTTCCTTGCAATTCAAATTCTCTAAATGTTTTTCATAGTTGCCATCTATGCATGTGCATCCCTTTTCACAATGAACTTTGCAATGATTAGATTATATATGTTTCATCGAATAGTTGGCATAAATCCTCTAGTTTTTGGCACTTTGTCAATGGTGGGCCTCCTTTGACGCCTAGTGCTGATGAAATATACATGTTAATCCATTATGTTGGAAGGGGTGCAAAAGACTTTCTGAGTCCATTCTGTAAGATGTTTGGTTCTTCAAAGAATACATGATATCTATTTGTTGTATACCCCTAAAATAATTTCATTAATCCATCACCCTCCATTACTACAAATATAATAGGGTATTTAGTGTCAAAATACACACAAGTGAATATGACCCATGTATTCCTTATTTGAATATTCAACATGAACAATTGTTTCCATCATTACAATGTAAAACTATTATCTTTGTCCTTGAGAGAATTACTCCTTTCTAGTATGCTAAGATCACCACACACTAATGGAAAATATACCCTAGCAATTTTTCCTCATTTGTACTATTTGAGGTTATCCTGCACTTATTCTAGGCTTCCCATGTTACTCACAGTTGTATGAGTTGACACATGCCAAAACCCTGGAACAAGGGTGCAAGTGTTTCCCTTGGATAGATCATTATTTCCCCAAGCCTATACAATAAGAGGGAACATGTTCATATAGGTGAAACCCGTAAGAGAGACATTGCACAAACCCTCATTGCCATTGTCGATGTCCTTATTCATTAACAACAATATTATCTTCATTTCTTCTACAAACGTTGATCTAAGTACAGTCATGAGTATTTAACACACAATCTCACAGATGCTAGAAAGTGCCTATGCTCCACATCAACCTCCTTTAATTAAGGCTAGTAACCTGTGAGCTTCCAACATTACAATGCACAATGCCAATTACAGGGTCCAAGGAGCAGTGCCCCCCAATAGTGTCTTGTCGTTGTTAATCATCATGGTCAAGGGGCAATAGCTTCATGCCCATAAAATCACTACAATATTTACTGCACTGCACGCCACGTTCTAATTTATACACACACCTCAAAAACCTACATAAGTCCTATTGTCAAGATTGTTACACATACATACCGACAGTAACACATAATGTGTTAGGTAATGGAAAATTATTGACAATTACATAACCAAACTGTGTTTAGCAATAAAATGGACATTGTGTAACTAAAATATAAACTAATATACACAATGTATTATACAAAGTATAATAAAAAACATTATTGTTTCTCTTTTCTCTCTTACACTCTCCTTCACAAAGCATTGTACATAACATGCACAATGATATAAACATTTTTCATTCGAATGTGCCATGTCTGAGTTATTTTCCTTAAACTATTTAAGTCTAAGTTATTTTCCTTAAAGTATTTAATAAATTTATTGTTTTATTGGTTTCTTTATTCATCTTTATAAATATAAATATTATACAAATAGTTGGGCGAGTCATTCATTCACTGAGGGGACTTTAACAAAAGATTGTTAGATATTGAGAGAGACTCCTCGTGCAATTATAGCTTCACTTTCTTGAGAAGTTAATAATTGGGGTCTTTGGGATATTAAAACGTTCTGTGGTGACCTTTCGTTTATGTTATGTTTGGTCCAAGAAAACGAAAGACGATTTTGGGTTGGATGACTATTTTACATGTGACATTGTTGTGAGATTGACACCTTTTGAATAGCTTTATTAAAGTTGTTATCTCTTTATTCACTACAATCTCTTGGTGGTCAAACTTGATTGAGTTGAAATTAGTTGAGTAGTTATATTAGTAACTTGATTGAGTTGAAATTAGTTGAGTAGTTATATTAGTTGTTATCTCTTTATTTGGTGGTCAAACTTGATTGAGTTGATATTAGTTGAGTAGTTATATTTGGATTCCTCAAAGTTCAACTTTAAGGTGTTATAAATTTTTAATTTTCAATCAAAATTATTATTTATCTTAAATTAGTGAGATAATGTTTTGGTTGGTTTTTTAAGTTGGAAAGATTTAAGAATGCAATGATTGTATGCACAGTATCAATAATATGTATTTATGTTTTGTTTTATGGTATAGGATATTTATTTATGTGAAGTTATTGATTTGAATCGCTTTGACATGTCTAAAAGTTATAGTAGTAACAATTGGATAACATAATCCAATATCACAAAAGTACGTGCTCGAATAATTATATAAAAAAACACATAACATAGATAAAGACATTTATAAAATCTGATACACAACAATAATAGATCTCTACTGTCTACTAAAGCAGTGGCAATACAACATTAAAACACTACAAATTCAAGTCAAAACCTGGATCAATGTCATAGTCTCCTCAAAGGGTGAGGTCGAGCTGCTCCAAACTCTCCAAACCCCACGAGGTTTCCTCAACTCCCGCTGCTCTGTAAATGGGACCCTCAATCCTCACGGCTCCACACTCAGGGCTCATGGCCCTCCTCAAGTGTCCCTCGTGGCCTGTAACAGAATCCCGCAGTTCCTCCTCTACCTCGCGGACCTGCAAACGAGGTGGTTCGGCCCTCAATAGATCCTTGCGGATCTTCCTGGCCTCACGGCCCTAGCACACAAACCCCCGCGCGGCTTTGAACCTTTCATGGTTCTGAATAACCAGGTCAAGAAATGATGTGTTAAAGATAATTAGAATCTCATGCATCCCCGAGTTGTTAGACACAACGACCATAGGAAGATTTTACGGGAAACCGATGCCCGGATTATCTCAAGGGTTGGATTATTCAAAACTAGGTTTCGGTGCTAGGTTATTGCCCAATCTTTCACTAGTTGTCATGAGGATGGATTTGTTTAAGTTCAGGTCCAAAGAGGACCTATGTTCAATTTTGAAAAACAGTTGGAGTTGGGGTCTCTTTGGATTGTATATCAAAAGGTGGGAAGTGAATTTAGATCCTCACATAGAGCCTCTATTCACATCCCAAATTTGGCCAATCCTTTTAGGGCTTCCCCGTGCCTTTTTGGAGCTCGAAAGCCCCAAAATCCATTGGAAACAAATTAGGGCCTTTTCTTCGGCTAGAAAAAGATTACAATGTTAAGCAGGATTGTCAGTGGCTTTGGATCCAAATAGAAGCAAGTCTATCAAATGGCTTGTATGATGAGATTGAGTTGGTATATATGAGGGCTTCTCCTCGACTCAAAGAATCGATTATTGGAATATTCCATTTAGGTGCTTCAGTTGCCATGAGATAGGTCACAGCCAAGCTCAATGCAGACATTACCCTTCTCAGATTCTCTGTCACAAAAAAGTATGGAAGGAGGTCAAGCCTGAGGATAAGAAGGCGACCATGGCCCAAGCGAAGGAGCTAGCTAGTCATGGTCAGTCGGAACCTTTAGCTTCGGTGCTAAACGCTTAAATAGTGGATGGTATTGATCAATTTGTCGACCTCTTGCCCCCGAAGGAGGTATCAACGAGTAAGCGTCCTTCCCCCGGTATTGATGGCATTCTTGTTTTTAATGATGATGAGCATCCTTCCCCTTTGCCTCTCCCTTCCCCTAATGGACCTAGGTCTATTGGCTTTTCTCCCCTTGTCCTTACGAGGAACAAGTTTTTGAGCCTAGTATTCCTTTTTCCTTGTATGAAAAATACCCTCCCATTGAACCCATCAATGGCTCGAAGTCCAGTCCTCAGAATCAGTATGAGCTCAAGCCCCTGAGAGCCCTTGTCTCATTTGGGGGCCTTTACCCATCTCTAGAATCTTCTCCTTCCCTCTCCGGAAATTCTATGGTGAAGTCCCCTCTCAAATAGAGTTACCATCTCTAGTCCAGGTTTAAGGCGATGAATAAGAAGACATGTGTAGGGGGTTTAGCAATGGAAAAACTTCAAGGGTCTTAGGTGAGTAGAAAATCCCACTTATCCCTAGTGCAAATTCAAGCTTCTAAAGACATACACAGTGGAAAACAATTTACCATTGATTGGGACATTAGAGCAAGGAATGTTTGTATTAACAACAAACTATGATTTTTCTATCCTTTAGCATTCACGAGTAGGGGGTTCCCTCAAGATGTTATCCCTCAAACATATGTTTTTTTTTTGTTTTTTTTGGAAACTATGTGTGTTAGCTCCAAATCCCGAGAGACCATTTCTCCTTGGCTTAAAGATTGGTCCTATGCCTTAGTTGATTATAAGGCCTTTCTAGAGGACTTATTAAGGCCTAGAGCCCTAAAATGAAACTTATCTCTTGTTCTTTTTTTCCCTCTGGAATCATGGTGGAATTGGAAAATTGTTCAATCTCTTGGCGCCCTTCTGTTTCATTAAAATCTATGGTCCATACCCTGATAAGAAACCCTATTGAGAAAATTTGGTGTCTTCATGTATTCTTTCAATTCCAAACGTGACCCTTGGGGGGGACCTCAATTTTACTTTTTCGATCAGTGAAATTTGGGGGGTTCACCCATGCCAAGATCCTCTTAAAGAGTTTTTCTGTCATTTATTGGAAGAACAACACTTGGTTGACGAGGAGCCCTCAAAATTGATTCCAACATGGAGAAATGGAAGAAAGGGGGTCAATTCCATTGCTAAGTGTTTAGACCACTTTCTCATTTTAGAAGAGCTTATCCAGGGATCATGGAACATTAAATATTGGATGGAAACAGGGGGTATTTTGTAGCACCTCCTTGTTTTACTCAAGTTGGATTCTAAAGAACCTAAGCCTCTAGCCCCCTTAAAATTCAACCCCCTCTTGCTACTTGAGGAGGAATATCGTTCCCTCATTTCTACTAAATGGAGGCACCTTACTAAATATTTTGATGACTCCTTTATGAAATAGTTGGTGGGTAATTTAGCTCGAGTCAAAATAGTTTCAAAATCTTGGGCGATCTCTTACAGAAAAAAATCTCAAGCTCTTCTTGTATAAATGGAAAAGAAGATTCATGACTTATTGGTTGATAAAAACGGTTACCCCCTCTCTTTGGAAGACAAAGAAGCACTTAAATCTCATTTGGCTTTTAGGATCGGTCTCCTAGTGAAAGAGGAGTCAATGTGGCGCCTAAAAAGGAGGGCAATTTGGATTTATGAAGTTGATAACAACATGATTTGTTTTCACAAATTTTCCAGTTATTGAAAAAATATGAGCCAGTATTTTCCTTTAAAGAGAAGGAAGAAGTAGGGAAGTCCTACTTCGACAATTTATTTAAGGAGCCATCTAGCTTTCCAATAGAATTATTTTTGAAGGTGATCAGTGTGTTCCCTAGGGTCTTCACTGAACAAATGAATGATTTCTTGAAGGCATATGTGACTAAGATGAAATCAGGGCCACTCTATGGTCTATGCAAAATATTATCCAACGGAATCAAGCCTATGTTTAGCGAGATCATCTCTAAGGAACAATTTTGTTTTCTCTTTAACAAACAAATCCATGATGCAGTTGCATTGGCGTAGGAAACCCTCCACTCTATTAAGACAAAAAAATCCCTTATGTTGTGCTCAAGCCTGACTTATCGAAAGCATACGATAAGGTTAATTGGGTTTATCTGATGTTGGTATTGATTTTGATGGGAATGTGCCTCTCTTTGGTAAATTGGATCATGGATTGTGTTAGCACTACCTCTTTCGCAATCCTGATCAATAAATCTCCTTCGAAATTATTCTCCTCTTCTAGAGGACTGAGGTAGGGATGCCCTATGTCTCCTTTCCTCTTTCTTCTAGTAGCTAAGGGTCTGAGCAAAATTATGTGGGAGTGTAGGGCAAAGGATGAGTTGAAAGGATTTAAAATTTCCCCATCTAAGGTCATTTCCCATCTACTGTTTGTTGAAGACATTTTTCTATTTGGTGTAGGATCGCATCAAGTATTTATGTCTCTTAAAAATAATCTAGATCTTTATTGTTCAGTTACCGATATGGAGGTCAATGTGACTAAATATTGTTTATTATTCCATTTTCCTAGAGTGGACTTGCAAGATAAACATAACGAGGTTCTCTCTTTTCCTCTCAAACCTATTGATGAGGGTATGAAATATCTTGGCTTTGTTTTAAATCCCAATGCATACTCATTCGAAGACTGGATATGGCTCTTTAACAAAGTAGAATCTTGGTTTTCTTTATGGGTAAAAAGATGGTTATCAAGAGGAGGTCGTATGGTTCTTTTGAAAGTTGTTTTGGAAAGTATTTCGGTCAGCCCAAGAGCTTGGGGGGCTAGGGAATAAATAATATTTATCTTTTCAGCTAGGCTTTAGCAGCTAAAAACTTATGGCGGCTTACGTATATCATTTCGTTGTGGGGGAGAGTGGTGACTTCAAAATATCTTGAGGGATTTTCAGTAGAGGAATGATGTTGGTCTCCTCGTAAGAATGCCAAGAATTGTTCTATAGTATGGAAAAAATTTGTGGACACTTTCAATCTTGTTGGAAAATGGACTGTATGGTGCATTGGTAATGGAAAAAAAAGTAAGAGTGGGAGAGGATCCCTGGATAAGAGCAGACAACAACTTCAAGATTTCATATATCCTCCTTGAACATCTACATAGGCAAGGTTGTTTTTCTCTATGGGACATGAAAGCTCCAGTCCAAGATCACATTAGTCGAGCAGGGTGGAAATCGGAACTGGACTTAGGTCTAGATGCCCCCTGGAAGTAGAATGGAGAAGCTACTTTGGAAAATTATGTTCAAGCTTTTTTAGAATGATTGAGCATAAGGATGATACACTATGTTGTTCTAAAAGCCCAACTTTTGGAACTTTCACAACAAAACTCGGATACAAAGCTCAGGCTGAGGCGGTTTTTTATGGTGACAAGCTCTGGTGGTGGGATAGATCTTGGAAGCTCCACACCCCTTTAAAATAAAATATTTTTTCGTGGCTCGCTTTAAGCAATAAATTATTGACATGGGGCAATGAGGTTAAAAGGGGATGGTAGGCTCCTAGTAGTTGTGCCTTATGCAAATAGGACTCTGAATCTATCTTTCATCTATTCGTTTCCTGCCAGTTTGCTTCCCAGGTTTGAAGCTCTATAGTCCAAAAGATAACGCCAAAAACAAAATGGTATTTTCCTAGTTTGGAAGAATGTGTAAAAACTTAGCTCTCGGGTAAATCTATGCTTTGTTTTGAGGCTATTCCATGTTTATTTGTTTATTTCATATGGTGGGCATGCAATCTGTGTATTTTTCAGGATAAGCACATTCTGGTGGAAGTCGTGTCGGATGTGATTGTTAAAGTCTCCAGGGAATTTGAATGTAAGCCCAAGACGATTAATCCTCGCAACCCCACCATGCCTTCTCTAGATTTAGAGATCCATTGGGGTTTCTTCAATGGGGCAAGCAAGGGCCACCTGCCTAGTTGTAATGTGGGGGTGATTTTATATTTGAATTCCTCTCATCACTTCCATTTAAGATATTCCATTAGGCATGGGTCAAATATGAAAGAATATTTTGCAACTTTGATGACTCTTTTACATTAGACCAAGCAGTGTGTGTCTCCAAGCATTAGATCTTGGGGGATTCTAAAGTAGTAATTGAATGGGAAAAAAACAATTTCCAAGTGAAAAACATCTGTCTCGAATCCTTGTTAAACCAGATTAAAGAATACATCAAATAGTTTGAGGGGACTTCTTTCACTCATATTTATCGAGAGATCAATAAAAAGGCGGATGACCTATCAAAAGAAGCCATGTCCCTTATCAAGGGAAATTTTATCTCACATGAATTCTTTGTGGACCATGCCATACACAAATTTTCCCTTTTTCTTTTGATCTAGTGATATGATCTACATAGTAGTATAATGTTTTTGGCGGGACCATGAAAAGACTTAGTTTTTGTTTTAGTTTTGATTAGTCTCTTTTTACTTGTTTAGGATGAAGGATTAGGAGAAGTCCTTAAAGCATTAATGAATAGTTTATATGTAGGAATCAACTTTTCAAGTCCCAATGAGACTGTAATATGTATATTTAATCTATGAAATATTAAATATATATATATATATATATTTAAATTTTATGTTATTGGAATCCCTTTAGTCATTCTGGATTGTGGATTGAAATACGTAGGGTTCCATTTAAAAGCTAATGATTATAGGGTTTCATAATGGTTTTGGCTTCTCCAGAAAATTGAGAAGCGTATTGGACATTGAACGTATAGATGGACTTCAATGGGTGGTAGATTGGTTTTATTAAAGTATGTCCTTCAAAATCTTCTGGTTTACTGATTCTCTTTAGCTAAGGTTCCCAATAAAACTTTGTCAAAAATACGGGGTCTTTTCTCCAATTTCCTTTGGAAAGGGGCCAGGAAACCTTCAGGGTTCCATCTAGCCAGCTGGGACTTGATCTCTAGGCCCAAATCTCTTGGGGGTTGGGGTATTCAAAATATTCATTGGTTTGCAGAAGCTCTAGCAGTTAAATCTCTCTAGAGGGCTTTGTTTGGTTCTGGCCTATGGAGAAAATCTATAAAAAAGAAATACCTTAAAGGTTTAGATGTGTTCTTTTGGTTGTGTTTGGATAATTACAAATTTTCTATAGCTTCAAACTTCTGGAGGAATTTTGAGCACTCTGCCTTTGTTGAAAAAGTGGCTTGTGTGGTCTCTTGGTAATAGATCTCGGGTTTTGGTAGGACATGACCCCTTTGTTGGTAGTGGCCCACACTACAAACTCTCAAATGATCTCATTCAATATTTAAAGCCTCTATATTTTTTCCCTCTTGCTCATATTGGTCATGGATCTTGTTTAAATAGATCTAGATCTCGGGATTGGTTAGTTCCTTAAGATCGTGGTCTTGCTGGAGATTTTGCTATAGAATAGAATTTATATTTAATGATGTTGAGATGTAGTGGGATCTCTCTAAAAAATGAACATGCTATGGTTGTTTGGACATGGAATCAGTCAAATGGAACTGTAACTGCAAAATCAGCTTACAATGCTTTGGTTGATCAGAACTTGCAAGTGGAACTTGAGTGGTGGTTTCGCGGGATCTAGAAATTACAGGCTCCTATCAAAATCATTCTTTTCATGTGGTTAAGTTTACATGGTAGTATTTTGATAGGAGATAATTTTAGGTGCAGAGGGGGAATTAGACCTTTTGTTTGCAGTTTGTGTTTACGGGATGAAGAGACCACACAACATTTGATGGTCTCTTGTGACATTACACAACAAATCTGGAAAGAGGTTTGTGGACTCTTGAAATTAAATGGTAATTGAAACATGTCGCCATTGAAGGATAACTTAATGAGCTAGTTTATTGTTTTCCCAAATCATAAGACAATTACTCTCTTTGTTTTGTGGGGAATTTGGAGGTATAGAAATAATATTTTCTTTGAAAATTGTCCAAGAAATGAATCTGAACTCTGTTTAGGATTGTGAAAGTTGTAAAGGAGATTCCTTGCTCCTTTGAGGGGGACAATTTTGACTTTATCTTGAACCCAGCCTATTTTGGAGATAGACAGATTGGCTTCTTTGATGGCATTGTTGTTGGAGGAGACTATGGTATTTGAGTGTTTCTCAAACTGAGTGGGGATCATTTTTTTAAGATTCACCTTGTTGTTGGCTCATGTACAAATGTTAAATAAGAACTGGTCGGGCTATGGAGCCTCTTGACCTTTGCGTTGAGAAAACACTTTCTTGAATTAATGGTGGTTGGAGACTCCAAAGTTGTACTTGATTGGTTTGTTGGAAAGTCTCAGTTGAATGCACTAAATCTTCAGCCTTGGATGAAGAAGATATTGGACATCAAACAATCTTTTGCTTGGCTCCAATGTTTTCATGTGCATAGACAGTTCAATGATATGGAAGATTCGTTGTCAAAGTCTTCTCTCGGTTACCCAGTTGGATGGTTGAGTTATGAAGAAGTCATTGCGGATTTAGTTGTCAGCTCTGGATCCTTTTTTATTTTTTGATCTCATAGCTTGGGTCTTTTCTTCACGGCAAGAGGATTTTGTTATCTTTCTGGGTTAAGAAGTTTTAGTTTTGTTTTTAGAGTCTATAGCTTTTGGATATTTATGTTACTTCTGGAAAACATATTTCTATTTTGATACATGATGTTTTATGGTTAGTAGCACATTATTAGAGATGTAATATTTTTGACAAAGTAGTCATGTCTTATGACTTCTCAAGTCATCCTTTGAACTGTAAAGTCTCTTTTGATTCTCAATGAATAGCAAAGAAACTGTGTTTTTATCTGTGGAAAAAAATATTTAATACTTTATAATAGAATATGTACGATTCTTATCATTAAGGGTATTTACGACAAAGCGAATTTATTTATTTTTATATTATAAATATTTTAAAAATTAAAATACTATCAATTAAAATATTTATATAATATTTTATTTAACTATTAAAATATATTGTTATCAAATTTTATGTTATCATTAAAATGTATGGTATAATGTTCATAATGTTTTTGGATACATTGTGTACTTGGTTTTGAAACTTCCAACATTTTGAGTCTTTACCTAATTCTTATTCAATCTTCACTTACCTAATTCTCATTCTCTTTTGAGATTGCTCATGACAAAATCTCAATTTAATGACTATTTTTTATATTTTCAATTGAAGCTAAAGTTTTTTATTTCCATTTTTATTTATTTAAAAAAACGAATTTTTTATATTTTATTGAAGATACCCTTTTTTTTATTTCTATTTCAATTTAGATACTTAATATTGTAATTTTTACATCTAAATTTATAATCATTTAAAATAAAAATAAAAATCTATTCAATAATAAGATTAAGGATATTGTATATAAAAATAGTTGACAAATGGATATTTAGATATTCTCTGACATTTTATTTGGTGGGCCTTTTTTATTGGTAAAAATAATATCTTTTTTTTAGATAGTGGGAAAACTTATCATAACTCATAATTTAGTGGTCAATTAATAGTGGGGATAGAAGAGGGTAGACTTTCACTCTAATTAGACACCTATTAAGTCTTGAACACATCAAAAGAAGACAAGATGAATTCTTAGCCATATTTTTAGGTTGTACTCCAAAACCATAAAAATACAAAGAAAATACAACATGCTTTATCTAAAATGATTTGGAATTTTATTTTATTTTTTGAAAATTTGATAAAACAAAATCCAAAAACATAATTTTAAGAAATTTTAAGATTTTTCAATATCCTTCACAAAACAAATTATATTCTTGGAACTTTGACTTCCATGTCAATTATTTTAGATTATTTCTATCATACAACTATGAAACATGGTCAATTATGGTGGCTTTCTACAACTTTGCTAAAAGTTAATAATTAATTCTAAAATCGGCAGGCAGTTAATGTCGCGATTCTCATTGCACCCATTTAAGATGTAAACCCTTGAAATTGATGCCCAACTAGAGGTCATATGATAGGCATGTTGGGCATCCTTGGGATCCTCAAATTTCTTCAGAAACAAATTAGGATGTTAAGAAGGATCATCAATGGCTTTGGATCCAAATAGAACTAGGTCTATCGAATGACTTGTATGATGAGATTGAGTTGGTATGTGAGGGATTCTCCTCGACTCAGAGAATCGATTATTGGAATATTCCATTTAGGTGCTTCAACAACCATGAGGTAGGTCACATCCAAGCTCAATGCAGACATTACCCTTCTCGGATTCTTTTTCACAAAAAAGTTTGGAAGGAGGTACAACCTCAGGATAAGAAGGTGACCATGGCCCAAACAAAGGAGGTAGCTAGTCATGGTTAGTTGGAACCTTTGGCTTTGGTGCCAGACGCTTAAACAGAGGATTTTATTGATTAGTCTATCGACCTTGTGCCCCCGAAGGATGTATCAACAGGTAATCCTCCTTCCCCCGGTATTCATGGAATTTGTATTTTTAATGATGATGAGCATCCTTCCCCTTTGCCTCTCCCTTCCCCGAATGGACCTGGGTTTGTTGGATTTTTTCCCCTTGTCCTTATGAGGTGCAAGTTTTTGAGCCTAGTATTCTTTTTTCTTTGTCTGAAAAAGACCCTCCCATTGAACCCATCAATGGCTCGAAGTCCAGTTCTCACAATCAGTCTGAGCTCAAACCCCTGAGAGCCCTCATCTCATTTGGGGGCCTTTACCCATATTTGGGATCTTCTCCTTCCCTCTCCAGAAATTCTCTGGTGAAGTCCCCTCTCAAATCAAGTTACCATCTCTAGTCCAGGTTTAAGGCGATGAATAAGGAGACATGTGTAGGGGGTTTAGAAATGGAAAAAATTCAAGGGTCTCACATGGGTAGAAAATCCTACTTATCCTTGGTGCAAACCCAAGCTTCTAAAGATACATGCAGTGTCAAAAAATCCACCATAGATCAGGCCCTTACAGAAAGGAACCCCTGGATTAACAACAAACTATGTTTTTTCTATCCTTTAACATTCGCGGGGTGGGGGTTGCCACTAAGATGTTATCCCTCCAACATCTATTTCATTTTGTTTCTCCATATGGTTTTTTTTTAGGAAAATATGTGTGTTGGCTCCAAATCCTACGAGGCCATTTATCCTTAGCTTAAAGATTGGTCCTATGCCTCAGTGGAATTTGAGGGCCTTTCTGGAGGACTTATTAAGGCTCAGAGACTTAAAATGAAACTTATCTCTTCTTCTTCTTCTTTTCCCTTTGGAATCATGGTGGAATTTGAAAATTTTGATATCTTGGCACCCTTTCATTTCATTAACATCTGTGGTCCATACTCTGATAAGAAACCCTATTGGGAAAATTTGGTGTCTTCAGGTATTCTTTTAGTGCCAAACGTGACCCTTGGGGGGGACCTCAATTTTACTTTTTTGATCAGTGAAATTTTGGGGGTTCATCCGTGAAAAGATCGTCTTAAGGAGTTTTTATTTCATTTATTGGAAGAACAACACTAGGTTGACCAGGAGCCCTCAAAACTGATTCCAACATGGAGAAATGGGAGAAATGGGGTCAATTCCATTACTAAGCATTTAGACTGCTTTCTCATTTTAGAAGATCTTATCTGGGGATCGTGGAACATTAAATCTTGGATGGAAGCATGGGTTATTTCATACCACCTCCCTATTTTTCTCAAGTTGGATTCTAAAGAACCTAAGCCTTTGCCCCCCTTAAAATTCAACCCCCTCTTTCTACTTGAGGAGGACTATCGTTCCCTCATTTTTGTTGAATTGGGGCACCTTACTAAATATTTTGATGACTCGTTTATGAAATAATCGGTGGGTAATTTAGCTCGGGTCAAAATAGTTTCAAAATATTGGGCGATCTATTATAGAAAAAAATCTCAAGCTCTTCTACAAGAAATGGAAAAGAAGATTCATGACTTATTGGTTGAGAAAAATGGTTACCCCCTCTCTTTGGAAGACAAAGAAGCACTTAAATATCATATGTCTCTTAGGCTCGATTTCCTAGCGAAAGAGGAGTCAATGTGGTGCCTAAAAGGAGGGAAATTTGGATTTATGAAGGTGATAACAACATGATTTTTTTCACAAATTTTCCAGTTATCGAAAAAATATGAACACTATCTGTGAGATTTTTAATGTGGAGGGGGGATCAATGTCTTCCTTCGAAGAGAAGGCAGAAGTAGGGAAGTCCTACTTAAGAAATTTATTTAAGTAACCATCTTTTCAGCCAGGCTTTAGAAGCTAAAAACTTATGGCAGCTTACATATATCATTTCGTTGTGGGGGAGAGTGATGACTTCCAAATATCTTGGGGGATTTTCAGTAGAGGAATGATTCAGGTCTCCTCATAATAATACCAAGAACCGTTCTATATTATGGAAATTTTGTGTGGATGCTTTCGATCTTGTTGGAAAATGGACTTCATGGCGCATTGGTAATGGAAAAAAAGTAAGAGTGGGAGAAGATCCATGGATAAGAGCATGTGATAACTCTAGGCTTTCAGATATCCTCCTTGAACATCTACATAAGAAAGGGTGTTTTTCTCTATGGGACAAGAAATCTCTAGTCCAAGATCACATTGGTCGAGCAAGGTGGAAATCGAAACTTAGGAGTGGAAGGACCCCTGACAGTAGAATGGAGAAGCTACTTTGGAAAATTATGTTCCAACTTTGTTAGATTGATTGAGGAAAGGAGGATATGCTATGTTTGTCTAAAAACCCAACTTCTGGAACTTTCACAACAAAACTAGGATACAAATCTTAGGCTGAGGCGGGATTTGATGCTAACAAGCTCTGGTGGTGGGATAAAGCTAGGAAGCTCCACACCCCTTTAAAAGAAAATATATTGTCATGGCTCACTCTAAGCAATAAATTATTGACATGGGACAATGAGGTTAAAAGTGGATGGCAGGGTCCTAGTAGATGTGCCTTATGCAAATAGGACTCTAAATTTGTCTTTCATTTGTTCGTTTCCTGCCATTTTGTTTCTGAGGTTTGGGGCTCTATAGTCCAAAAGCTAACGCCAAAAACAAAATGGTCTTCTCCTAGTTTGGAAGAATATGTAAAAAATTGGCTCTTAGATAAATCTATTGTTTATTTTGAGGCTTTTCCATGTTTATTTGTTTAATCATATGGCGGGCATGCAATCCGTGTATTTTTCAGGATAAGCACATTCTGGTGGAAGTTGCGTCGGATATGATTATTAAAGTCTCCAAGGAATTTGAATGCAAGCCCAAGACGGTTAATCCTCACAACCCCACCATGCCTACTCTAGATTCCAAGATCCATTGGGGTTTCTTGAATGGGGAAATCCAGGGCCACCTGCCTATTTGTATTATGGGGGTGGTTTTATATTTGAATTCCTCTCATCACTTCCATTTTAGATATGCCCTTAAGCATGGGTCAAATATGAAAGCATTGTTTGCAGCTTTGATGACTCTTTTACATTAGTCCAAGCAGTGTGTGTCTCCAAGATTTAGATCTTGGGGGATTCTAAAGTAGTAATTGAATGGGAAAAAACAATTTCCTAGTGCAAAACATTAGTCTTGAATCCTTGTTAAACCGGATTAAAGAATACATCCAAGATTTTCAGTGGACTTATTTCACTCATATTTACCGAGAGCTCAATAAAAAGGCAGATGACCTGTCAAAAGAAGACATGTACCTTATCGAGGGAAAGTTTAGCTCGTAGGTATTCTTCCAGGACCATGGCATACAAGAATCTTCCCTTTTTCTTTTGATCTAGTGATACGATCTACATAGTAGTATAATGTTTTTCACATGAGCATGAAGAGACTCAGTTTTTGTTTCAATTTTGATTAGTCTCTTTTGATTGGTTTAGGATGAAGGATTAGGAGAATGCCTTAAGGTAGGAAGAAATTTTTGAATTCCCAATGAGACTGTAATATGTATATTTCATCT
>ML795768.1:362603-409199 GCA_009831015.1 Picea engelmannii
TTTATAATAGAATATGTATGATTCTTATCATTAAGGCCATTTACGATAAAGTGAATTTATTTATTTTTAGATTATAAATATTTTAAAAATTAAAATACTATCAATTAAAATATTTATATAATATTTTATTTAATTATTAAAATATATTATTTTAAAATTTTATGTTATCATTAAGATGTATTGTATAATGTTCAGAATGTTTATGGATACATTGTGTACTTGGTTTTTAAATGTCCAACATTTCGAGTGGACATTTTGAGTCTTTACCTAATTCTTATTCAATGTTCACTTACCTAATTGTATTTTAACATTCACCTACTTATCCACTTCTTTAAACCAAGTACACAGTGTATCCAGAAACATTTTGAACATTATGTTTAACTGTGAAAATTTACATTCTCAAATGTATGGAATAATTGATGTAAAAAAATATTGTTATATTTATATATAAAAATAAATAATGTTAAAGTTTTGAAAGTTTAAGTGGTTTGAATTTTCTAGTTGAAACAATATTGATTAATAACTTCCATTTTCATTTATTTAAAAAACAATTTTTTTAGATTTTATTGAAGATAATTTTTTTGATTTCTATTACAATTTTGATACATAATATTGTAATTTTTACATCTAAATTTACAATCATAAAACAAACAAAATTTCTATTCAATAATAGGATTAAGGATATTGTATATAAAAAATAGTTGACAAGTGGATATTCAGATGGATATTTAGATATTCCGTGACATTTTATTTGGTGGGCCTTTTTTATTGGTAAAAATAATATTTTTTTTTTACATAGTGGAAAAACGTATCATAACTCACAATTTAGTGGTCAATCAATAGTGGGGACAGAAGGGGGTAGACTTTCACTCCAACTAGATACCTATAAGTCTTGAACACATCAAAAGAAGACAAGATGAATTCTTAGCTGTATTTTTAGGTTGTACTCCAAAACCATAAAAATACAAAAAAACACAACATGCTTTATCTAAAATGATTTGGAATTTTATTTTATTTTTTGGAAATTTGGTAAAAAAAAAATCCAAAAACATAATTTTAAGAAATTTTGAGATTTTTCAAGACCCTTCACAAAAAAAATTATATTCTTGGAACTTTGACTTGCATGTCAATTGTTTTAGATAATTTCTATCATACAACTGCGAAACGTGGTCAATTATGGTGGCTTTCTACAACTTTGCTAAAAGTTAATAATTAATTCTAAAATCAACAGGCAACTAATGTCCCCACTCTTGTTTCACCCATTTAAGATCTAAACCCTTGAAATCAGTGCCCAACTAGAGGTCGTGTGATAGGCATGTTTTTTTTTTAACGGAAACGGTTATGGAGCTTTATTTAGAATATGGCAGAGAGGGTTGCCTAACCCTTACATTGCAAAATCAGAGCTACTGCTCTGTAATTCATTTTCCAGCAAGAGAACTTGCATTACATAGAACCCATATTTCTGAAACGGTGGTACCTAAGCAACTGGAATGAAACACTGCTATAAAACGAAACAAGGTCTTCTGCTGGGGCTCCTCTCTAATGTTGAGGGCGATCGGTCAGTCCATTAACGAGCGTCTCCTTTACTCGAGTTGATGGCTTCTTCTGCTGAAGCCTCAGAAATCTTGCTAAAGGCTTTAGTTAGCTCCTCAACCTTCTTCTCCAGGCTACAGAGGCGCTTCCCCAGGTCTCCCATAAGATTGGCCGCATCCTTCAGTCCTCAATGAATTTATCTGAGAGATCGTCCCTTAGATCCTGCATTTCAAAGTTGAGCGTTTCCCATTTCCTCTGATTTGTAGACGCTTGGATACTTTCCAACTCTGCCCTTATCAGTTCTATTGGCTCCTTCGCTGTGAGAGGGGTCTTGGAACTCGACTCCATGCCTTCTGGTTCTGGATTATTGGATGCTTCCTTATGCCCTGCAATTCGCGCGACTGACTGCCTTATGAGGTTTGCAGCGAGAGGATTTCTTTTTAAACACGACGCCGCCTGACTCAACTCGTGAACCCCACGGATCGAATAAAACTCCGAATCTCTGCACTGAGATCTCATCCGTCCCGCAGGATCTAGTCTGAGTCTGATGTTCTTCCAGTCTGACGGATTGCCCATGTGAATAGACATGTCGTGCTTGGCATTTCGATTAGGGGATCGAGTGATGAGATGTTTCCCCATTGGTCTTCAGGTTGCCTTTGTTTAGGAGAGTACCTTGATTGGCCTCTTTATCCGCCTGTTCATTCAGCGATCTTAACACATGAGAAATTTTGTAATCGCTGAGTTGTGCCAGCAGAAGGAGGATCTTTTTGTACAGCTGAGCCAATCTCATATCCTTTGGAATTTTTTTGAGATTCAACGCATCCACCACCTGTTTAGAATCACCAACAATTATTACTTTCTTGATTCCCAACTTTACCACCTGAGTGGGCCCTTGCCAGAGAGTTAGGAATTCCGCTTGATTGTTGGAAGTGAAGCCTAACCCCCAAGCAAAGGACAAATTGGTTGAGCCAGAGGGTTCAAGAATAATTCCTCCTCCCCCAGCCTGGACTGGGTTTCCTTTGGAAGCCCCATCAAAGAAGATACACCACTCTTCTAGCGACGATCTCCATTTCAGAAAATCTTGCTCCTCCAACCGAATCTCCCAATTTCTCTTTTGAGGAGGGTTGATTTGATTGGTGCCCGAATGAGTTTGCCTGAAATCCTTGAGCCAATTCTCTTCTTCATCAGACAAAATGGCCGAGTTCTGAATAGAAGACTTCACATTTATGGCTTCTGAAATCATAGACCTGGCTTTGATAGCCACCTGAGCTGGTAATCTTCTTTCCTCTTTAAAAGTCCTGTTGTTCCTCTCCAACCAGATCTTCCAGCAAAGAAATTTATGGATCCACATCCAAACGGTTTTGAGGAGATGTTTTTTAGTCAGATCAAATGGGGACAGGGTCAACCAGCAACTAAAAAGTTATGTGCCTGAGGATGGAAGATTGGAGGCGACTAAGCCCACAAGAAGCCCCCAGACTTCTTTGGAAAAATCACAATTGAACAGAAGGTGAGCAATGGTTTCTTCTGCCTGTGAGCACAAAGGGCAGCGAGAAGGCCCTTCCCAGCCTTTCCTTTTAAGGTTATCAAAGGTTAAGATGTTGTTGTGAATGAGAGTCCAAACAAAGAGATCAACTTTAGGAATTGAAGGGAAATTCCAGAGAGCCTTCCACGGTCCTAGGTTAGGAGGAACCCATGGTAAGCCTGAGACAATCTTGTAACCGCCTGCTACTGTATAAACCCCTGAGTTTGAGCCCCAACCTCGCTTATCTTTAGCATTGGCACTTATTGGCGACTTCCCTTGGAGGAAATCCAACAGACTTTTTGCTTCCTCTTTGATTTCTTCCAGATAACTCCCTAGATTCCAACCTTCCCAAGATTGCTTGGCATCATTCTTCCACCTGGAAATGTCCCAAAGCGTTCTGTAATTGTTGGTCAAAAGCCAGTCCTTGATATTCCTTGTTTCTCTTTGCTCATTGAGGGGTTGTTCTCCAAGAATGGAGTCCTCCCAAATCTGAATCTTGGACCCATTCCCCGGAATCCAAGTGAGTTCTTTCTTGAAATGAGGCATAGCTATTTGACACAAGTTAAAAATCGGCGAGCCTTTCTGAATTTTTGCAGGACTTTCCAGGCAATGGTCCCTATCACCTGTGAAATATTTTTTTCTAAGGATTTGCTTGCTCCAGGTTTTTTTCCCAGTGATCATTTTCCATAAGAGTTTACCTCCCATGGCAATATTGTGGGCAGCCACATCTCTTATACTGAGACCACCTTCCAGCTTTGGCCTCTTGACCTTGCCCCAATTGACTAAGTGGAGTTTCCTTTCACAATTCTTGCCTCCTTCCCACAGAAATCTATGGAGCAGCTCATCAATTTTATTTGAAATAGATTTAGGAGCGAGGAGAATGGAACACTGATAAATTGGAAGACTTGTAATGACTGAATTCATCAACACCAATTTACTAGCTTTGTTGAGCCAATTTGCTCCCCACGCTTGAATCTTATTTTTAAGTTTATCCACCATAGGCATCCAGTGCGCTATTTTTGAGTGGACTTTGAAGATTGGAATCCCCAGGTAGGTAAAATTGTCCCAAACTGTTATTCCTTCCATCTCAAGAGCCCGACTTATTTGCAGCATTTCTCTAGGATTGCAGTTCCAGCCAAATATCTTGCTTTTATGGTAATTTATTTCACTGTTGGAGCAGGCTTTGTAAAGGTCAAGATTTGTTTTGAAATTCCTTGTTGTTTTGAGATTGGCGTCCCCCAATAAGAGTGTGCCATCAACAAACTGAGTATGGCTGACCTCCTTGACTGTGGGAACTACTCTTATGCCTGGAAGGCCTCTGCTATGAAGACAACTCTGCAATTGAAAGCTTAGAACTGAGGCTTGAAGGACGTAGAGAATTGGTGAGAGCGGACACCCTTGCCTCAATCCTCGAGAAGCCAGAAAAAACTTGGAAAGGCACCCATTTATCAAGGGGGGAATCCACGGAGCTGATATGCAGGCCTTAACCCACCCAATGAACTTCTGATTGAACCCGAGCTTCCTCATGACTGCAAATAGAAAATCATGTCTAACCCTGTCAAACGCGTTAGCTAAGTCCAGTTTGACTACCATACCCTTTTCTTTTTTCTTGCAACTTGTGTGGATGGCTTCTTGAACTAGAATAATGTTGTCCAGGATTTGTCTCCCTTTCACGAACCCTCCTTGGTTTTTCGGAATCATTTTTGGCAAAAAAAAATTGAGCCTGTTTGCCATTATTTTGGTGATAATTTTGTAACCTGTGTTACAAAGCGAGATCGGTCTGAATCTGTCAAAGTTTTTGGCCCCTTTTTCTTTAGGGATTAGGGCTAAGAAAGATGAATTTGTGTTGCCCCCCAGTTTGTTACAGATCTGAGCTTTCATGACCATTCTGCTTAAATCCTTTTCTATAATGTCCCAGTGTATATAAAAGCGAGCTGTGAATCCGTCTGGCCCAGGCACTTTGTCTGGCTTCATGTTAAAGACTGCTTTCTTGATTTCTTTAACACTGACAGGTCTGTTCAGATTCCTATTGTCCTCTTCTATGACCAGAGCTGGGATTTCTGAAAGCGGATAGGAGTTCATGTCCAAGTCCTCTTGGTCTGGGGCTGAGTAAAGGTTTTTAAAATAAGAATGAGTCGCCTCTTTAATGCCTTGGGAGTCCGTGTAGACTTGGTCTTGCCATTAGATTTCACTGATGTGGTTGTAGTTTTTCCTCGCTTGAGCTTGCTTATGGAAGAAAGTCGTGTTCTTGTCTCCCTCTTGCAGCCAAAGCGCCCTTGATTTTATTCTCCAATAAGTTTCTTCTTCCCTACAGATTTTATGGTATTTTCTTTGGATTTCAGATTCCTGGTTGAGGAGCTCCTGGGTCACTTGAGCTTCTTCCATGACCACCTGATGCCTTTCCAAAGTTTCCTGAATTATTTTCCTTTCATCTAAGGGTGAGCCCAGCTTTTTTGCCCACATTTTTAAGTTCACTTTGAGGTTTCTGAGTTTCTCTTCCCAGACGAAGAAGGGTGACCTGGTAATGGGTAAATTCTAGGTAGTTTGAACAATGTTTAGGAAGTCTTCTTGCCTTATCCAATTTGGGCAGAATCTAAATAGGATAGGGCCTAGCGCAGAGCCAGGAATAAGGGAGAGAGAGATAGGTTTGTGATCTGAGGTGTAATGAGGGAGAACCTTGGAGGTCGCCATTAGACCAAGGGTAAGAAAAGAGGATTGAACAAGGAACCTGTCTAGTCTGGCATCTATATGGCCTGGTCCTAATCTTTTATTTGACCAAGTAAATTTCTCGTTGGTTGGTGAGATATCTTCCAACTCCCAATCCGTCATCAGATCTTCTACCCATTCCCTGGAAGGATCTCGGACAATGGATCCCCCTTTCTTCTCAGCCAGCGAGAGAGTGACATTTAAATCCCCCGCCACTACTATATTTTCAAGGTTGTGCCGGTTAAAAAACAAAGATAAGGAATCCCAACATTCTTTTTTCTCATTAACTGAAATAGGGACATACAAATTAAATAAACTTACCCGGTGTCCGGAGCCCTTATGGAGCAGCTTGGTGAATAGCCAATGGGTGGTTGCTGCTTCTTCTACTAGTTCAAGCTTTGATGAATCCCAGAGGGTTGCTAAACCCCCTGAGGCTCCTCTAGCGCTTACTGCCCTTCCTGGGCCTTTCTTCCAGAATGCATTGCTTACCCGAAGGAGCTCTTCCTCCTCCATTTTTGTCTCCTAGATTAGGAGGAATTCTGGTCTTACTAGACTTACTAGATCCTTCAAGGCTTCCTCTTTCAGTTTGCTTCCTAGTCCTCTGCAATTCCAGGAGACAAATTGCATTATTTGTTTAGATGTGGGGGGGGGGGGCACCTTTCGGTGTCTTTCCCTGCTTCGCTCCCAACCTGGTGTTCACCATTTCTGGGAGAGTATACTGTGTACCCTGAGTGACTTCCTTATAGGACAACTCTTCTCTTCTTTTCTTCTCAGTCTTCCTGCCCCTCTTTGACTGGTCGGGAGATCCTTTCGGGCTGCTTGCTTCAGTGTCCTCCTCTTCCAGAGTTCGGCATCTGTATTTGTATTTAGGCTGATATTCTCCTTACTTGCAGTGGTGCTCTTTGCTCCTGAGCTAGGGCCAACTGGGGCCAAGGGCGCTTGGTTTCCTTCTTCTTCTGGACCTTGTGTGGGGGTTTCTTGTTCTTGTGGGGTTTCTTTCACATTTTTCCTTGAATTGCCCTCTTTTGGTGGCTCCTGGTTCATCTTGTCCTTTTTTTTAGCATTATTCGGATTTTTCCCTCTCTTCACCCTCTGCCAGCCTTCTGCGTCCTCTGTCCCACTGACTTGTGATTTGGGGCAATTTCTTTGGAAGTGCCCATGCTCCTGACAGTTCTACACTTGAATGGCAGATGCTCGTAATCAAGTTTCTGATAATGAGTCCAGGATCCAACAGTTAACTTGACCGCTTCTGGGAGTCCCGCCTCCAAATCTACTTCCACACAGATTCTGGCACAGGTGTACTGGCCCTTATTGTCAGCTCTATCAATGAACTGACCAACTCCATTTCCTATCCTTTGCAATGATTCAAAATCCCAACAATGCATAGGAAGATTTGGCAGTCTGAATCACACTGGCACTTCCTTGGGCGTGTCTACCAATGGATTAAAATCAGGGGTCCATTTGTTCAGGTATAGCCCCTGCGTCCCCATGAAATAGGGACCGTTCCTGAATATTAAATCTCGGTCCTCTTCAGATATGAATTCAAAAACAAAGAACCCTCTTCCAACCGGGTAGCAGGTGACTCCATGTGTTAGGTTTGGTCTTCAGTTTCATTGGATCCAGTCATCCGTAGTCCTGGTGGACGGCCACAGACCCATAAACTGACCCACTAGTCCTCTCTGAGCTAACGCCACTGCAATTTTCATTGGATTCTCTTCGGCTAAGGCAATTTCGGGGATTTCATCCAGCTTCTTGATGAATTTCGGAATCACGGGGGGGGGTTGACTTCTTCCCTTGATTGTGTAGGATCCTGTGAAAAGCATCTTCAACCGAGGTCGAAGGAGGGGGGGCGGGCTTCCCGCCCCCTGGCGCCGCCATGGAAACTCTCTGCACTTACCAGCTCGAACCCTAACGCTCGCACCAAACCCTAACGCTCGCAGTCTGCAATGTTATCTCCCTCACTCTTCACGCCTATTGTTTAATCGTGTGATAGGCATGTTGGGTAGCCTTAGGATCCTCAAATTTCTTCAGAAAAATATTAGGATGTTAAGAAGGATCATCAGTGGCTTTGGATCCAAATAGAAGTAGGTCTATCGAATAGCTTGTATGATGAGATTGAGTTGGTATGTGAGGGCTTCTCCTCGACTCGGAGAATTGATTATTAGCATATTCCATTTAGGTGCTTCAACTGCCATGAGGTAGGTCACATCTAGGCTTAATGAAGATATTACCCTTCTCAGATTCTCTGTCACAAAAAAGTATGGAAGGAGGTCAAGCCTGAGGATAAGAAGGAAACTACGGCCCAAACGAAGGAGCTAGCTAGTCGTGGTCAGTTGGAACCTTTGGCTTCGGTGCTAGATGCTCAAATAGAGGATGTTACTGATTAGTATGTCAACCTCATACCCGCAAAGGAGGTATCAACGGGTAATCCTCCTTCCCCCGGTATTGATGGCATTCCTGTTTTTAATGATGATGTGCATCCTTCCCCTTTTCCTCTCCCTTCCTGTAATGGACCTAGGTCTGTTGTATTTTCTCCCCTTGTCCTTATGAGGAACACATTTTTGAGCCTAGTATTCCTTTTTCCTTGTCTGAAAAATATCCTCCCATTGAACCCATCAATGGCTCGAAGTTCAGTCCTCACAATCAATCTAATCTCAAGCCCCCGAGAGCCCTCATCTCATTTGGGGGCCTTTACCCATATTTGGAATTGTCTCCTTCCCTCTATGAAAATGCTTTGGTGAAGTACCCTCTCAAATCAAGTTACCATATCTAGTCCAGGTTTAAAGCGATGAATAAGAAGATATGTGTAGGGGGTTTAGCAATGGAAAAAATTCAAGGTTCTCAAGTGGCTATAAAATCCCACTTATCCTTGGTGCAAATCCAAGCTTCTACAAATCCAAGCTTCTAAATGCATACGCAGTGGAAAAAAATCCACCATTGATCGGTCCCTTAGAGTAAGGAATGTCTAGATTAAAAACAAACTATGATTTTTCTATCCTTTAATATTCACGAGGTAGGGGGTGCCCCTAAGATGTTATCCCTCCAATATTTGGTTCATGGTGTTTCTCCATATGTTTTTTTTATCCAAGAAACTATGTGTGTTAGCTCCAAATCCTTGGAGGCCATTTCTCTTTGGCTTAAATACTAGTCCTATGCCTTAGTGGATGTTGAGGGCCTTTCTGGAGGACTTATTAAGGCCCAGAGACCTAAAATGAAACTTAGCTCTTCTTTTTCTTTTCCCTCTGGAATCATGGTGGAATTTGAAAATTGTGATCTCTTGGCACCCTTCCGTTTCATTAAAATCTATGGTAATACTCTGATAAGAAACCCTATTGGGAAAATTTGGTGTCTTCGTGTATTCTTTTAGTGCCAAACATGACCCTTGGGGGGGACCTCAATTTTACTTTTTCGATCAGTAAAATTTGGGGGGTTCATCCATGCCAAGATTGTAATTATGATCCAAATACTCAAAATATCATAAAATAATAGAAGTACACACCATGTACAAAATGTCAACATAGAGCACAACTTCAATACAGATAAGTTACACAATAACTCCTTAAATAATAGGGGAACCCCCTCCAAATAACCAATTACCTTTCCTACTTCACAATTCCCCTCTAATAATGAATACATGATCTCTTATATATAGTTATTCACACTTACACATGAGGCCCCTTTATCACTAGGTCGACCCTATTACATATGTATTTACACATTACATGTACATTTAGGTCCATATATGCCCCCCCTTGGGGTCATATCATATACATTTAGCCATATATATGCCCCCCTTGGGTCATAACATAGTACCCTCCTTCAAAAAGTTTTGTCCTCAAAGCTTTGCATTTAAAAGCTTCACATGTGATGAAACCAAGTAATATTATTTTCTTATGTTCCTGCTTTCTTTATTCCATTGTTGATGATCTATCCATCCAAAATCAATTATTTTTGGTCTTAATCCTTGATGTCTAGTTGTTGAATAATTTTCTTTCCTTTGATTCCATGTATTTTTGTTGAAGCTTATCCAATTTGTAGTTGTTGTTGGTCTCTGATAATAGCTTGTTGAAGAGTAGTTTGGTGATGCCTTGTTCCATGAATATTGACAAGTATTCCATCTTCTTCCTTCATAATGTTTATATTGCCCTTCTTGTCTTCCTTGAAATGCTTCTTGGTTATCAGGGTGTCGATATGGTTTCACATTTGATGGTCTTCCTTCACTCTGCACATGCATTTCATCTATCTTCTTTTCAGCGACAATGGAATCCTCGATCATATTTTCTTGGTCTTTGATTACTCTAGCCTTCGAGATAATACCATCATATTTGGAATGTACATCCTCTAGATGGAGTTCAACTTCTTCAAGTATCTTCTATTGACCTTCTTGAATCTTGTCTTCTTTCTCCTTTTGAAGCTACAATGTGATCTCATCTAACAAATTTTGACGTCCTTCTTCAATTATGGCTTGTATTTCTGATTTTACCTTATCAATATTTAATGATTCCTCAACCTTCATGCAAATTTCATCTTCCAGTCTTTTGCTAGATTCTTCATCCAAGATCCTTCTTTATTCTTGATTTTGACAATTCTTATTTTATTCTTTCAATCTCTTGACCTCGTCCAATAGTTTTTAATTATGGTTTTGTAATCTACATATATCTTCATCTTTCTTTTTCAAATCTTCCCTTGACTCATCATTTTCCCACTTTGATTTACTATTATTTTCTTTCTTTAAGTTCTTAACCTCCTTAATGAGTGATTCATTAAGGGATCGTATCTTAGATAGCTCATCACCCTTCTTCTTAATCTCTTCCTTTGCTTCTTTTAATTCATCTTGAATTCTATACAATTCCTCCATTTTTGTATCCCTAATCCATTTATCTGAGAAGAGTTTTTCAAATTATTCCCATGTGCAGTGCCATCTAGTATTTTGATCAACACTCATCCACCACTTCCAAGCTTCATCAAAAAAATAATCTATTTCCTTTGTAGGAGTCATATTATATTTGTTTACGAACCTCAACCATTCCATAGGATTGATTTCATATTTATCTTCATATCTTGTAAATTTAGGTATTGTCATTGATTCTTAATTGAGGTCTAACCCCAATCCTTGAATTCCAACCTCCATATATTAAGGATAAATGTCTCAAATAGTTATAATCCTTGTTCCAATATTCTCTTCTATGTTTTATCTTTCCAATGGATTTTGAATCAGCTCAATCAGACATTCCAATCAAAAGTTATGATAGTTTTAAGTCAACATACCTTGGAAACCTTGATTTGGAGCCTGTCCTCCTGGTCGACATTACTTCGGATTTATCTCTGCAATTTCAACCCTTATTAGTTTGAAATTGTGATCTGTAGTACTCTGAAATTTCTTCTCTACAATTCCACAGGTCTAACTTGCCAAGTGGAAGTTATGGTAACTTGCCCATGCCTTAATGATTTTTGGCCTTTCTAGGAGAGAGCCCTTGTACAGCGTGCCTCGTGCACAATAATTGATATAAAATTCTGAAAATTGTACCAGGAATATTATGGCATGTCCACTATTCAATGCAACTAGTATCACTCAATTTGGATAATCTATGAAGGCGTTATGGTTGTTTTACCCAGAACACCTATTTGAGATTAGTCAATAGGACTAGTGAAATACCCTATCTTACATAGGGTGTATATACAAAATTATGATGACCCAGAAACTGAAATTTCTATCACAGATACCTTATTAATTTCTTTGAATATCCTTTAGATTTCAGGGTCTGAAATGTTACAGAAATAATTTTATAGCGAAAATTATGAGATGACTAAATTCAGGATGATTTTAGAACCCTATCTTACACAGGATATATCTATGAAAGTATAAGGCCTAAGGAGATGAAATTTTTACCCCACGTACCTTGATCCTTCTACTAAATATCCTCCAAGGGGTTTCTTCTGAAAAACTATAGAAACTGTTTTTTAGCAAAAATTACAAGGCGTCTCAAGTGTAGCAGCGAAACCCCAAGACCTTGAGCACTGATACCAAATGTTGTGTTCCAAATACTCAAAATATCATAAAATAATAGAAGTACACACCATGTACAGAATGTCAATGTGGATCACAACTTCAATATAGATCATTTACACAATAACTCCTTAAAGAATAGGTGAACCCCCTCTAAATAACTCATTACCTTTCCTACTTCACAATTCCCCTCTAATAATGAATACATGATTTCTTATATATAGCTATTCACACTTGCACATGAGGCCCCTTTATCACTAGGTCGACCCTATTACATATGTATTTACACATTACATGTACATTTAGGCCCATATATTCCCCTCCTTGGGGTCATATCATATACGTTTATCCATATATATGCCCCCCTTGGGTCATAACAAAGATACTCTTAAGGAGTTTTTCTGTCATTTATTGGAAGAACAACACTTGGTTGACCAAGAGCCCTCAAAATTTATTCCAACATGGAGAAATGAGAGAAAGGGGGTCAATTCCATTGCTGAGAGTTTAGACTACTTTCTCATTTTAGAAGAGCTTATATGGGGATCATGGAACATTAAATCTTGGATGGAAGCATAAAGAATTTCATACCACCTCCTTGTTTTACTCAAGTTGGATTCTAAAGAACCTAAGCCTCTTCCCCCCCTTAAAATTCAACCCCCTCTTGCTACTTGAGGAGGAATGTTGTTCCCTCATTTTTTTGAATGGAGGCACCTTACTAAATATTTTGATGACTCCTTTATGAAATAATCGGTGAGTAATTTAGCTCGGGTCAAAATAGTTTCAAAATCTTGGGTGATCTCTTACAGAAAAAAAAATCTCAAGATCTTCTTGTAGAAATGGAAAAGAATATTCATGACTTACTGGTTGATAAAAATGGTTACCCCCTCTCTTTAGAAGACAAAGAAGCACTTAAATATGATCAAGATCTTAGGATCTGTTTCCTTGTGAAAGAGGATTCAATGTGGCACCTAAAAAGGAAGGAAATTTGGATTTATAAAGGTGATAACAACATGATTTTTTTTCACAAATTTTCCAGTTATCGAAAAAATCTAAATACTATATAGGAGTTTTATAATGTGGAGGGGGATTCTCTCTCTTCCTTTGAAGAGACGAAAGATGTAGGGAATTCCTACTTCGGCAATTTATTTAAGAAACCATCTCATTGTCCAACATAAATTTTTTAGAAGGTGATCAGTCTGTTCCCTAGGGTCTTCACTGAATAAATGAATGATTTCTTGAAGGCAGATGTGATTGAAGATAAAATTCGGGCCACTTTATGGTCTATGTAGAAAAATCACCAATAGACTCAAGCCTATGTTTAGTGAGATAAACTCTCAGGAAAATTTTTATTTCCTCTTTAACAAACAAATCCATGATGCAGTTGCATTGGCATAGGAATCCCTCCACTCTATTAAGACATAAACAATTTCTTTTGTTGTGCTCAAGAGTGAATTATCGAAAGCATACGATAAGGTTAATTGGGTTTATCTAAGGTTGATATTGATTAAGATACTAATGTGCCTCTTTGTGGTAAATTGGATCATGGATTGTATTATCACTGCCTCTTTCGCAATCTTGATCAACGAATCTCCTTCATAACTATTCTCCTCTTCTAGAGGACAGATACATGCCCTATGTCTCATTTCCTCTTTCTTCTAATAGCCAAGGGTCTCAGTAGGATTATGGAGGTCAATGTGAAAATCTTCATTTACCAGTATGGAGGTCAATGTGACTAAATCTTGTTTATTATTCCATTTTCCTAGAGTGTACTTGCAAGATCAACATAATGAGGTTCTCCTTTTCCTTGCAAATATATTGATGAAGGTATGAAATATCTTGGCTCTGTTTTAGAGCCCAGTGCAAACTCATTTGAAGACTGTATATGGTTGTTTAACAAAGTAGAAGCTCGGTTTTCTTTCTAGATAAACAGATGGTTATCAAGAGAAGGTCGTCTTTTTATTTTTAAAGTCATATTGGAAAGTATTTCGGTCTACTGGACCTCCATCACAAAAGTCCCCAAAGGGATCCTCACAAAAATTTGTAAGGTTGTTTTCATTTTCTGTGGATAGGAAGCAGAAAATCAAATGGTATTACTTTGGTCATATGGTCTAAAATTTCTCATCCCAAGAGCTTCGTGAGCTGGGGCATAAAGAATATTTATCTTTTCATCCATGCTTTAGTAGCTAAAAACTTATGGAAGCTTACATATATCATTTTGTTGTGGGGGAGTGATGAATTCAAAATTTCTTGGGGACTTTTCAGTAGAGGAATGATTATGGTCTCCTTGTAATAATGCTAAGAAATGTTCTATAGTATGGAAATATTTTGTGGACGCTTTCAATCTTGTTGGAAAATGGAATGTATGGCACATTAGTAATGGTAAAAAAGCAAGAGTAGGAGAGGATGCTCGGATAGGAGCGCATGATAACTCTAGGATTTCATATATCCTCCTTGAACATCTACATAGGAAAGGGTGTTTTTCTCTATGGGACAAGAAATCTCTAGTACAATATCACATTGGTCGTGCGGGGTGGAAATCGGAACTAGAATTAGGACTGGAAGGACCCCTGGCAATAGAATGGAGAAGCTACTTTGGAAAATTATGTTCCATCTTTGTAAGATTGATTGAGGACAAGGAGGATACACTATGTTGGTCTAAAATCCCATCTTCTGGAACTTTCACAACATAACTCAAATACAAATCTCAGGTTGAGGCAGGTTTTGATGGTAACAAGATATGGTGGTGGGATAGAGCTTGGAAGCTCCACAACCCCTTAAAAGAAAATATTTTGCATGGCTCGCTCTAAGCAATAAATTATTGACATGGGGCAATGAGGTTAAAAGAGGATGGCAGGGTCCTAGTAGATGTACCTTATGCAAATAGGACTCTGAATTTGTCTTTCATTTGTTCATTTCCTGCCGGTTTTATTGCCAGGTTTGGGGCTATATAGTCCAAAAGTTAATGACAAAACAAAATGGTCTTCTCCTAGTTCAGAAGAATGTGTAAAAAATTGGCTCTCAGATAAATTTATTCTTTTTTTTAGGCTTTTCCATGTTTATTTGTTTACTCATATTGTGGGCATGCAATCTATGTATTTTTCAGGATAAGCACATTCTGGTGGAAGTTGTGTCAGATATGATTGTTAAAGTCTCTAGGAAATTTGAATGCAAGCCCAAGACGGTTAATCCTCACAACCCCACCATGCATGCTCTATATTTTGAGATCCCTTGGGGCTTCTTCAATTGGGAAAGCCAGGGCCACCTGCCTAGTTCTAGTGTGGGGGTGGTTTTATATTTGAATTCCTCTCATTACTTCCATTTAAGATATGCCCTGGGGCATGGATCAAATATGAAAGCAAAGTTTGCAACTCTGATGACTCTTTTACATTAGTCTAAGCAGTGTGTCTCTCCAAGCTTTAAATCTTGGGGGATTCTAAAGTAGTAATTGAATGGGAAAAAAACAATTTCCAAGTGCAAAACATCTGTCTCAAATTCTTGTTAAACTAGATTAACAAATACATCTAAGATTTTGAGTGGACTTCTTTCACTCATATTTATCGAGAGCTCGATAAAAAGGCAGATGACCTGTGAAAATAATCCATGTCCCTTATTGAGGGAACTTTTAGCTCACAGGAATTCTTCGAGGACCATGCCATACAAGAATTTTTCCTTTTTCTTTTGATCTAGTGATATGATCTACATAGTCATATAATGTTTTTGGCAGGAGCATGAAGAGACTCAATTTTTGTTTCAATTTTGATTAGTCTCTTTTGAATCGTTTAGGATGAAGGATTAGGAGAAGGCCTTAAATATTGAATGAACAATTTATAGGTAGGAAGAAATTTTTGAAATCCCAATGAGACTGTAATACATATATTTCATCTATGAAATAGAAAAAAAAATCATCTCAGAAAAAAATAAATTATTTTTAAATTGTATGCTATTATTAATTTAAATCCTTTATAATAGAATATGTACGATTCTTATCATTAAGGGAATTTACGACAAATCAAATTTATTTATTTTTATATTATAAATATTTTAAAAATTAAAATATTATTAATTAAAATATTTATATAATATTTTATTTAACTAATAAAATATATTATTATTAAATTTTGTGTTATCATTTAGATGTATGGTATAATGTTCAGAATGTTTCTGGATACATTGTGTACTTGGTTTTGAAACGTCCAACATTTCGAGTGGACATTTTGAGTCTTTACCTAATTCTAATTCAACGTTCACTTACCTAATTCTCTTTTAACGTTCACCTACCTATCCACTTCTTTAAACCAAGTACACAATGTATCCAGAAACATTCTGAACATTATGTCTAACTATAAAAACTTACATTCTCAAATGTATGATATAATTGATGTAAAAAAATATTGTTATATTTATATATAAAAGTAAATAATATTAAAGTTTTGAAAGTTTAAATAGTTTGAATTTTCTAGTTGAAACAATATTGATTAATAAGTTCTCAAGATGAATTTGGTCATGAAAAAATCTCAATTTAATGACTATTTTTCATACTTTATATTGAAGATAAAGTTTTTGATTTCCATTTTCATTTTTTTTTTAATAATTTTTTTATATTTTATTGAAGATATTTTTTTTTTCTATTTCAATTTAGATACATAGTATTGAAATTTTTACATCTAAATTTACAATCATAAAACAAACAAAATTTCTATTCAATAATAGGATTAAGGATATTGTTTATAAAAACTAGTTGGCAAATGGATATTCATATGGATATTTAAGGATATGGTTTATAAAAACTAGTTGGCAAATGGATATTCATATGGATATTTAGATATTCTGTGATATTTTATTTGGTGGGCCTTTTTAATTGGTAAAAATAATATGTTTTTTTTTTTTACATAGTTGGAAAATTTATCATAATATATAATGTAGTGGTCAATTAATAGTGGGGACAGAAGGGGGTAGACTTGCACTCTAATTAGATACCTATAAGTCTTGAACACATCAAAAGAAGACAAGATGAATTCTTAGCCGTATTTTTAGGTTGTACTCCAAAACCATAAAAATACAAAAAAACACAACATGATTTATCTAAAATGATTTGAAATTTTATTTTATTTTTTGAAAATTTGGTAAAAACAATTCCAAAAACATAATTTTAAGAAATTTTAAGATTTTTCAAGATACTTCACAAAAAAAATTATATTATTGGAACTTTGACTTGCATGTCAATTGTTTTAGATAATTTCTATCATACAACTGTGAAGCGTGGTTAATTATGGTGGGTTTCTACAACTTTTGTAAAAGTTAATAATTAATTCTAAAATCAACAGGCATTTAATGTCGCCACTCTTGTTTCACCCATTTAAGATCTAAACCCTTGAAATTAGTTCCCAACTAGAGGTCGTATGACAGGCCTGTTAGGGAGCCTTAGGATCCTCAAATTTCTTCAGAAAAATATTAGGATGTTAAGAAGGATCATCGGTGGCTTTGGATCCAAATAGAAGTAGGTCTATCGAATGGCTTGTATGATGAGATTGAGTTGGTATGTGAGGGCTTCTCCTCGACTCAGAGAATTGATTATTGAAATATTCCATTTAGGTGCTTCAACTACTATGAGGTAGGTCATATCCAGGATCAATGCAGACATTACCCTTCCCAGATTCTCTGTCACAAAAAATTCTAGAAGGAAGTCAAGCCTAAGGAAAATAAGGTGACCACAGCCCAAATGAAGGAGCTAGCTAGTCATGGTCAGTTGGAACCTTTGGATTTGGTGCCAGACACTTAAATATAGGATGTTACTTATCACTCTGTTGTCCTCGTGCCCCCGAAGGAGGTATCAACGGGTAAGCCTCCTTCCCCCGGTATTGATGGCAGTCTCATTTTTAATGAGTATGATCATCCTTCACCTTTGCTTCTCCCTTCCCCTAATGGACCTAGGTCTGTTGGATTTTCTCCCCTTGTCCTTATGAGGCGCAAGTTTATGATACTAGTATTCCTTTTTCCTTTTATGAAAAATACCCTCCCATTGAACCCATCAATGGCTTGAAATCCAGTCCTCAAAATCAGTCTTAGCTCAAGCCCTCGAGAGCCCTCGTCTCATTTGGGGGCCTTTACCCATATTTGGTATCTTCTCCTTCCCTCTCCAGAAATGCTCTGGTGAAGTCCCCTCTCAAATCGAGTTACCATATCTAATCCAGGTTTATGGCGATGAATAATGAGACATGTGTATGGGGTTTAGCAATGGGAAAACTTCAAGGGTCTCACGTGGGTAGAAAATCCCACTTATCCTTGGTGCAAATCCAAGCTTCTAAGGACATACACAGTGGAAAAAAATCCACCATCGATCGGGCCCTTAGAGCAAGGAATTCTTGGATTAACATCAAACTATGATTTTTCTATCCTTTAACATTCGCAGGGTAGGGGGTGCCCCTAAGATGTTATCCCTCCAACATTTGTTTCATTTTGTTTATCCATATGGTTTTTTTTCCCAATAAAATATATGTGTTGGTTCCAAATCCTGGGAAGCCATTTCTCCTTGGATTAAATACTCATCCTATGCCTCAGTGGATTCCGAGGGCCTTTCTGGAGGACTTATTAAGGCCCAGAGACCTAAAATGAAACTTATCGCTTCTTCTTCTTCTTTTCCCTATGGAATCATGGTGGAAGTTGAAAATTGTGATCTCTTGGCACCCTTCTGTTTCATTAACATCTATGGTCCATACTCTAATAAGAAGCCCTATTGGGAAAATTTGGTGTCTTCAAGTATTCTTTCAGTGCCAAATGTGACCCTTAGGGGGACATCGATTTTACTTTTTCGATCAGTGAAATTTCGGGGGTTCATCCTTGCCAAGATCCTCTTAAGGATTTTTCTGTCATTTATTGGAACAACAACACTTGGTTGACCAGGAGCCCTCAAAATTGATTCTAACATGGAGAAATGGGAGAAAGGGAATTAATTCCATTGCTAAGTGTTTAGACTGCTTTCTCATTTTAGAAGATATTATATGGGAATCATGGAACATTAAATCTTTGATGGAAGTAGGGGGTATTTTGTACCACCTCCCTATTTTACTCAAGTTGAATTCTAAAGAACCTAATCTTATGCCCCCCTTAAAATTCAACCCCCTCTTGTTGATTGAGGAGGAATATCGTTCCCTCAATTTTTCTAAATGGAGGCACCTTACTAAATATTTTGATGACTCCTTTATGAAATAACCAGTGGGTAATTTAGCTCGGGTAAAAATAATTTCAATATGTTGGGCGATCTATTACAAAAAAGAAATCTCAAGCTCTTCTTGTTGAAATGGAAAAGAAGATTCATGATTTATTGATTGAGAAAAATGGTTACCCCCTCTCTTTGGAAGACAAATAAGCACTTAAATCTCATCTGGCTCTTAGGATCGATTTCCTAGTGAAAGAGGAGTTAATGTGGCACCTAAAAAGGAGGGCAATTTGAATTTATGAAGGTAATAACAACATGATTTTTTTTCAAAAAATTTCCAGTTATCGAAAAAAACTGAACACTATATGGGAGATTTGTAATGTGGAGGGGGAATCAGTATCTTCCTTTGAAGAGAATGTAGAAGTAGGGAAGTCCTACTTCGACAATTTATTTAACCATCTAGTTGTCCAATAGAATTTTTTTTGAAGGAGATTAGTCTATTCCCTAGGGTCTTCACTGAAGAAATGAATGATTTCTTGAAGGCAGATGTGACTGAAGATGAAATCTGGGCACCTTTATGGTCTATGAAAAACAATTGCCAACAGACTGAGGCCTATGTTTAGCAAGATTATCTCGTAGCATAAATTTTGTTTGCTCTTTAACAAACAAATCGATGATGCAGTTGCATTGGTGTTGGAAGCCCTCCACTCTATTAAGACAAAAAGTTTCTTCTTTTGTGCTCAATCTTGAATTATCGAAAGGATACGATAAGGTTAATTGGGTTTATCTGATGTTGGTATTGATTTATATGGGAATGTGCCTCTCTGTGGTAAATTGGATCATGGATAGTGTTAGCACTGCCTCTTTCACAATCCTTATCCATGAATCTCCTTTGAAACTATTCTCCTCTTCTAGAGGACTAAGACATGGATGCCTTATGTCTCATTTCCTCTTTCTTCTAGTAGCCAAGGGTTTGAGAAATATTATGGGGGAGGCCATGGAAAATTATGAGTTTAAAGGAGTTAAAATTTCCCCATATAAGGTCATTTCCCATCTACTATTTGTTGATGACATTTTTCTATTTGGTGCAGGATCGCATCAAGAATTTGTGTCTCTTAAAGATAATCTAGATCTTTATTGTTCAGTTACCGGTATGGAGGTCAATGTGACTAAATCTTGTTTATTATTCCATTTTCCTATATTGGACTTGCAAGAGAAACATAATGAGGTTCTCCCTTTTCCTCGCAAATCTATTGATGAAGGTATGAAATATCTTGGCTTTGTTTTAGATCCCAATGCATACTCATTCGAATACTGGATATGGCTCATTAACGAAGTAGAAGCTTGGTTTTATTTCTAACAGATGGTTATCAAGAGGAGGTTGTCTGGTTCTTTTGAAAGTTGTATTGGAAAGTATTTCAGTCTACTGGACCTCCATCACAAAAGTCCCCAAAGGGATCCTCACAAAAATTCGTAAGGCTTGTTTGCATTTTTTGTGGATAGGAAGTAGAAAATAAAATGGTATTCCTTTGGTCAGATGGTCTAAAATTTGTCATCCAAAGAGCTTGGGGAGTTGGGGCATAAAGAATATTTATCTTTTAAGCCAGGCTTTTGTTGATACTGAGAGGGGGGTGAATAAGTATCAAGTACAATTTTAAAAAAAAATCAACTTATACTTAAACCATTCAATTATATCCAATGATAAATGAACAATAGTATAAGAGTTACACCAATACACCACAATACATCATGCACAATATATGAGAAATAATCAATAGTTATTGTTCAAGCGAAGTAATGACTTCCAAAGGTAGCTACAACTTCCAAATATAAAGGGAGGGATAAACCTCCAAAAGGAAGATACAATCATCCAATATCATGAGAAGGTTGACCTCTCCATCCTTGCCCCTTCCTTCCACCCAAGAATATATGATAATAAAACTTTACATTAAATTATCACCATCAACCAACCATCACATAGAACCTGATAATGTTTCCTGAGACTTCTTCAACTTCTGGAATTCTTCAATTATTGGAATACTCTGATCCTGTAGATTACATTACTCAGTGTATTCTCTAAACACCTCCAAGTTTGACTCCTTGAATCCTCTCAGAAAAGAAGTTATAGAGAAAATGGTAGACCTTATTCAATTCTGGTTTATTCAGGAGAGCGAACTTATACAACATGCCTCGCGCTCAATTTTTAACATCATATTCTGAAATTTTTACAAAGGAAACTACAGCCCGTACTCTTTCCAATGCAATTGGTCTCACTTCATTTGGATTCCCTATGAATACGTTATGATTGTTTTACCCAGAACACCTGTTTATGACTAGCTTCAAGACTAGTCAAAAACCCTATCTTCCACAGAGTGTATCTCCAAAATTGTAGTGAATAAAGAGAAGAAATTTTTACCACATGTACCTAGATATGTCTTCTCAATACCATATCAATTTCACCATCTAAATCATTCTAAAAAAAAGTTATATAAAAAATGGTAAGATGACCTGTAAATAACATACCTTAGAACACATCACCAAAAGACTTCATCCTCCCTTGAAATCCGACCTTTTTTACTTCATATTTCCTCTGAAATTCGACTTATATCTCCTTGTTCATTAACAAAATTGTGTGTGTTGAAAAATGAATGTTTAATGAGATGTATTTATACCCTTTATGTCACTTCCTTTTAACATTAGGGCTGACCTGCCACTTTCTTTTTCTGTAATTCTTTTCTTTAATTATCTTCAAGGCCGATCTATACTTCCTTCTTCAATTCACTTTGTCATATTCAAAAATTCATTTATCCTCAACCATGAGGATCCACGTGATGTTCCACCTACCACCAAAAAAAACATGATGTATACTACCCATACATAGGTGTTGTATTTGCATGTGCAATGTCCTTCATGTCCAAATATCTTCATCAATCTTGCAGTCCAAAACCAATGACTAGGGTTGACATCAATGACAACAACCAATCTTCCAACAATCTCCCCCTTTGTCATTGATGGCAACACTCATGCTCCCCTTGTCATCATGATCCCAATTTCTCTCCCCCTTTGACATCAATGGAAAAGGGTGGGGTTTCTCCCCCTGAGTTCAATGGCATAAGGTGACTTTCTTATTTGGGGCTGCTCCCCCTGAACATGTGGCACTCAATAATAATCCATCCTTATTTTTGTTCTTTGGGACTTTTTCTTCCTTTGAATCCTTTTGTGTGGCTTTTTTCTTCTCTCTCTTCTTCATGTCTAGGATGTATATGTTGTTCGGTCTTCTTGTTGCAGTTGCAACCAATCTTACTGAGTTATTTTCTCTGATTTTACATTTTCGGGAGTCAAACATAAGAGTGTATCCTTGATCACATATTTTGTTGACGCCGAGGAGATTATGCTTCAGATATTCAACCAATAGGACTTTTCCTACTTTTACATTTTCACTTCCAAGATTTACAGTTCCTTTTCCAAGTATTTTGGTAGATGAGTCATCTTCAAACTGACAAATTTTCTTTGATCTTCGATCATATGAGATGAGCACCCATTATCTATCAACCATTCATATTCTTCTTTGCATTCTTTAGTGACCAATGATATTCATTGTGTGGAATTTATTTCCTTTTCCATGTTGTAGTTGGTATAGGGACATTTGGCATACGATTATCTTCCTTCATCTCTCTACAATCTCGTGCTTTGAGACCAAGATTATTGCACTTGTAACATACAATATTTTGATCCATTAATGGGTGAAATGGATTATAGTTTATGTTGACAGGTCTACGAACATTTCCATGTCTATTATTTTCACCATTCATGTAGCTTGCGTAGTTATTCCTTTCATTGATTCTACAATTGATTGCCTTGTATTCAAAATTTCCACAAGTATAAAAATGTCCAAGAAAGAAATTCGGATACCTGGGAGTAAGTGATCTTCTTTGTGGTGTAGTCCATCTGGGTTCACGATTTATTCTTCTATAGTTTCCTTCATAATGATTACTTTCATACCTGATGGGAGAGGATCTTCTTGATGTCTCATTCCTTCTTAATTCTAGTCTTCTATCTTGTTGTTCAACTTGATCTGGAGTGTTGGTTTCATCCTTTTCATCTTCCTTCTCTTGTTTTTTTGTCTTCAAACTGTCATTGTATCCTAGTCATGTCTTGTCGTTTGGAGATGTTTGACTGCTAAGGATCTCATCTAATTTTTTAGTGCTTTTTTTGAACTTCTTCAACTTTTCTATTGTCAATAGTAGCTCCCATTTTGCGTGATCCAATTCTGCTTTCAATTTCTCATAATATTCTAATTGTTCCTTCAAGCTACCAATGGTCTTTTCAAGCCTGTAATTCTCTTCTTCACAACTACTCAATTCACCTTTTAGTATTGTGTTTGTGTTTCTAAGCTTGTTATTTTCAGTTTCAACATGCTTCAACTTTCAAGATTCTCATCTTCTTGTTCACTCTCTACGTTGTCTTTGTATCCCCAAAAGGAATCAAGGTTGGTTTCTTCATCTGAATCTTCTTCAGAAATGATTTCTTCTTCTTTAGAACTCTTGTGATCATCATCCTGGGTTTCTTGGGTTATGAAGAGGACTTCTCCTCTATCATTATCTTCTTCATCACTCTCATCTGAGGAGATGTCATCATCCTTGGAGTAGAAGCTCTTTTTATTGTTGATACTTCTCTTTTTATAGTAGCAGTTTTCAACAATATGTCCTATTCTACCACAGTTAAAGCATTTTAGAGGAGACTTACCTTTGTATCTTCCAGTTCCCTTCTGCAACCTTCTTACGAAATTTTCTATTTATTTATCAAGGTCGTTATCCTTGTCTTTTTTCTTCTTTATGGCTTTAAAGTCTGCTTCATTGTTTAGCTAGTCACTTTTTGTACCTATTCTCATTTCATATGATATAAGAGACCCATGTAATTCATCCATTGTCATTTTGGTCAAGTCCTTAGTTTCTTCAATGGTGGAGACTCTACCATCATACTTCAAGAGAAGTGATCTCAACACTTTTTGTACAACCAAGGATTCATTGAGCTCTTCACCTAATCCTCTGATAGCATTAAAAACTTCATCAACTCTAAGAAAATAGGTTGCAATATCTTCCTTTTCATCCATCTTCAAATTTTCAAATTCTTCTCTATGTCATTGAAGCTTGACCTACTTAACTTTTGGATCACCTTCATAGATACTCTTGAGTTTGTCCCATACCTGTTTAGCAATTTTGCAGCCCATCACTTTGTTAGAAATGGTTGGTGCCAATGCTCCTAGAATAACATGTCTAGATTTTGAATTACAACTCATAAGATTCTTCTCATTTGGATCGATTGGAGCATTATTTGGGATTACATAGCCATTTACAACTGAGTACCAAATGTCTACTCCCAAAGATGTTAGGTAAGTTTTCACTCTATCACTCCAGTATGCATAATTTATTCCATCAAATCATTGAATCCCATTTGAAATGTGCTCATGGTCATCCATCTCTGCTCAAAATTTTCCTTCCAGTGGTTAAACTATTCTGAAGGCAACCTGCTCTGAAACCAATTGTTGATACTGAGAGGGGGGTGAATCAGTATCAAGTACAATTTAAAAACTTTTTCAACTTATACTTAAACCATTCAATTATATCCAATGAGAAATGAACAATAGTATAAGAGTTACACCAATACACCATAATACATTATGCACAATATATGAGAAATAATCAATACTTATTGTTCAAGGGAAGTAATGACTTCCAAAGGTAGCTACAACTTCCAAATATAAAGGGAGGGATAAACCTCCAAAAGGAAGATATAATCATCCAATATCAAGAGGGTTGACCTCTCCATCCTTGCCCCTTCCTTCCACCCAAGAATATATGATAATAAAACTTTGCATTAAATTATCACCATCAACCAACCATCACATAGAACCTGATAATGCTTCCTAAGACTTCTTCAACTTCTGCAATTCTTGGAATACGCTGATCCTGTAGATAATATTACTCAATGTATTCTCTAAAACTCCTCCAAGTTTCATTCCTTGAATCCTCCTATAAAAGGATTTATAGAGAAAATGGTAGACCTTATTCAATTATGGTTTATTCAGGAGAGTGAACTTGTACAACATGCCCCGTGCTCAGTTTTTAACATCATATTCTGAAATTTTTACACAGGAAACTACAACCCGTACTATTTCCAATGCAATTGGTCTCACTTCATTTGGATTCTCTATAAATAAATTATGATTGTTTTACCCAAAACACCTGTTTATGACTAGCTTCAGGACTAGTCAAAAACCTTATCTTCCACAGAGTGTATCTCCAAAATTGTAGGAAATAAAGAGCTGGAATTTTTACCACATGTACCTAGATATGTCTTCTCAATACCATACGGATTTCACCATCTGAATCGTTCTAGAAAAAAAGTTGTAGCGAAAATGGTCAGATGACCTGTAAATAACATACCTTAGAACACATCACCAAAAGACTTCATCCTCCCTTGAAATCCGACCTTCTTTACTTCATATTTCCTCTGAAATTCAACTTATATCTCCTTGTTCATTAAAAAAATTGTGTGTGGTGAAAAATAAATGTTTAATGAGATGTATCTATACCCTTTATGTCACTTCCTTTTAACATTAGGGTCGACCTGCCATTTTCTTATTTTGTAATTATTTTCTTTAATTATATTCATGGCCGACCTGTACTTCCTTCTTCAATTCACTTTGTCATCTTCAAAAATTCATTTCTCCTCAACCATGAGGATCCACATGATGTGCCACCTACCATTGAAAACAACATGATGTATACTATCCATCCATGGGTGTTCTATCTGCATGTGCATTGTCCTTCATGTCCAAATACCGTCATCAATCTTGTGGTCCAAAACCAATGACTAGGGTTGACATCAATGACAACAACTAATCTTCAAACAACTTTAGCATCTAAAAACCTATGCGACTTACATATGTCATTTCATTATGGGGGAGAGTGATGACTTTGAAATATCTTGGGGGCTTTTCAGTAGAGGAATGATTCTGGTCTCCTCATAAGAATGCCAAGAATTGTTATATAGTATGGAAATATTTTGTGGACACTTTGGATATTGTTGGAAAATGGATTGTATGGCACATTGGTAATGGAAAAAAAGTAAGAGTGGGAGAGGATCCATGGATAGGAGTGGATGATAACTCCAGGATTTCAGATTTCCTCCTTGAAAATCTGCATAGGAAAGGGTGTTTTTCTCTATGGGACAAGAAATCTCCAGTCCAAGATCACATTGGTCGAGTAGGGTGGAAATCAAAACTTGACTTAGGACTGGAAGGACACCTGACAAAAAAATGGAGAAGCTACTTTGGAAAATTATGTTCTAACTTTGTTAGATTTATTGAGGACAAGGAGTATACGCTATGTTGGTCTAAAAACCCAGCTTATGGAACTTTCACAACAAAAATCGGATACAAAGCTCAGGTTGATGTTGGTTTTGATGGTGACAAGCTTTGGTGGTGGGATAGAGCTTGGAAGCTCCACACCCCTTTAAAAAAAAATGTTTTTTGTGGCTCTCTCTACGCAATAAATTATTGACATGGGGTAATGAGGTTAAAAGAGGATGGCAGGGTCCTAGTAGATGTGACTATGTAAATAATACTCTGAATCTATCTTTCATCTGTTCATTTCCTATCAGTTTTCTTCCTAGGTTTGGGGCTATATAGTCCAAAAGCTAACGCCAAAAACAAAATGGTATTCTACCAGTTTGGAAGAATGTGTAAGAAATTGGCTCTCAAATAAATGTATTCTTTGTTTTGAGGCTTTTCCATGTTTATTTGTTTATTCATATTGTGGGCATGCAATCTATGTATTTTTTTGGATAAGCACATTCTGGTGGAAGTCGTGTCAGATATGATTGCTAAAGTCTCCAGGGAATTTCAATGCAATCTTAGGACAATTAATCCTCACAACCCCACCATGCCTGCTCTAGATTTTGATATCCTTTGGGGTTTCTTCAATGGGGCAAGCTAGGGCCACTTGCCTAGTTGTGGTGTGGGGGTGGTTTTATATTTGAATTCCTCTCATTACTTCCATTTAAGATCTGCCCTTAGGCATGGGTCAAATATGAAAGAAAAGTTTGCAGCTTTGGTGACTCTTTTACATTAGGCCAAGCAGTGTGTGCCTCCAAGATTTAGATCTTGGGGGATTCTAAAGTATTAATTGAATGGGAAAAAGCAATTTCCAAGTGCAAAACATCTGTCTCGAATCCTTGTTAAACTAGATTAAAGAATACATCTAAGATTTTGAGTGGACTTCTTTCACTCATATTTATCGAGAGCTCAATAAAAAGGTGAATGACCTGTCAAAAGAAGCCTTGTCCCTTATTGAGGGAACTTTTAGCTCATAGGAATTCTTCGAGGACCATGCCATACACACATTTTCCCTTTTTCTTTTGATGTAGTGATATGATCTACATAGTAATATAATGTTTTTGGCAGGAGCATGAAGAGACTCAATTTTTGTTTCAGTTTTGATTAGTCTCTTTTGACTCCTTTAGGATGAAGGATTAGGAGAAGACCTTAAAGCCTGAATAAGCAGTTTATCGATAAGAAGAAATTTTTGAAATCCCAATGAGACTGTAATACATATATTTCATCTGTGAAATAGAAAAAAAATCATCTCAGAAAAAAAATATATATATATTTTTAAATTTTATGTTATTATTAATTTAAATCCTTTATAATAGAATATGTACGATTCTTATCATTAAGGGAATTTACGACAAATCAGATTTATTTATTGCTATATTAAAAATATTTTAAAAATTAAAATATTGATATAATATTTTATTTAAATATATTATTATTAAATTTTATGTTATCATTCAGATGTATGGTATAATGTTCAGAATGTTTCTGGATACATTGTGTACTTGGTTTTGAAACGTCCAACATTTTGAGTGGACATTTTGAGTCTTTACCTAATTCTTATTCAACGTTCACTTACTTAATTCTCTTTTAACGTTCACCTACATATTCACTTCTTTAAACCAAGTACACAATGTATCCAGAAACATTCTGAACATTAATTTCATGAAAACTTACATTCTCAAATATATGGTAAAATTGAGGTAAAAAAATATTGTTATATTTATATATATAAATAAATAATGTTGAAGTTTTGAAAGTTTAAGTGGTTTGAATTTTCTAGTTGAAACAATATTGATTAATAAGTTACCAAGATGAATTTGGTCATGAAAATATCTCAATTCAATGACTATTTTTCACATTTTATATTGAAACAATATTGATTAATAAGTTACCAAGATGAATTTGGTCATGAAAATATCTCAATTCAACGACTATTTTTCACATTTTATATTGAAGATAAAGTTTTTGATTTCCATTTTCATTTATTTAAAAAACAATTTTATTTATACTATATTGAAGATACTTTTCTTGATTTCTATTTCAATTTGAAGATACTTTTCTTGATTTCTATTTCAATTTAGATACATAGTATTGTAATTTTTACATCTAAATTTACAATCATAAAACAAACAAAATTTCTATTCAATTAGATACATAGTATTGTAATTTTTACATCTAAATTTACAATCATAAAACAAACAAAATTTCTATTCAATAATAGGATTAAGGATATTGTATATAAAAAATAGTTGAAAAATGGATATTCATATGGATAGTTGACAAATGAATATTCAAATGGATATTTAGATATTTCTTGACATTTTATTTTAGATATTTCTTGACATTTTATTTGGTGGGCTTTTTTTATTGGTAAAAATATTTTTTTTTGTTTTTTTATATAGTGAGAAAACTTATCATAACTTATAATTTAGTGGTCAATCAATAGTGGGCACAGAACGGGGTAGACTTTCACTTCAATTAGATACCTATAAGTCTTGAACACATTAAAAGAAGACAAGATGAATTGTTAATCGTATTTTTAGGTTGTACTCCAAAACCATAAAAGTACAAAAAAACACAACAAGCTTTATCTAAAATGATTTGGAATTTTATTTTATTTTTTGGAAATTTGGTAAAAAAAAATCCAAAAACATAATTTTAAGAAATTTTAAGAGTTTTTAAGATCCTTCACAAAAAAAATTATATTATTGGAACTTTGACTTGCATGTCAATTGTTTTAGATAATTGAACTATCATACAACTGTGAAATGTGGTCAATTATGGTGCCTTTCTACAACTTTGCTAAAAGTTAATAATTAATTCTAAAATCAATAGGCAGTTAATGTTGCGACTCTCTTTTCACCCATTTAAGATCTAAACCCTTGAAACTGGTGCCCAACTAGATGATGCAGGAGCATCGCCCAAGACAAGCGAGCTAGCACACTGAGAGGAAACAGCTGGACAACGCGAGCATGCATTTTGAAATACTTTGGAAGTATTGCGTCGTCCTTTAAATGAAGTCAATCATAAGGAAGCACACTTGTATTGAAAAGGGGACCTTGAGCCTTTAAGCTCTCGTCCTTAGTAGATAGGAAGGCATTTAATAAATTTAATGCAAGTAGATAGGATATTTAATTCTAGATTTGATAGTTTTAGATTTGTGAGGGAAAATGGATATAGACACCCTCCTTTGTATCATTGTATCATCATCAAAAAGCAAGAGCAAGAAGAAGGAAAGAAAGCAGAGAACCGGTGAAGAACACCCATTTACAGATTTGAAATTAATAGAACAGAGTCTTTAATTCAAATTTCTAGTTGGTGTTGTTTCTCTGTGAATGGTGTGTTTAGGTGCTCATGAATGTTTGCTTTCTGTCATACATTTGCTTTGATATGTTGTGTATATAATTTCATAGTTGATTTGAAATCTATGAGAGAAGAGAGAATGAGTTTCAATTGTTTCTCTGTTTGAGCCGGGAGATTCCTGCATAGAGTGCAGTTGAATTCATCCACATAGAGTGCGTTGATGGGGCCCAACAGTTAAACTCATATTCTCGTTCACCCAGAAGTTGATTTGGGTTTAATAGAGTCGTGCAGAAGAAGTGCAGGCTGAATTTGAAGTCTCAATGACTAGTCTGAGCAGAGGGAGGTATAGACTGTTGTTGCCTGGAGTGCACAGAGTCTGAAAGACTCAACACTTTGAGAGTTGTTGACAGTCGAGCACAAGAGTGTGCACAACCTATCTGAAGGAATCAGATTTAACAAGCTCAGGAGGGATAGTTCCTTCGTGATACGACGGAGAAGGCCCGGAAGTGGGTCAAAGAAGGATTCGAATAGGTCGGAGGTTAGAATGGGAGAAATTCCTCAAGGAGGAGGAATCGACAGCCAGTTCGCGTAGGGAAGATTTGCGAAGACCCGCCGATCGTCTGATCCAAGGGAAGTTGCGAGGGATTTAACCCTTAGACACGGGAGGAACCGAGAGCCATCGAGAATCGGCTTATCGGGCTTTACGGAGGCAAGAGTTTCACATTTGCTGAAATCGCGATTAGCGATTTCCCGAAGCCGTTGGAGCCGTCAATCACTATAGGGACAGCTGGCACAAGATCCCGAAGAGTCGGGATTCGGCATTTGGGACTTTTGGGTACAAAGAATTTGTGTCCGGTGAAATCGCGATCACGTGATTCCCGATATAGCGGAGAGAGAAGGGGACATGGCCAGGAAATAGCGCACGTGCGTATCGGAGTTCGGGGTTCAGGAGTTCATAGTGCAAGTGAACTGCGACATCGCATGTTCCGATTTCCCGATAGGGAAATCCCCGACAAGCAAGGAAGCGTTGACCTTTGACCCATCGGGGTTCGGGGTTTTGGTTAGCAGGAGGAATGCGCTCACAGGTTTCGTGATAGCGCGAAATCCGATTTCCTGACAAAGACAAAGGGGGGATCGTCGGGAGGAAATTTCTGTGGGTATCGAGAACTCCCGTAGGGAGTGGGAAGAGTTCTTTAACTCTTCGGGCCTAAGTGAAAGAAGGTCCTGGTGAGAGCGACCATTCTCCGAGGAGTGGGGAGGTCTGCATCAGAGTGGTATCAGAGCGGGAAATTCTTTGCTTTCTGTAGCAGAGAAGAGAAGACATCATGTTGCCCAGAAGAGAAAGACAGTCACTCGACCCAGAGGACAGGCAGGTGAGAAGAAGGGGTATACCGGCAGGAAATCCAGAAATGGAGCTCCAAATGAGAGATCTTCGAGCAAGGCTTGAGGAGATGGAGACTGCACAAAGATGCGGAGTCGGTGCAGGGGATATTAGTGATTCCGAGGTCGAAGAAGAAGCTGGACATGCCGAAGAGGTCACAGCAGAGGATGCATCAACTGAACGGTTGATCAAGGCCATTTCTAGGATGAGTTCCAAGACCAAAATGGACATTCCAGTTTATGAGGGAAGCCTGGATGCAGAAGAGTTGTTGGACTGGATCCGAGCTCTTGACACCTACTTCGATTACGAAGATATCGAAGAGGATAAAAAAATAAGGCATGCTGTCACTAAGTTGAAAGGACATGCAACATTATGGTGGGACGAGTTGCAGGCTGATAGACGCTGCAAAGGCAAGCAAAAGATCAAAAGCTGGGATAGAATGATTGCTAAGATGAAGGCGAAATTCATCCTGAGGGATTACCAGATCACATTGTTCAGGGGAATGCAGAACCTGAGACAGAAGTTGATGACGGTGAAGGAATACACTGAAGAGTTTTATAAGCTCAATATCAGAGCAGGTCATCGGGAGAGCGATGATGAGAAGGTGGCGAGATATCTGAATGGTCTGAGATACGACATTCAGGATGAATTGAGCATGGTAACCATCCGAACAGTTGAGGATGCATACTAGATGGCTCTAAAAGCCGAAGAGAAGCTGAGCCGTAAGCAAGGACAGAGAGGGCGAGGTAGAAGTCATCCCAGAGGCAAGGCAGTTGCCCAAGAGAAATTCCAGAAGCCCAAAGAGGAATGGAAGAAACCTCAGGGTAAGGTTGAAAGAGGCGGAACCTCACAACAGAGGTAGCCATATGTTGAGCCGAGAGGACAACAGAATGATCAGCGAGGAGATTATGCTGACGCGAACACTTTTCCTCGTACCAGAGGTAGGGGAAGAGGCAGAGGAGGAATCATCACATGTTTTACATGTGGGAAGGATGGACATAAATCCGTTGACTGTCCAGACAGGAAAATGGACGGAGGAGAAGTTCACATCATTGAGGCGTAGAGGCATGATGCTAAGTCAGAAGATGCAGACAGCGGAAGATCGCTTGGGATGCATAAGGTTCTTTTGACACCTGAGAAGGAGGTGGAAAGCTCAGTGCAAAGGAGCAAACTGTTCAGAATGGCTTGCACAACCAAGGACAGGAAATGCAAGGTCATAGTTGACAGTGGAAGCACCGATAATCTCATTTCGACCGAGATGGTGGAAAAGTTGGAGCTGAAGACAACTAAGCACCCGAGTCCATATAAAGTCTCGTGGCTACAAAAAGGACATCAAGTAAGTGTCATTAAACAGTGTTTAGTCGAGTTTAAAATTGGGAATTATAATGATCAGATTCTGTGTGATGTCATTCCCATGGATGTCTGTCATGTATTGCTGGGTAGACCATGGCAATATGACCGAAATGTGATTCATGATGGGAAGATGAACACCTATACACTGGAGAAGAATGGGAGAACCCATAAGTTGCTTCCGATAAAGGATAAGGAAGTGAAACCAGAAGTAAGCAATACCATACTTCTCATGAGTGGGAAGGAGCTTCTCACAGAGATGGAGAAGAAGGAAGATCCACAATTCTTTGTGGTCAGGAAATCGAGAATTGTCCTGACTAGCACAAGAGTGGATGACTTACCGGATGAGGTTCAGGAACTGTTGGGAGAGTTCCCTGACATCATCATGGAAGAACTACCTCGTTCGTTGCCACCGATGAGAAGTGTGAGTCATCACATTGATCTCATACCAGGGAGCAGTTTACCAAACAAGGCTGCATATAGATTGACACCATAGGAGAATGAGGAGGTCAAGAAGCAGGTCCAAGATTTATTGGATAAAGGACTGGTCAGAGAAAGCCTGAGTCCGTGTGTTGTTCCAACAGTGCTTAGTCCAAAGAAGGATGGAGGCTGGAGAATGTGTACAGACTCCAGAGTGATTAAAAAAATCACCATCAGGTACAGATTTCCACTGCCGAGAATGGATGATCTGATGGATTGCTTGAGTGGGGCAAATTTATTTTCAAAGATTGATCTGAAGAGCGGATATCATCAGATTCGCATGAGGGAAGGAGATGAATGGAAAACAGCATTCAAGACAAACGAGGGTTTGTATGAATGGATGGTCATGACATTTGGCTTGACAAACGCGCCGAGCACATTCATGAGACTGATGAATGAAGTCCTGAGGGAATTCATCGGAAAGTTTGTAGTCGTATATCTGGATGATATATTGATCTACAGTAAGACCAAGGATGAACATTTAAAACATTTGGCCCTTGTGATGAGAAGACTACAGCAGGAGAAGTTGTTGGTCAACATGAAGAAGTGCTCCTTCATGAAGACAGAGCTCATTTATTTGGGTTTTGTTGTTTCAGCCAATGAGTTGAAGATGGATCCTGAGAAGGTGGACGTGATAAAGAATTGTCCGTCACCGAGAAATGTTTTCGAGGTGAGGAGTTTTCATGGTTTGGCTAGTTTCTACAGAAAATTCATCAGGAATTTTAGTGGAATTAGCGCCGCAATGATGGACACGGTGAAGAAGCGACATAAGGCTTTTCACTGGACAGCAGAGGCTGAGAGGAGCTTCAATCTGTTGAAGCGGAAGATCACAGAGCAACCAATCCTGGTGTTGCCTGATTTCCAGAAGACATTTCAGGTGAAGTGTGATGCCAGTGGATATGCTATAGGATTGGTCTTGAGTCAAGAAGACAGGCCAGTTGCATATTTCAGCAAGAAGCTGGATGAAGCAAAGCTGAAATACTCCACATATGATAAAGAGTTTTATGCCATCATACGGGCATTAAAGAAGTGGAGGCATTACTTGATCCCAAAAGAATTTGTATTGTACAGCGATAATCATGCATTGCAGTTTGTGAGTCAACAAGAGAAGTTGAACCAGAAGCATGCAAAATGGGTAGAGTACATGCAAAATTTCACGTTTGTGATTAAACACATTTCAGGAACTGCTAACAAAGTGGTTGATGCTTTGAGCAGGAAATGTTTATTGCTGCAGGAGTTCCGAGTCAAAACATTGGGTTTTGAAAATCTGAAGGACATGTACGCAGGTGATGCGGATTTTGGAGAAGCATATGAAGCAGCTAAGAATCCAGTTCTCAGGGATCGGAGCCCATGGATAGATTACATGATCCAGGAAGGATTGTTGTTCAGAGGCAATCAGCTGTGTATTCCAAATTGCTCCATGAGGGAGAATTTGGTGAAAGAAAAACATAGCGGTGGATTAGCGGGACACTTTGGTCACGATAAGACATTCGCAAAGTTGAGCGAATTGTATTTTTGGCCGGGCATGTGAGCAGATGTCAAGAGGTTTGTTGACAGGTGTCAAATTTGTCAACACTCGAAGGGCCGGAAGCAGAATGTCGAGTTTTATCAGCCATTGCCCATACCTGAGAGGCCATGGGAGGCAATAAGCATGGACTTTGTATTGGGTTTGTCGAGGACACAGAGAGGGGTTGATTCCATCTTTGTGGTGGTAGACAAGTTTTCGAAGATGGCACATTTTGTTCCGTGTCAGAAGACCAACGATGTGACGCACATAGAAAACTTGTTTTTCAAAGAGATTGTTAGACTTCATGGATTGTCGAGAAGTATAGTCTCGGACAGGGATACAAAATTCATAGGTCATTTTTGGAGGACACTATGGAAAAAGCTAGGGACTAATTTGGCTTTTAGTTCGGCTTACCATCCGCAGATAGACGGACAGACTGAGGTGGTCAACAGAAGTCTTGGAGACTTGCTGAGAAGCTTGGTAATGGAGCACCATGGTAGCTGGGACAACATATTGCCGCAAGTAGAATTCGCGTACAACGATTCTGTGAATCGGAGTACAGGAAAAAGTCCATTCCAGATTGTGTATGGGACACAGCCAAGGGGAGTTTCTGAACTCAAGGAGTCAGAACAGGCTGCAACTAGCAGTGCTAGTGCTGAAGAATTCGCTGAAGCGATGAGAGAACTTCACAGCAAGGTGAAGCAACGATTGCAAGACTCAAATCAAGAGTACAAGCGCAGAGCAGACCAGCGGAAGAGACAACTTCAGTTCGAAGTTGGTGATATGGTTCTGGCACACCTAAGGAAGGAAAGGTTCCCAAGGGGAACATATAACAAATTGAAGATGAAGAAAATTGGGCCATGCAGAGTCCTGAAGAAATTTGGAGAAAATGCTTGCGAGATTGAGTTTCCAGATGGCATCGGGATATCTCCGATATTTAATGTTTCGGATTTATACCCATACAGGGCTGGAGAAGAAGAGACTGGAACTGAGGAACCAGTGGTCCAGTGGCAGAAGCAATTACCAGTAGCAGAAAAGCCATAGATGGAGTGCATACTGGACAAGCGAGCAGGTAAGAAAACCAGACGAAAGCAGTATTTTGAGTATCTGGTAAAGTGGAAGAATCACCCAGTGGAGGATGCCAGCTGGGAATCAGAAGCGATGATACAAAAACATGGACAGACTGTGCAGGAGCTCATGGACAGGAGCCCATGAAAAATTTCAAGCCGAGGAGTATGATGCAGGAGCATCGCCCAAGACAAGCGAGCCAGCACACTGAGAGGAAACAGTTGGACAGCGCCAGCATGCATTTTGAAATACTTTGGAAGTATTGCGCCATCCTTTAAATGAAGTCAATCATAAAGAAGTGCACTTGTATTGAAAAGGGGACCTTGAGCCTTTAAGCTCTCGTCCTTAGTAGACAGGAAGGCATTTAATAAATTTAATGCGGGTAGATAGGATATTTAATTCTAGATTTGATAGTTTTGGATTTGTGAGGGAAAATGGATATAGACACCCTCCTTTGTATCATTGTATCATCATCAAAAATCAGGAGCAAGAAGAAGGAAAGCAAGCAGAGAACCGGTGAAGAACACCCATGTACAGATTTGAAATTAATAGAACAGAGTCTTTAATTCAAATTTCTGGTTGGTGTTGTTTCTCTGTGAATGGTGTGTTTAGGTGCTCATGAATGTTTGCTTTCTGTCATACATTTGCTTTGATATGCTGTGTATATGATTTCATAGTTGGTTTGAAATCTGTGAGAGAAGAGAGAATGAGTTTCAATTGTTTCTCTGTTTGAGCCGGGAGATTCCTGCATAGAGTGCAGTTGAATTCATCCGCATAGAGTGCATTGATGGGGCCCAACAGTTAAACTCTTATTCTCGTTCACCCAGAAGTCGATTTGGGTTTAATAGAGTCATGCAGAAGAAGTGCAGGCTGAATTTGAAGTCTCAGTGGCTAGTCTGAGCAGAGAGGTGGTATAGACTGTTGTTGCCTGGAGTGCACAGAGTCTGAAAGACTCAACACTTTGAGAGTTTTTGACAGTTGAGCACAAGAGTGTGCGCAACCTATCTGAAGGAATCAGATTTAACAAGCTCGGGAGGGATAGTTCCTTCGTGATACGACGGAGAAGGCCCGGAAGCAACTCAAAGAAGGATTCGAACAGGTCGGAGGTTAGAACGGGAGAAATTCCTCAAGGAGGAGGAATCAACAGCCAGTTCACGCAGGGAAGATTTGCGAAGACCCACCGACCGTCTGATCCAAGGGAAGTTGCGAGGGATTTCACCCTTAGACACGGGAGGAACCGAGAGCCATCGGTAATCGGCTTATCGGGATTTACGGAGGCAAGAGTTTCACATTTGCTGAAATCGCGATTAGCGATTTTCCGAAGTCGTTGGAGCCGTCGATCACTATAGGGACAGGTGGCACAAGATCCCGAAGAGTCGGGATTCGGCATTCGGGACTTTTGGGTACAAAGAATTTGTGTCCGGTGAAATCGCGATCACGCGATTCCCGATATAGCGGAGAGAGAAGGGGACGTGGCCAGGAAATAGCGCACGTGCGTATCGGAGTTCGGGGTTCGGGAATTCATAGTGCAAGTGAACCGCGACATCGCATGTTCCGATTTCCCGATAGGGAAATCCCCAACAAGCATGGAAGCGTTGACCTTTGACCCATCGGGGTTCGGGGTTTTGGTTAGCAGGAGGAACGCGCTCACGGGTTCCGTGATAGCGCGAAACCCGATTTCCCGACAAAGACAAAGGGGGGATCGCTGGGAGGAGATTTCTGTGGGTATCGAGAACTCCCGTAGGGAGTGGGAAGAGTTCTTTAACTCTTCGGGCCTAAGTGAAAGAAGGTCCTGGTGAGAGCGACCATTCTCCGAGGAGTGGGGAGGTCTGCATCACTAGAGGTCATATGATAGGCCTGTTGGGAAGCCTTAGGATTCTCAAATCTATTCAGAAAAAGATTAGGATGTTAAACAGTGTCATCAGTGGCTTTGGATCCAAATAGAAGTAGGTCTATCAAATGGCTTGTATGATGAGATGGAGTTGGTATGTGAGGGCTTCTCCTCGACTCAGAGAATCGATTATCGACATATTCCATTTAGGTGCTTCAACTACCATGAGGTAGATCGTCACATCGAGGCTCAATGAAGACATTACCCTTCTCAGATCCTCCATCACAAAAAAGTATAGAAGGAGGTCAAGCCTGAGGATAAGAAGGCGACCACGACCCAAACGAAGGAGTTAGATAATCATGGCCAGTTGGAACCTTTGGCTTCAGTGCCAGACGCTTAAATAGAGGATGTTATTGATTAGTATGTCGTCCTCGTGCCCCCGAAGGAGGTATCAACGGGTAAGCTTCCTTCCCCCAGTATTGATGGCATTCTTGTTTTTAATGATTATGAGCATCCTTCCCCTTTGTCTCTCCCTTCCCCTAATGGACCTGGGTCTGTTGGATTTTCTCCCCTTATCCTTATGAGGCGCAAGTTCCTGAGCCTAATATTCCTTTTTCCTTGTCTGAAAAAAACCCTCTCATTGAACCCATCAATGGATCGAAGTCCAGTCCTTAGAATTAGTCTCGGCTCAAACCCCCGAGAACCCTTGTCTCATTTGGGGTCCTTTACCCATCTTTGGAATCTTCTCCTTCCCTCTCTAGAAATTCTCTAGTGAAGTCCCCTCTCAAATTGAATTACCATCTCTAGTCTAGGTTTAAGGCGATGAATAAGGAGACATGTGTAGGGGGTTTAGTAATGGAAAAACTTCAAGGGTCTCATGCGGGTAGAAAATCCCACTTATCCTTGGTGCAAATCCAAGATTCTAAATACATACGTAGTGGCAAACAATCCACCGTCGATCTTTCCCTTAGAGCAAGGAATTCCTGGATTAACATCAAACTATGATTTTTCTATCCTTTAACATTCGCGAGGTAGGGGGTGCCCCTAAGATGTTAGCCCTCCAACATTTGTTTCATGTTATTTCTCCATATGTTTTTTTCTTCTTCGGGAAACTATGTGTATTGGATCCAAATCCTGGGAGGCCATTTCTCCTTGGATTAAAAATTGGTCCTATGCCTCAGTGGATTCTGAGGGCCTTTCTAGAGGACTTATTAAAGCCCAGAGACCTAAAATGAAACTTATCTCTTCTTCTTCTTCTTCTTTTCCCTCTAGAATCATGGTGGAATTTGAAAATTGTGATCTCTTGGCGCCCTTCTATTTCATTAATATTTATGGTCCATACTCTAATAAGAAACCCTATTGGGAAACTTTGGTGTCTTCATGTATTTGTTCAGTGCCAAACGTGGCTCTTAGGGGGGACATCGATTTTACTTTTTCAATCAATGAAATTTGGGGGGGTTATCCATGCCAAGATCCTATTAAGGAGTTTTTATGTCATTTATTGGAAGAACAACACTTGGTTAACCATGAACCCTTACAATTGATTCCAACATGGAGAAATGGGAGAAAGGGTTTAAATTCCATTGCTAAGCATTTATACTAATTTCTCATTTTAGAAGAGCTTATCTAGGGATCATGGAACATTAAATCTTTGATGGAAGAAGGGGGTATTTCATACCACCTCCCTATTTTACTCAAGTTGGATTCTAAAGAACCTAATCCTATGCCCCCCTTAAAATTCAACACCTTCTTGCTACTTGAGGAGGAATATCATTCCCTCATTTTTGTTGAATGGAGGCACCTTACTAAATATTTTGATGACTTCTTTATAAAATAGTTGGTGGGTAATTTAGCTTGGGTCAAAATAGTTTCAAAATCTTGGCCGATCTCTTACAAAAAAAAATCTCAAGCTCTTCTTGTATAAATGGAAAAGAAGATACATTACTTATTGGTTTAGAAAAACGGTTACCCCCTCTCTTTGGAAGACAAAGAATCACTTAAATATCATCTCGCTCTTAGCCTTGATTTCCTAGTGAAAGAGGAGTCAATGTGGCGCCTAAAAAGGAGGGAAATTTGGATTTATGAAGGTGATAAAAACATGATTTTTTTCACAAATTTTCTAGTTATCGAAAAAATCTAAACATTGTCTGGGAGATTTGTAATGTGGAGGGGGAATCAGTATCTTCCTTTGAAGAGAAGGCAGAAGTAGGGAAGTCCTACTTCGATAATTTATTTAAGGAACCATCTAAAAGTCCAATAGAGTTTTTTTTGAATATGATCAGTCTGTTCCCTAGGGTCTTCATTGAAGAAATGAATGATTTCTTGAAGGCAAATGTGACCGAAGATGAAATATGGACCACTTTATGGTCTATTCATAAAAATTGCCAACAGACTCAAACCTATGTTTAGTGAGATCTTCTATGAGGACCAATTTTGTTTTCTCTTTAACAAACAAATCCATGATGCAGTTGCATTGGCGTAGGAAGCCCTCCACTTTATTAAGACAATTTTTTTTTGTCTCTTATGATCAAGCTTGACTTATCGAAAGCATACGATAAGGTTAATTGGGTTTATCTTAGGACAGTATTGATTTAGATGGGAATGTGCCTCTATGTGGTAAATTAGATAATGGATTGTGTTAGCACTGCCTCTTTTGCAATATTGATCAACAGATCTCCTTCGAAACTATTCTCCTCTTCTAAATGACTAAGACATGGATGCCCTATGTCTCATTTTCTCTTTCTTCTAGTAGCCATGGCTCTTTGCAAGATTATGGGGGATGCTAGGGAAAAGGATGAGTTGAAAGGAGTCAAAATTGCCCCATCTAAGGGCATTTCCCATCTACTATTTTTTTATGACATTTTTCTATTTGGTGTAGGATCACATCAATAATTTGTGTCTCTTAAAAATAATCTAGATCTTTATTGTTCAGTTACCAGTATGGAGGTCGATATGAATAAATATTGTTTATTATTCCATTTTCCTAGAGTGGATTTGCAAGAAAAACATAATGAGGTTCTCCCTTTTCCTCACAAATCTATTGATGAAGGTATGAAATATCTTGGCTTTGTTTTAGAGCCCAATGCATACTCATTCGAAGACTGGATATGGCTCTTTGACAAGTAGAAGCTAGGTTTTCTTTCTGGGTAAACATATGGTTATCAAGAGAAGGTCGTCTAGTTCTTTTGAAATTTGTATTGGAAAGTATTTCGGTCTACTCGACCTCCATCACAAAAGTCCCCAAAAGGATCCTCACAAAAATTCGTAAGGCTTGTTTTCATTTTCTGTGGATAGGAAGTAGAAAATCAAATGGTATCCCTTTGGTCAGATGGTCTAAAATTACTCATCCCAAGAACTTGGGGAGCTAGGGCATAAAGAATATTGATGTTTTAAGCTAGGCTTTAGCAACTAAAAACATATGGTGGCTTACATATATCATTTCGTTGTGGGGGAGAGTGATGACTTCAAAATATCTTGGGGGATTTTTAGTAGAGGAATGATTCTGGTCTCCTTGTTAAAATGCCAAGAATTGTTCTATATAATGGAAATATTTTGTGGATGCTTTCGATCTTGTTGGAAAATGGATTGTATGGCACATTGGTAATGGAAAAAAAGTAAGAGTGGGAGGGGATCCTTGGATAGGAGCAAATGATAACTCCAGGATTTCAGATATCCTCCTTGAACATCTGCATAGGCATGGGTGTTTTTCTCTATGGGACAGGAAAGCTCCAGTCCAAGATCACATTGGTCGAGTAGGGTGGAAATTGGACTTAGACTGGAAGACCCCCTGACAGCAGAATGGAGAAGATACTTTGGAAAATTTATGTTCCATCTTTGTTAGATTGATTGAGGACAAGGACGATACACTATTTTGGTCTAAAAACCCAGCTTTTGGAACTTTCACAACAAAACTCGGATACAAAGCTCAGGCTGAGGTGGGTTTTGATGATGAAAATATTTGGTGGTGGGATAGAGCTTGGAAGATCCACACCCCTTTAAAATAAAATATTTTGGTGTGGCTCGCTCTAAGCAATAAATTATTGACATGGGACAATGAGGTTAAAAGAGGATGGCAGGGTCCTAGTAGATGTGCCTTATGCAAATAGGACTATGAATCTATCTTTCATGTGTTCGTTTCCTGCCAGTTTGCTTCCCAGAATTGGGGCTCTATAGTCCAAAAGCTAATGCCAAAAACAAAATGGTCTTCTTCCAATTCATAAGAATGTGTAAAAAATTGGCTCCCTGATAAATCTATTCTTTGTTTTGAGGATTTTCCATGTTTATTTGTTTATTCATATGGTGGGCATGCAATCTGTGTATTTTTCAGGATAAACACATTTGGGTGGAAGTCATGTCGGATATGATTGCTAAATTCTCTAGGGAATTTGAATGCAAGCCCAAGACGATTAATCCTCATAACCCCACCATGCCTACTCTAAATTTCAAGATCCCTTAGGGTTTCTTCAATGGGGCAAGCCATGGCCACCTGCTAGTTGTGGTGTGGGGGTGGTTTTGAATTTGAATTCCTCTCATTACTTCCATTTAAGATATGCCCTTAGGCATGGGTCAAATATGAAAGAAGAATTTGCAGCTTTGATGACTCTTTTACATTAGGCCAAGCAGTGTGTGTCTCCAAGATTTAGATCTTGGGGGATTCTAAAGTAGTAATTGAATGGGAAAAATCAATTTCCAAGTGCAAAACATCTGTCTCGAATCCTTTTTAAACCAGATTAAAGAATACATCCAAGATTTTGAGTGGACTTCTTTCACTCATATTTATCGAGAGCTCAATAAAAAGGGAGATGACTTGTCAAAAGAAGCCTTGTCTCTTATCGAGGGAACTTTTAGCTCACATGAATTCTTTGAGGACCATTCCATACAAGAATTTTCCCTTTTTCTTTTGATCTAGTGATATGATCTACATAGTAGTTTAATGTTTTTGGTAGGAGCATGAAAAGACTCAGTTTTTGTTTCAGTTTTGATTAGTCTCTTTTGACTGGTTTAGGATGAAGGATTAGGAGAAGGCCTTAAAGCCCGGATGAGCAGTTTATAGGTAGGAAGAAATTTTTGAAGTCTCAATGAGACGGTAATATGTATATTTCATTTATGAAATATATATATAAAAAAAAAAAAATCATCTCAGAAAAAAATAAATTATTTTTATATTTTATGTTATTATTAATTTAAATCCTTTATAATAAAATATGTATGATTCTTATCATTAAGGGCATTTGTGACAAAGCGAATTTATTTATTTTTATATTTTAAATATTTTAAAAATTAAAATACTGTCAATTATAAATATTACATTGTGTACTTAGTTTTGAAAGGTCTAACGTTTTGAGTGGACATTTTGAGTCTTTAGCTAATTCTTATTCAACGTTCACTTACCTAATTCTCTTTTAATGTTCATCTACCTATCCACTTCTTTAAACCAAGTACACAATGTATCCATAAACTGTGAAAACTTACTTTCTCAAATGTATGATATAATTGATGTAAAAAAATATAGTTATATTTATATATAAAAGTAAATAATATTAAAGTTTAAGTGGTTTGAATTTTCTAATTGAAACAATATCGATTAATAAGTTCGCAAGATGAATTTGGTCCTGACAAAATCTTTCATATTTTATATTGAAAATAAAGTTTTTATTTCAATTTTCATTTATTTAAAAAATGAATTTTTTTTTATTATTGAAGATATTTTTTTTTATTCACATATTTAGATATTCTCTTGACATTTTATTTGGTGGATCCTTTTTATTGGTAAAAATAATAATTATTATTTATTATTATTATTATTATTATTATTATTATTATTATTATTATTATTTTTCTGGGAAACAATTATTATAATATGTTTTTTTTCTTACATAGTGGGAACAATTATCATAACTCTTTTTTTATATAGTAGGAACAATTATCGTATCTCATAATTTAGTGGTCAATCAATAGTGGGGACAAAAGAAGGTAGACTTTGACTCAGCTAAATACCTATAAGTCTTGAACACATCAAAAGAAGACAAGTTGAATTCTTAGCTATATTTTTAGGTTGTACTCCAAAATCATAAAAATACAAAAAAACACAACATGCTTTATATCCTTCACAAAAAAAATTATATTCTTGGAACTTTGACTTGCATGTCAATTGTTTTAGATAATTTCTATCATACAACTGTGAAACATGGTTAATTATGGTGGCTTTCTACAACTTTGCTAAAAGTCAATAATTAATTCTAAAATCAACAGGGACTTAATGTCGCGACTCTCGTTTCACCCATTTAAGATTCAATGAAGTCAATCTTCGTCCATGTCTTATGAAGAGATTTGGCACTAAGCACGCAAAATTGTAGGTTGCAGGGAAAATATTAATTTTGAAAATAAGTTGTATGGTTATTATTGATTAAGAATATGTGTTTCTTCCTTGAAGATCACAGATTTAGATCCATATGGAATAGGGTATGTATACATTTATAGACTTTCGTAGTCAAATCGTTGTGTTAAAGGAGTCCCTTATCCCACAAACAAGAAAGTCTCATACACCAATTTAATATCTTGGTTTGACTGTAACCTTAAAAATAAATTATTATTAACAACTTACCTAAATTTAAAATTTGATAATAAAATAATTGTTATCCATATATTCCCGATTTAAATAATGAGATTAATATGGCACTTATTCAATCTTGAAATGAAAATAAATTAACTATGAGATATTATTGTGTTGGAGAGGTTCGTTGTTGTAATTGTAGCTTCACATTCTCTAGACATTAATGGATGGCCCTGTTGGATTTGAAACGTTGAATGTTGACCTTTGGTTGATATGGTCATGCGATGTTTGGTCCCCCGACAAAAGGTAGGAGGAGTTTTGGGCAACTTTATGACATGTGACGTTATTATGAGATTGGCACTTGTTGAATTGCTTTATTAAAGTTGTTATCATGTGGTTGCAATGCCCTTAATGATTAAAAATATTTTTCATAAATGTATTTTGTTTAAATGTATTTTGTTAATGTAATTTTAAATTTTTTACATAATATTAATATTTAAAAAAATTTATAATATTTTTATAAATGTAATAAGTTATTTCTAAGTAGGGAATTAATTTTTTTTTAATAATTTTTGTAATATTTAATATATTTTTTATCATATAATTAAAAATATTTAATAAATTTAATTTAATATTTTCTATAATATAATAAAAAATTATCTAAAAATATTCAATAAATTTGTTTTAACATTTTTTATAATATAATAAAAAGTATCATTTGAAAAGAAATTTTAATGTCACGTTCAAAATGAATGATAACCATAACTTAGTTGATATGTATGTTTTATGACTCTACTTAACATTGTCATTTTCAATATCCTAATGCATACTTGCATGTTTTAAGATTATACTTTAGCATATAAAATGTGTTTGAGATTTAATTATATTAAAGGCGTTGTTTAAGGGATTTGAAAAGTGAATTTAATGTCACATTCAAAGTTATCGGATATAAAATGATAACCAGTGAACATATATGTTTTATGACTCTACTTAATATTGTCGTTTTCAATGTGCTAATGCATATTAGCATGTTTTTAAGATTATACTTGAGTATATAAAACAAGTTTGAGATTTAATTATATTAAAGATGTTGTTTAAAGGAATTGTTGGACACACTTACCACACTTAGAGGGGGATGAATAAGTGTGGGGATCTTTTTCCCAAAACTTCCCTCTTACACAAAAAATCCTTAGTTAACATTCAACAACTGTTCATTAATCAGTTAGATGTGAATACATATCAACAACATATATCAACAACATATCATCAACAAATCATCTCCACAAGGAACACAAAGAAAGCAAGATGTATGTACAATTTTTCTTTTTATTATGGACTTCAATCCGGGGGTTTTTTCAGCAACAACTGAATAGAGTACAACTCTACAAGAGCACCAGCTCTATATGCAAGACTCATCTTACATTCTCACAACCAACTGAGATGAGGCAACAATCCTCAACATATATCAATCTGTTAACATAAACAAGTGCATCAACCATGCACCAACCTGTGTCAAACAACCTGTAATCAACATGTACCATAAACAAGTGCATCCGACCATGTACCAAGTATATACCAATCATGTGTCAACTACTCATCAATATGTACCAACATCATCAACTATACACCTCATGCATGTGCCAACTCATCAACTACTTGTCTCAGCCATGTACTCAACATGTACCTCAACCAAAAGACCTCATCAATTTCATCATCCAAATCTGATTTGTAGATATGTAATAGACCTAGTGTATATGATCACATTCCTGCAAACCTTCCATAACTTTAACAACAAGAGACTAGCATTTTTATCAAACTTTTCTTTAGTCTCACATGTCTAGTTTTGGATTAGTCAACAACCCTAACTTGAAGTAATCATAACTTTGTACTTGTAATGTATAAAGATCTTAAACTGATACACAATGTTCTTCAGTGTGTTTTATGCAATTCCTCCAAGTTTCACTACTTGGAACCTCTTAGAAAAGGAGTTATAGCAAAAATGGCGTACCTTGCTGAATTCTGGCTTATTCTAGAGAGTGACCTTGTAGAGCGTGCCCCACATGGAATATTTGTTAAATGATCTGAAACTGTTATACATAATACTATAGACTGTACCCTAACCAACACATTTGGTTTCACTGAATTTGGATCTGTTATGAATAATTTATGACATTTTTACCCGAAACACCTGTTTTTGACTAGTTTCAGGACTAGCCACAAACCCTATTTTCCATGGAGTGTAACTCCCAAAATAAAATGACCCACAAGCTGAATTTTTTACCACGGATACTTGGGTATGTTTTCTCAATGGCATAGCAATTTCACGGTCTGAATCATTATAGAAAAAAAGTTATAGCGAAAATGGTGAGATGACATGTAAATAACATACCTTAGAAAGCATCATCAAAAGAATTTATCCTCCCTTCAATTTCGGTCCTCTTTTCTTCACCTTCCTTCTGAAATTCATCTTAGATATCCTTGTTTACCTCAGTCACCTATAGATCTTCAATATGCTCAAGTGTTCCACACCAAAAATGCTCAAGAAACTCTCACAAGAAGCTTTCCATCAATACTCCAAAAGACATTCTCACAAGAAGCTCTCCATTGATCCACAAAAAGGATGATCTACAAGAGACCATTGCTATATTATTTATACTTTCACCCTCTAGTTCACTTAACCTATTTTCCTTATTTTAGGGTTAACCACTTTCCATAAATAGAAATTTCTCCAATATTTTATCATTTAAATATTCCTTCTTGATTTTCTCATCTTACTTTACCGTTTATTGATTTTTTTCAC